>OY757189.1:84911246-85346246 GCA_963583895.1 Melanophora roralis
ACATAATGTAAATTCTTGAAGTTTATGGAAGTTACCTTAAAACGAAATAAGAAAATAGTCATGTTACAAGTAACATAGTCTAAATTCCGTGATACATGCTTCCGGACAAGAACAGCGTTTTTTAGGCTGGAATCGATACGGCAGGCGTATTTGATTCAAGTCTTCTCCAGTGTCTCCTGGTGTGTAAACACACCTTAATTTGCGATCGAAATTCAAACTTTAAAAACAGCTCAAGGTCTAAATGCACCATAAAAAACTTGTCAAAAAAATTAAAAAAATTTTGGAATTTCTATTTATTTTTAATTTAAAATTCAAAATTTTCCGTTTAAAAAATCATCAAAATTTTCAATTTGCCAAAACCAAACATATTTAATTATTGTCCATCCTTTAAGAAAAATATATTTTATAATATTGTGCATTTAAACCGAGTCAAATGGTTTAGGCACAGTAATAAATAAATGTATTTTTTCTAAAAACACAACAAAACAAAAAAGAACTTTAATATTATGCCCTGCTGTGGCAAAGCTGAAGAAGACAAGGACAATAGTGTGGAAGAACCAACAACACCTAAAGCGAAAGAGGTCTGTAAGATGCAAAAATCAAAGAGTGATACTACCGAAAATAAGCCTTACACATGGCATCCAACAGTTAGCCATACACAACAAGTAGATTATGTAAGACGTTTAGAGAAGAAACACGAAGATTTGCAGTCCTCATTTTTCGATCTTAGTTCCGAAATGGCACGTTTACAGCTGCTCATTAGGCAGGTTATACAAGCAACACCAAGCAACCAACAAAACTTGACGACCGATCTGGAACGTCTAGTTTTTAAAGAATCTTTTGCTAAAGGTCAGGGTCAAGCATATGAACTGCCTTTATTGGAACATTACAGTTTAGAAATGGGTGATATTAAAGACAAACAGAGACTACTAATACAAAATTTACGGCAGCAAATCGGTAGCTTTGAGCAAGCCGCCGAGTCTTTAGAAACTGAGTTACAGTCTCAAAAAAAGGAACAGAATAAAGAACAAGAAAAAAAATGTGGCCCTGCTGTTCAAGTAACACTACCGACGAAATCATTCACAATAGCGGAAAATAAAAGTGAATTAACTGTTAAGGCTGCTGAAATGACACCGAGAAAGGAAGGAGGCTTGGATTATTCTACATCTTTCGTTACAATGTCAAGGGAAACTTATACCAGCTTAGACCAGCGAGAAGGTTCAGTGAGATCGACATCTTTTAAGGAACTAAGAGACATGTATGAAAGACTATATGGGGAAGGCATATAAATAAAAAAAAACTTGGAATTTGCTTTTTTAAAAGACAGAACCCTTTCAGTTTATTAGTTGTTTATTACGCAAGATGGATCTTACAAAATTTTACCAAATCTGGCATCACTATTTAGATTTTAAGGTTTTAGAAGAGTGTTAAAGAATTTATTTTATAGCATATTTAAGACATCCACAAGGTTGATTATGATGTCATATGCCAAAAAGTGGTAAAATTGTTGCATTGGTGTCTTGGGTTCAGGGAAGTTAACATGTAAATCGATTCGAAGGAATATTTTCGAATTTCTATATATTTAAAATCATATAAGAAAATTTCTTATGGAATTTAATAGGGGCAGCTTTGGCCCCATTTTGTCGCAGTTACTGAATCGATTTACCAATAACAGCATTTTCAGTCATGAGTTAAAAGGGAAGTTAAAACATTCTTTGAAAAATTTCAGATTCATTTTTTTTTTTTTTTATATTTTATCAGGCTAATTGGTTCAAATTTTATTGTGATAAGATTTTTGTTGAAGAAATAATTTGAAAAAGTTTAGTTTCCCGACACTAGCCGAGTGGAATGCATTTTCAGAGCCCGCTACAACTCCTCATCAGCACTCTTTGTTCGGTACTGAGCATTGGTAGTAAATATCTTCTATTTAATAATTTAATAATTTAATATAAAAGGAAATTTTAGAAATGAAAATTGTTCAAAATACGATAGAAAATGAATATTTCAGATTCAGTTCGAATCGAAATTCAAAAATTCTTATTAGAATTTTTGCATAGCAAAAAGAATAATTATTTTTATTTTAAACGCCATATTACGGCTCGAACACTTCCCGCCAGTATGGAAACTTTTCTTTGGTGAAGAAGATTCCTAAGCCGGGAAGGTGGAGTCTTACAGGCCTATAAGTTACCAAGTATGTCTAAATTGTTTGCGAAACTGCTTAAAACCAAGATAACTCTGATCCTATAAGACAACAACTGCATTCAAAATCACTAATTTGGATTTAGAAGTCAACATAGGACCATCGAACAAACCCACAGATTGGTACAGGTTATAAGAAGAGCCTTTGGGGAAAAGAAATACTGCTCCACGCTCTTTATAGATGTCGCTCAAGCCTTTGATAAAGTTTGGCATGAAGCCCTGTTAAACAAGTTAAAGCTAAACTTACCGGTGAATATCTTTAACCTTTTGAAAAAGGACATAACTGGCCGACAATTTATGATAAAAGAAGAAAACTGCGTAAGCTGTCCTAAACCAATAGGGGCGGGGGTACCGCAAGGGAGTATATTAGGTCCAATTCTCTATTTGCTTTACACAGCAGATATGCCCACAAACAATCTTACTCGTACGTCGACATTTGCTGACGATGCCGCCTTTTTCAGTAATCGTAAAGACCCTAAAATGGGCAAAGTTATGGGGTATTAAAATAAATGAACAAAAATTCATCCACTTTACATTTACTTTACGCAAGGAAACGTGCTCCCGAATTCTCGTCAACAACCATGCGGTGCCTCAACGAATTGAGACGAAATATCTTGGCATTCACCTAAATCGCCGCCTCACTTGGAAGTCACATATATGTAGATGCGAAGTTGACACAGATAAAACTTAAAACGGCCTAAATCCACTGGCTAATTGGTAGAAACTCTGTGTTACGTCTTGATTGTAAGCTTATGCTCTACAACTCAATTTTAAAAACCAACTTGGTGCTACAGGATACAATTATGGGGAACTGCTTCCGCCTCCAACATTAAAAAAGTTCAACGCCGTCAAAATAAAATCCAAAGAATGATAGCTGGTGCTCCTTCGTACATTAAAAAGAACAACGTCCTCAAGGACCTGCAAGTTCCACTAGTTAAATGCGAAATTTTTAATTATGTGGACAAGTATTTAAACAAACTGGAAACACATCCAAATCCGATCGCTCGAAACATTTTGCAACATAGTGGGCACGCTCGTCTAAAAAGAAGGGATACTATTGCACTTAGATGAAACTACTGAATTAATTAATTTTATTATGAGAACTTATATTTTAGTCTGGCACTGGCTGGTCTGATAAAAATTAGATAGTTTTAAGATTTGAATACTTATTGTTAGTTCGCCAAAGGCGAAGATTCAATAACAAAAAAAATATGAAAAAAAGAATTAGTATATTAAAAGCATTGACAACTCGATCGATCAAGTAAATTTCGATTGAAAAATAATTTCAGGTTTAATGTCAAACTCCATATACATATAAAAAAATTAAGAGTAAGAGTAGGGCTCTTAATTTTTTTCTTGCAGCCACCTTGTATGGATATTCCTGGAATGCGATGATTTGGCCCCAGAGTTTAGGAAGTAAAAATTTTTTTGCAGAAATAAATGTTAAATTATTTTTCCTTTCTATGAATGTTTTCATTGTGCCGTTTTATTTAGATAACATCCCTCTTTTCGTTTACTCCTTTTGCAACCATTCCTACATTAATATATACATACACACGTACATATACATACTTACATGCCTTTAAGAAATTTTGTACATACCGGCCGGCTTTTCAGCCTTGTTATGGAAGGTTTGTATTTGAAATCTTAAACAATTTTTTTCTTGCACTCCTTACTTGCCTCTTTCGTAAAGTATTCTCTTTATAACGTGTTTTCACTCTCTTTGCTGGTAGTGCATATTTTTACCGTTAAATATGTTTTACATAAAATTTCTTTTAAACCACTACTTCTAGCATTTACGAGTTGCTTTGCCTGGAATTGCATTTTGACATTTGGGTGAAGTGTCAATTTATATGTTGAGTATGTTCATAAATCAACAACAAAAACATAGCAGTAAAAAACCGACATTAACTGGAAAACTGGAGCACCCGAATATCTTATTGGAAATGTAATGGCATGTTGAATTGGAATTTAATTATTTTATGTCCTTTTGTGAATCGTGTTTGAACTATGATTTATGGACATACATACATATATACGTACAAACATATCTTTATCTGAAGTGGAAAAGGACAAATCATAACTTTGCAAGTTTACAGCAGAGAAACCTTGTTAAAGAAATAATATATGAACATATTTGTTTTAAAAATTATTTCTGCTTAAGCCCGTATAAATTAAACAAATCAGTCAAAAAATTGTTTTGATTACAAAATGCAAATAATTATTTTGCAATTTTTAAAGAAAAGAGAAGCAGGTGAAGTCCTACCATCTTGATGTTATTAAACAATTTTTTTTTAATAATAATGCTTCGAAAATTTTTGATTTTTAATTTTAGACAAATAATTATTATTTTTTTGAATTATTCTATATAATTTTTTTTTTATATTTGTTAAATTAAACTAAAATAAAAAAAAAAAACAAAAAAATATCGAATATAATTTTAACTGCTATGGCTTTTTAAATATCTTTATTTTCGTAAAATCCCGTTTTTGTTGTGCTTTAGCTCTTTTGCTTTTCAGGCAATGATATGTATGTTTGGTGTACATAAGTGCATTGAGGCAGGGTCCGTTTTAGTTGGAAGTAAATTAGGAATGAAATGGCAAAATAAACAAAGCTACAGTTCCAATTGGAATAATGTAAACATAACCAAGAGAGCCATTTGTACCTTACAGGATTAAGAGAATTTTCTTTTTCTTAATAAAAAACTTATTCTTTTATAAGAGAACAACTTTATTGTTTTGCTAAGAAACTAATTTTATTTTTAACGAAAACGCATTATTTATTAAAAACAAATATTAACAAATAAGCACACCACGTTTTAAATACTTTTGGGCTCAAAAATCGCCTCCGCGTGGTTTAGTAAAAAAAAACACATTTAGGCAGCAACATTTTTTATTTGTTACGAGCTTACTGAAGAGCTCGCGTTATCTAGATCCCTGTCAACACCAAGACTGCCAATTCCATATAAAAACAGCAACCCGAGCTTCACTCAATTAAGCAAAAAGCGGATGGTATAACTTTAATTACCAACAGTTTAGGTTGATTTGGCAACATTACCCTGAAGTGATTTACCAGTCAATTAAAGCGACGTTACAAGAGAAAGTAATTAGTGAATTAACATTCCTCCTTATGACTTCCCAAGAAGGAGGCCAGTAGTAATATATCGGGATGGTAATTGATTCCCGTGATACCAGTCACAGACTCTGGTCAGATACCAGTTAGTTTCATGCAGCCCGAAGTTTGCACTCCCGACAGCACAATCACCTAGGTATGTATGCTTTCTTTCCTTTATCAACCCGGGGGTGCATGTGATTATGTTCAGTGAGTAGCTACGCAGAAGATCAGTTCTGCCTATGTAAAAGCCCCCCCAGATGTTTTGCAAGTCACGTAGTTCAAAACTTGAGTCACTTTCGTTAATGTGTCTCGGAAGCATTAGGTCAATAATTTTTTTAATGTGATACATCTGAAACAGGATCCCGTTTAGATTATACGGAACATAGTCGAAGCCGATTTTCTTTAATTACCCACATACATATATTTTCAGTTTTCAAGAAGCCTACTCCTTCAATGACATTTAAGGCATATTCTGGAAGACTATTGGGGATATCTGAAAAAAATCAAATGACCTTTAATACAGTTTATTCAAGGCCGATCTGTATAGTTGATGATTGATCTCAGGCTTTTATTTTCTGGAAACGTCCAAAATAACCTATCAGAGACGAGGAATGGTTATGAGCCATCCTGCATATTATTATATAACAATACAGCTCTTAAAAAGACTTGTATCTTCGAATTAGGATTATTATTTAAAATCAAATATTTAATATAAAAATTACAACAACACAAATCTCAATCTTAATATTTAGAAAAATCAACCGAAATTCGTTTCTTTAGAGATTTTTTTTTGGAATTTCGATTGATTGGTAATGCAGAAAAATTGCAAAACCTGAAATGCATCGCATTATATGCCAATTCATTCTAACTGTAATTTTCAATTTTTTACTGGGCAATTCACACACATATAACAACAATTTATTCACTTGCCAACATTTAAATTGATTTTTGTTTGTTTCCGTCCCCTGCTAAGAACAGTTAATATTTTTATTACTCTTAATACTTGTCTAAAAGCTTTAACAGAAAAAGCTTTTTGGCTTAGAGTGCAAAGGAAATCATATGTGCTTTAAGCAGATTTGGAATGCTCTCCCCAATTCCAATGGAAAGTAAACGGAACAACAGCGCCCTTATAAGCAACAATAAAAATCATAAGGAAAAAAACAACAACAACACTAAAACATACACTATAACAATGTTGCAAAAGAAAAATGCATTTTATTATTAGAAAAAATTTTATATTTTGTGATAAATGTAATAAAACTAAGGATATATTTGAATATGTAACAAATTTAAAATTTTATTGTAATTTAAAAAAGGTTTAATGTTTTGGAAAAATGCATTTTATTATTAGAAAAAATTTATATTTTGTAATAAATGTAATAAAACTAAAGATATATTTGAATATGTAACAAATTTAAAATTTTATTATAAAAGGTTTAATGTTTTGGAGTTCTTGGAAATAGTTTTGCTGCAAACTAAGGTCTAATGCTTGCCCGAGCTCGCTGAGCTTATACAGTTGCAACTGTATAGAGTTGAATTTTGCACTTTTATAGCCAAAAAGCGAATGAAATGATTTATTGGAATGAAAATATGAATGCAGAAATTGTGTTTCATTTAAGTTCAGTTGCAAACGAACATTAAAAGCGCTCACAACAATCCGGTGAAATCTAAGTAAATCTTTCGCAGTTTTTTTTCTCGCACGTGATACATAAAACGGTTTTCTTGAAAAGTCAAAAAAATATTTTGCTTAAAATGTATACAAAAGTGTGATAATTTGTTACATACATATGTAAATGTGTGTACGTGTACTTGGCAAAATCAATTAAAAATTTATTAGTTTTGTGTTGTAAACAAAAAGCCCAATTTGAAATAGTAAAAAAGGATTATAGGTTGCTCGGTATATATGTATATGTATATGGAATAATTCAGAAAAAAGTGTATAAATATATATTGGAAAGTGATGTAAAATACCAATACCTACAGCATCTTAATAAAGTAATATTTAGTTAGATAAACTAGCTTCAAGTCGGCAATCAGTTCAAAAAAATATATTCATTAAATAATAAAAAATAAAAATTATCGTTTAATTAATTGTCCTTTTCTAGGCTTTATCTTAAGGTTAAGGAAATTACTAAACCATAAACGTTCTTAGTGTTCTATTAATACTCGTTTAGTGTAAAATTAATAAATTGAAAAAATTTCTTTAGTAAAAAGCCATCTAATGTAAGGCGTTTTTGCAGCATAAAAGATGTATGTATGTGTTGACAAGCAATCTCTTTGTATGTATTTATTACTAAACAAGTTTAGCCCCAAAGTATGCTATTAATTTTCTCACATTATAATTTAACTCCGTATTTATTGCACAAAATATGTCACTAACACACATTACATGTTTTACAACTTTTTGTAACAAAGACAAAATATAAAAGGGCCCCCTAATGTAGGCTAGTATTACAAAACGTATAGGAATTTACATTGTGTATGTATATGTTGAAAACTGTTACAATGCAGTATTTGTTTGTTGTTATTTTTGTTGCTGTTTTTAATGCACAAAAATATTCTTTTGTTTTGTTTTTTATTCTGTGTTGGGGCTAAAAATTTATTACTATTTTCGAAGGTACTTTAGAAATGTTTTGTTAATACAATTTTAAGGACTTTTAGTTTTACTACAAGGCTGGTTGTTGCTTAAAAAAAACTAAATAAAATGGTATTTTGCTAATAAATGGTAAAGCTATATTTTTTTATTTTAAATAGGTCATTCAGAGAAAATATTTTATGTTTATGATGGTAAGGACACGAACCCTTAAAAACAAAATAAACAAATTTTAGGGTTTGATTATATTTTTTCAATTAAAATTTAAATGCCCAATTCAAAAAGATGTTTTTTTTGCTGTTCTTATCCTTTTTGAAAAAGGATATTTTTGAGGTAAGCGGTATTTTTGGTTGGAACTAATAGAAAACAATAAAAAACATGTTATTAGTAATGATTATTCAAAGTTTTACTTAAAAAATTTTATTCTTCGCTAAGAAAATTTTTTGCCAAATTAAAAAAGTGTTTGTCTTACATTTTTTGCTTCTTATTTTTACATTCTTGGAAAAGGACATTTTTGAGTTAAGCGTATCCTTGTTTGGAACTTAAAAAAATATGGACAGATTATTTAGTATGTTACAAGTAATGTCTGTACAAAATATCATTAAAGCTATGATCTGTTTTCGCTTTAATAAAGCAATTTTATTTTTAAGGATATATGAAAAGGACATGAATTCTTGAAGTTAAGAAGATCACATTTTAATAATATAAATTGTGTGTGTCAAACTTAAAAAGGATTTTTTTAAAAGTTTTGCCTGTTTTTTTACTTATAAGAAAAGGAACACTTTTAAGGAAGGCACATCCTTCCTGGAAATCAAAAGAAATATTCTACAGATATTTGTGAGAATTTTAATTTATAATTTATAAATAAAAGTAAGAAAAAAAGTCACAAATCTAAGAAATTTAATTGATCAGTTTTCATATCTGATTTTATTTGATTTATTTAAGTATATGCACTTGATTTAAGAAAATTATTTTTTTTTTAATTTTTGAAAAAGGAAATTTTTAAAGAGCTGCATCCTTGATTGGTCTTGAAAGTAATTTTTTAAAAATCAAGAAAAATGTTACAGGTAATGTCTCTACACAATTTTATTAGGGTAACAGGTTTTCCTCTTTGTTACGACAACTTCAAATTTAGGAAGGTGTTTATGAAAATGGTTCAAATCCTTGAAGTTAAAACATTAAAATTTTTGACCCTATTTTATTCTATCAATTCATTCGGGGTTTTTTACATTTTATGAACAATTATATGCATATTTTTATGTACATTTATGCACCTGTATAAATTTTAAAAAGGATTTTTTCCTTTTATTTATGTCAGTTATTTGGGATATATGAAAGGCAAATCCTTGGAGCCTAGAATATCAAATTTAAGTTTAATTATGTTTGATTAAATAAAGCTTATGCACCAAATCTAAAAAGGTATTTTTGACCTTTTTTATTTTGTTCTTCATAAAGCAAACTCTAATTTTTGCAGCTTTCTTAAGAAAATTTCGTTTTTAAGGACATATGGGAAAGACACGAATCCTAGAAATTTTAGAAATACAATTTTTTGGAAGCTGTGTAATCACAAAGCTGACCATAAAACATTTTTTTATCAATGTCTGTAAAAAACTTAATTAAGATATTGTATTTCATCTTAGCTATGGCAATGTTTGGTTTAAGAATATATGGGAGGGACACGAATCCTTGTTTTTTAAGTAATAATAATAATTACGTAAAAATCCGCGACTTTCAATACGAAAAAGAGTAGCCTCACTGGGATTTCCAAAAGCGATTGTTCATGAAATGTATAGGAAGGACTGAATTTCTATCCTTTTAAAATAAAAATCATTCAGGAACTGAAAGAAAGTGACTTTGATTTACGCAAAATTTTTTTGAAACTATGTTGAAGCGTTTTCGCACTGTAAATCCCATTTTTTTTAGAGCGACGACAGTTATTTTCACAAAAAAGCCACGTCAACAAGCAAAACTGCCGTTACTGGTCTCCAAGATCCCGAAACCCTCGATTAAAACATTAAAAACCATTGCATTGCCCCAGGATAATTGTTTGGTGTGCCTTTTTCATGCATGAGATAATTGGAGCAATTTATTTTTTACTTTTGGGGCCAGGCGACAAATGTCAACTTTGAAAATTATCGGCGCATGATTTCAGAATTATTTTTGCCAGACCTGCAAGTTCATCCATCGTACCCTTTACGCACGTCCCTTCAACTGCACAACAGCCAGAGCTGCGATGAATTTGCTTTGGAAACATTTAACCCAAAAATTATCAGTCGCTTTGGGGACATCTAATAGCCACCGAGGTTGCCCGATCTAACTACTATGTATCTCAAAGAGAGGGTTTTGAATGACAATCCCTAATTTCTTGTGTCTTTAAAGGAAAATTTTCGTCGAGAAATTAACAACTGAACCAAGCTTACTGCAGCGTGTGGCTCCGTTTTGAACAGTGTGTTCAACTCGACGAAAAACATCTTGACGACAAACTCTTTAAAAAGTAAAATGCGCGTTTTCATTCTATCGTTCAATGCTCTTAATTAACCTTTGTGCCAATAATTACGTTTTTTATTTATATTTGAAAATATAAATCTGCCACCAGACACCCTGTAGAATCGTTTGTATATTTTTTAAAAACTAAACTGAAATTTGTAATAATTTGAATTACAGAGTTGGTAACCTATATTGTTGTCTATGCAAAATATTAAGGACATTGGCTTCCTAATTAAAAGAAATCGTAAAAGAAAAAAAAAAACGAAAATCAACATAATCTACCAAAAAAACAACATCTGCAAGGACACGCAGCTAGAAACCTGCAGTATTTTGCTTATTTTTCCAAACATATCCTTTTGTTAGAAACAAAGTAGGCTTATTTTTGAAAGCAGTAGATTGAAGTGTAATAATTTTAATACGACTTAGTTTCAAATATGGAAAATATGTCATATCATTAATAAATAAAAAATTTACTTTTGTAGTGTTACCAGACTGAAAAACAGTAAGTGAAACCCATCAAATCGAATGCCTCAATTTGGCCACGGATAAGGTTTGACAAAAATATTTTTTTATATTAAAATTAGAAGGCCTCGCGAGTTTCAACATGGAACTAATAAGAGTTAAGGGGTTCATTATCCATAAATCTTTTATTATGAATATTTAATACCATTTTTAGAAAAAAAAATCGCGAAAAAACCTCGTTCACTTTGTGTTACAAATGTTGGGTTTTAATTTATTTTTATATGCTTTAAAGTGAATGTGAACATAACATAAGGGGTCTCACAATGTTCTTTGAATTTATGCAAAAAGAAACGATTTGGGATTATTGTGCATGATAAAAGGGTTAGGGCAATTAAAAAACCAAATAATAATTATTTTTATTAAAATTTTTTACAAGAAAAATTAAATTGAAGTTAATGTAGCAAATATACTTACAATCGCAGTGAAAGTAGCTGCCCTAGATAATAGTTCAAAAGATTTTACACAACTTTTGCGTAACTTAAGTTTAAGTTTCTTTTAAGACAAGAAACATCTGCTTTAAACTAAAAGTATTTTTTTTAGGAAAAAATTTTTACTTGTGGCTTAGTATAGTTTTTGTAAACATACGTTAAAGCTGAAAATGTTCCTTTTAAATACAAAGCCAATAGAAATAGTTTTCTTCCATTATTTTTTTGGGTAAAACTTTCCTTAACTTATTAAGTTGTTTTTCTTAAGCCAAATTGACAAGAGTTACATAAAATGTTGAAAAAAGTTTTTCTTTTTCTATGATAAATTAGAATAAAAGCTTATAAAGGTTACTTTAATATTAAAATTTTATTTAAAGACAATTTTTATTTCAGGAAAAAAAACCTTTTTTATTATTATTAATTGCATACTTTAAGTGCGATTTGTTTAAAATCAAGATTAGTAGATAATTTATTTTATAATAACATTTTCTTTGTTCTCTTTTAAATCTAAATTAATTAAAAAACATTTTTTTCTTTTTTTTTGAACAATCTTTTCCCTAAAGCTATATTACTTAAAATTGCTTTTTGATTTTTTTATCCCTTGCCTTATGCTTTAGTTTCAATTATTTTAAAACTCAGCAATAAAACATACCTAAAAGTTTTTTTTTTAGTTTTAAGAAAGGTAAAAAGGAAACAAATTCAATATATAAGCACTTACTTAATGGAATGCACAAAAAGGTCAAACTGTTTTAACCTGGCGTTTATCGTTTAATTATTGTTGGGCCCCATTAAGTAGGCAATAATTTATCAAACTGTAGGTCACGCTAAATGTGAGCAACAAAGCATTTAAAAATGTAAATTAAGTAAATAATGGAATTAAAAGTTAACTTTGTTTTAACCTAAATGGAACACTAAAAGTTAATGAATATATTTTTTTTAGTTTCCAAAATAGCATTTTTTAAACGTTAGAAACAAACATAAATTATTTATAAAGAGAAAAAAATTACAAGTTGCAAGATTTAAAAGTTTGCGTGCTAAAAAGGCGAAGGATAATTCGCAGTAATATTTTAACTCTTTATCTTTAAAAAGTTATTTCAAGTTGCAAAATTTTTCAGCTTAATTTAAAGATGAAATGGTTCGAAGATAAGCAGCTAAAAAACAGTAAAATTATAATCTGAGGAAAGTTTTGCTTAAGCAAATAATTATTTCATAATATCATGCTTACAAAAATACAAAACTACAAAAAGCTTATTGCTGGTTTTAAATCCTGTAATTTATTAAGAAGAAACTGAGCTTAAAAGTATGCTTCAAATTTTAAATATATTTTGGTTTAAAAGCAGAAAATGTAATGTACTTTTATAAAAATTAACTTATTAAAAAAAAATATCACAAATAATTGTTTTTTGCACACAAGTTCAATCAATTTGATGAAAAATTACTTCTCTAAAGCTAAATACTTTAGTTAAAGCACGTGTTGTAGTTGTTTTAAATACTTACAATATTTGCTCACAAGTTTAAGATAACAAAACATTTTTAGAATGTTTTTCCTTAAAATAAAATCTTTTGAACTCTGCTTTTGCTTTTTCTTATTTTCTTCTTCTTAAAAAAACAAACAAAAAGTTCGATGCACACTTAAACTGCTTTAAGATTAAAATTCTACAAAACTCAAATCTTTAAGTTCAATAGCCAAACTCTAGCCAAAATAACTGAAAATTCCTTAAATTGTTTAGGTATTTTTCTGTTTGTTCAAAAGTATGCTACAAATTATTTCTGCTTGAATGTGTGCAAAGTTAAAAGCAAATATTTTATAAGCATACTTTTTAGGTAAATTATACTTAAAGTATGTTTAAAAAAAATTTATTAATAAACTTTAATAAAAAACAATAAAAACACTGGTTACAAGTATGTGAATACCACAAATTTTTTCTTAAGTTGTTGAATATACTTTAAATAATAAATAATAAAATCTGAAGCAATATTCTTTAATGTAAGAAATAATCCACAAGGAATTAAAATTAATAAAGTTGTTAAAAGTTATCGTAGAATTTAAGGACAATATATACTAAATTAAGTGACATTTTTTTGTATTAAGCTGCTTTAAATTGTTAAATCTCATTTTAGTAAAGAAATAGTACATATTGTAGCGCAACATAAGGCGCAAAAGTTATACCACGTTTAAGGGAACGCATTTTCAGCATTTTGTTAAAAAAAAAGAAAATTAATAAAAGAAAATCGAAAAGTCTACGAATTATAAATTTATATACACAAAAACGGCTTTAGTTGTGAAAAAGTAAATAAATAAAACTTAAGAAGCAATATTGTTCAACGAATCATTACAGAACTTGCTTTGTAGCACATACTCGCCATAAGTTTCGCCGTTACTCTAAGCGTTTGCCATGCAAAAAGCTAAAGTTTGATATTTTTTATTAAAAATACTGATTGAATTATAGTAATTTTTCAGTCGGTATAACGATATTAATCCCTTGGTCTTAACTCAATCTTATTCAAAAAGAACATAATTTAAAATATACGATATATTAACAGAAAAATTTATAGAGAAAGAAACATTCTCTTCCTTTTGTTATTCCTCAATTCATGCTAGCTCGACAATCACTAATTGAAAGAAAAGAATAAAAAAATTCAAAAGGAAAAAAAATCCTTTTTGTGCTCTTGATTTATCTTGGGCCTGAATCAGGGGCAATACCCCTTTAATATTATTTTTTTGTTTTAAATGTATTTATACTAGAAGCCTGCATCAAGTCAATTTGAAGCTAATTCAAGAACCACATAATTTTCTAATTCTTGTGTTGTTGTGCAGTTAAACTATTTAAGTGCTGTAATGTAGTGTAGCTGCCACAGTTTCTTTGATGCAATGTAGTGTAGTTAAGAATAAAGAGTGGTGTCATGCACTGTTGCTGATACAACTTAAATACTGTGATGATGTGTGGTCGATAAAAAAATGACTGTGATGATGTGTGGTCAACAACAACAAAACTGTGTGTATTACACAATGTTGAATAGATACATAAACAAACATATGTACAAGCAGGCAAGTCAATATTAAATTCATACGTAATTACATTACATTACATACATACATATTATAAATCAACCCCCGTTTTTAAAACTAACACACCAGGAATATCCCGTCAACAGTAAAGTTTCGAGATGAATTGAAATGTGTGATCATGATGAATTGATGTGCCGTTGTTGTTTAAGTGTGAATATATTTTTCATTTAAGTTTAGTTAAGTAAACAAAAGAGATGGCGAACAATACAACGCATCACTTATTGTTGTGTGTGCACACGTAAGGTATATGAAATGAATTAAAAGTTCGAGATGATGCGTTATTTAGTGTCGTCTTGAGCTGGCTTCTAATTTAAACCCTTTGTCTCAAGAAATTTCCATTCTTTTCCTAAGAAAATTTACCCTTCTTGTCAATTTTCAAACTCACTATGGAAGAACAGTCCTAAATTTTATATTTCTGGTCTTAAGAAAAAGGCAAAAGAAGTACCAAAAATATAAAAAGTATTTTTGCTCCACTATATTGACTTTTAACCTTATAACAGGACAGTAGTACTAAACTTCATGTAAACAGACCTTTAATTTCGAAAAGGCAAACATTTAACAGTTATATTTCGACCCATAGATGTGACAGTAGTCCTTAGTTTTAAATATCTTGATTATCTTATATGACAACAATTCTAAAAGGTACTTTATATTTACTTTGTTGACTTCCAATTTTAAAAAATCGTTATTTAAAAAAAGGAAAAGAGGGACAAAAAAATGTTAAAAAGTACTTCTCCTTTACATATTTAACTAATGACCTCCTTAAGGGTTAATAGTCCGAAGTTTTACATTTCTAGAATTATTATATAAAAAAAAATGCCAAACATGTAAAAAAATACTTTTTATTCAATAGAAAATGGTCCTTCATTTAACACTCGTAATAAAAAAAAAACAAAAAAGGACCAAAAATTTAAAAGAGTACTTTTTACTCATTAAGTAGACTTTTAACCTTAACATGGGCCAATAGTCCTTAATAGACTCATAAAATTATAAAAAAGGTCAAGAAGCAGGGAGTAAACAGAAACTGTCAAAACATAATTTTACTACTTTTTTACCCGTCAAGGACAGTACGTCTATTTAAGGCTTGTGAACGACTGTAAATGACAGGGAGGGCAATTGTGACATTATCGTGTATAAAGTTGGCAAAAAAGGAACCGATCCAGAATAAAATGTGTGCCGGTAAGGCCATTTAAGGTTTTTGGTTATGGTTTGATATAAACTTGGGCCTAACACAAAGTAGGATAAGCTTGAAGGGCTGATTGCAAAGTCTCCAGGCTGCTGTGGCCCAGGTTGGATAGAACGGTTACTCAACCACTTTTTAAGGGCAGCAGCACAGATCTAAGGTGTATAATAGGAACTTTTAAAGAGAAATGCAATGTAAGATATTTAACTCCTAAATATATTGGTAATTCTTTAGGCTTTTGCAGGTTGTGGGGAGATGAGAAAAAAATACTGAGACTGTGATATTGTCAGCATCTGCCCCAGACTTCAGATCCGTCTTAGATGGGCGCAGGTGATGCCTCTCGTTGTGGGCTAGGAACCATCATACAATTCATCAAAGAGGCTTGGCGCCTGGGAAAATAGGTGACTTTGTACGTGGTTTGGCACTTTTCGCACGATTCCACGTACAGTGGCTTCTTCTTGACTTTTTTGTTTTCCTTAATCAATTCGTTTACGATTTCTTGTTGTATTTTCTTGCTCTTTTCTACCTTTCTAGGGATATTATGTTTCTGATTTTTTAAATACCTTTCATTTATTTTTACACCTCTTTGCCCCTCAGGGACTAACATTTCAAAAAAGGCTCAGACATCCCGTTTGCTTAATAAAAGTAATACGATAGTTTTTTGATTTTGTTTTTACTGTGTATAGTTAAGGAGGTTATCAACTTAGCACTGTTTCCATTAATAACCTATTTTCATCTGCCTTAGGATCTGAATTTGCCAAATAAAAAGTCTCTTGCTTTACGCGTTTGACCTACACGAAAGTAAATGAGTTGGCCAGCCAGTCATTAACGTTGTTGAGTTTTCCTTGTAAATCGTCCCAAAATAAAAAAAAGAAAACATTTTTTATTTTTTGACGAAATCTATGAATTACGTCCAAAGGGAATGGAAATTTTGTAAACATTAAAAAAATTAACGAAGCAGGAGTTTGAAATGATTACATACTGAATAATAAAAACACCACAATACGTTTTTTAAGTAAAACAGTTTTAAAATTAAAATTTTAAAGGTCACAATGGTCACGGCTTTCTAATGGTTTAAAAACATATCACCCTTGGACATCATAGTTTTTCTTAAATTATTATTTTAACAATAATAATGGATAATATGGTCACACCTGTCACAATGCAGTGGTTCTTTGACATGTTTAAACATAATTTATTACTTTAAGAAAAAATTACAAATATTGAGTTAGTTTATATTTCCTTAAACATTTAAGGGTTCAACGCCTTAAAAAATCCTCGTGTGTCAGAGATAAGTCGTTGTGCAAACAAAAAATAATTTCACTTAATGCTGTACTTACTTATAAGCTGTGAAGCCTTCAATATATGTAAAGAAAATTTTAATTAATATATCCAAAACTTTCTTTTACAATCACCCTACAAAGTATACTCTTATTGTTATGTACCCTTTAATCCTTAAGATATGCAATAGTTTTATGATTTTCATAAGCTTATAAGCATCAATTGCGTTTAAAAACAGATTATTTTAAATCAGTTGCACAAAATTATTTTTAAAGACTTCAATTTTTTTTACTTCTTTTTATATTCTTCGCCTAAAGGTATGCTTTTTGTAGATTATTTTCATTTAAGGTAAATAACCCGCGTCTTAACCATTAATTTTTATGACAATGTTTAAACAAACTTTTAATGCAAGTCCGCTTAAAACTAGAAATTATTTCTAACAAATGATCCCTTTTTGTTCTTAAGACATGTTTTGCTTTTTCTTTATCGTCTCAACTATTAAGGACTTATTCTATGCTAAATCCTTGTACGTGTCTCGATTACACATCAAATCTTAAAAGCTTATGCTCATTCTTTAACAAAGTTTTCTTAGTTGTGGTGTTACTTACAAAACAAATATTATTGTACAGTTTTAATTTTTCTTAAGAAAACTTTGGCTGGTTTTCTGACCAAATACCAGTAGGTTGGTAAAATCTCCGCCATTGTGTGGGCAAACCTTAGGCTTTATTTTTTTGTTGTCAACAATTTACCTGTTCACAAGAAGCGAGAACAAAGTAAAACTGAGGATTAAAAAGAAAAATCTATGATAATATATATACATACATATATATTTTAGTATGTACGTTTTAGCAGAAAAAAACTAAAACCTGTAGCATACTTTTAGGTGACTAAAAACACAACCTAGTAAACACCTTAGAACAGCTCAATGGTTCAAGGCTTAGCCAATATTGTTTGCATTGTGGCTGTTTGCTCTACCTCTAGTCAATAAATTTCTGTATATTAATAGTCTCTTTTAAGCAATAGAGCCTTTGCTTTGTTTGTTTTCGTTAGTGGTTTTGTAGTGTTTAAAGCGTTTCAATTTACACTTGAATACCTTACTAAAGTGGCACTCAAGATATACTAAAAAAGAAAATACAGCAAAAGAAATAAACGAAGTAAAACGCCTTCAATTGTTTGAAATGCAATCAAAAAAAATATTTGTTTATTGTTAAGGTGTTGCTTGTCAGGGTATGCTAAATGCTTTAATATGAAAAAATCTTTATAAATTGAAGTTTTCTTTATTGTCTTGATTGTATTCTTTTTAACTACGGGTCTTTTCTTTTGAAAATATGTATAATAAAAATGTCAGCATAATGGAATGGCATATCTTTGCTCAAGTGACAGTTATAGATATTGATAAATAGTTGAGTTTTTAAAGCATACTTTAGGGGATGTTTTGCTTATATATGTAGAAATATTTTTTAAAGCATTAATTTGGGTAAAATATTTCTTTTTCCTTTTTTAATAATTCATATTAAAGAAATAATAATAAATAAATGCATTTGCTGAGAAGGGATTGACACTTACATAAACAAAAAAAGAGAAACTATTATCAGGAGAAATGTATTTAAGTGCTAAAACTTATGGTCCTTTCTAAAAAGACAATAAACTAATTTTTAATGTCCACCTGTCTAAACCCCGTTTTATAATTAAAAATTTTTTTTAAATAAATTTTTCTTAAGCTTTAATATTAATAAACACTTTACATATAGTTATAATCAATATACAAGAACTAAAGTGACTTTTTTCTTTGCAGTTTCAGGTAAGGAATATTCCAAAGCGCCACATAAATCTATGTCCGTATGTATTTTGATATTTTGTATAAACTAAGCTCTTTAAGTTTTTGTTTAAACAAAAATCTCTAAATTAAATGTTAAACAGAGAGAAAAAATTCATGTTAAAATCCAGGATTTTATACTTTAATTTATTCAAAATCGTTTTTAAGTACGATCCGTTCGACATTTTTCTCAATCAACACTACCCACTGTGCACTTGTCAGTCATCCCACTTCTGTGATGACATGCTGCGACAATAACTCGAAAGCTGACCATCAATAACACCTTGAAACATGGAAAAACTTCATTTCCATGTACCAGATAGGAGAGTCATCAGCTTTGGAATGTTATGGGTAAATTTTAATAAAGGACCTTTAACCGTTTCTTTTGCCTATTGGCTACCTTATGCCCAGAGTAGCAAGTTAACATGACAGAGCATCGACTATGAACATTTGTCTGGTGACGGAATCAATTTCAGTTTTCAGCCATAGCATAGCTAAGGTGGGTAAAACCGGTCCCCACTGCGCCTAAAACAAAAACTTGATGTCTCCTTTAACAAGAATAAGGCTGGCAAAAGCCTTTAACACGCCAAAGGGAAAATGTCTGATATCTTTTTAGATTTACTGAAAGTCAGCCCGCGGTCTTACTCAGACTCACTTCTTCGGAAGCTTATAGGCTTAAAAATGAATTAGGGTCGTTGCCCATATAGTAAATTTTCAGTTTTTTAGGTTTGATTAAAGGTTTAGCTGAAGGGTAATGCCAGGGGATAATAATCCTCCTTCTATCACCTAAGAATCACTGTTGGAGTTCGTTTTAAGTTATTCTTTTGTTTTTCTTTCCTTCTATTGTTAAAGTTACGCATAAATAAGTAGAATAAACTTAAAAAAGCCTTCGTACAAATGTCTATCAGAAATGTTTTTTTCAGCTTTAACTGCCAAGAGCCAGCAAACCTCCTCGAATTTTCTTGTGATCGATGAAATTTAAGTATGGGGATGATATTTAAGTTATAGACTAAAAAGAGCGGCTTATTATTGATCCTTCTTTCTAAAGTAGGTATTTTTTTTTGTTAAAATTTAAAGCAATTACTCTATTACTTTCAATAAAATGAGAACTAAGTTTTAAAGGGCTGGTTAAAACTGCAGTTTAGAACTGGGACTAAATAGTCCTAAAAACTTCCTGATAGAAAGAAGCAGCATTTTTAAAGGTGATCTTCTCACAGCCGAATTAGCTGCTTTTTTTTTTTGAAATATCCCACTCCATTGATAACTCCCATGTTAATGCTTTTGCTGATAGTCAGCCAGCAACCAAAGCGATCAGCAGAGTCTCTTTGATCCTGTGGAGATATTACGACCCAAGAGCGACAAGGTTTCTACTATCACTTCCAAGGGGGTAACTGAAACCTTCTTTGGTTCTAGTCAAAGTTTATAACTTTCTTATCCTAATTTTTTCTAAAAAGTTAAACAATATTTTTCTTTAAGTTACAATTACAGTCCCCCAACAACTGCAAATATTTTTTACATACAACAACATTTTTTATTATTTTAAATTCTTTTATATATGCTCAATAATGCAATTCAATCAATTCAATATCTCTTCTTAAATCATTCAGTGTATTTATTTTATTTCGTATTCAGTATTACAAATTTTATACACTTTAAAGTGGGTGCTTGTGCTGGAATTGTTATTTACTTCTTTGTATTCTTGAAATACATTTAAGGAATTTCCATTTAAAAAAGTTACTTTAAGAAGTATTTGAAGTTTATAGAGAACAAACGATACGAAGATTGTTTTAAAAGTTTAAGGCTAAATAAAAACAAAAGGATGAATAGTTATGTTTGAAAGTATTTCTATTAAGAATTTTTTAGAAAAAACAGATTTATATTTTTTTTGACGCCATAGTGTTAAACCAAATTTACACTAAAAAAATTAAAATTTACTTTTATGTAAAAACTGTGTTAGCAGCTCGCAAGTAGAAGTAATAATATAAAAAATAGTTTTTTTTTAATTTATATCGTTATTTTTGGACTTTTTGCTCATTCCCTGTACTTTGAGAACAGGAGTTAAAGAAATATCCTCAATATATGCAATGATTTTAAAAATGTATTTTTAAAGTGCTTTAAAGAGCTTATTTTTGTGTTTTGCTTTCAGTATTGCCATTTGTTTAAATTTTTTTATTTTGCGTCAATGTTGAAATAGGTTTTGGCACATACAATGATATCTATACAAATGCATTTCGTTTTTAAAACTTTTTTGTTGAAGAGCTTTATGATTTCTTAAGTCCTAAATATATACTCACAGCTTGTACGTAGTAATACAGGGTATCTAGGGGCAGATTCTTGCTTTCAAACTTAAATAAAAAAAGCAATAATTGACACAAGGATTTATAACGAGCATTAAGCGATAGAAAGGAAATGCGCATTTTATCTTTTAAAGAGTGTGTCATCCAGATGTCTTCCGTCGAGTTGAATACACTTTTCAAAACCAAGCCTTGTGTTCTGCGCCATACGTTGCAGTGAATTTGGTTTGACTGAGCTAATTTTTCGTCGAAAAATTTCCTTTAAAAGACTGGGGATTGCCATTATAAACCCTCTCATTAAGGTAGTTCCATTTAAAAAGATCCATGGAACTTAGATCGGACGACCTCGGTTGCCTAGATCGAGTGACCTCGGTGGCCATGGGATTCCCCCAAAGCCACTGATAAGTTTTTGTGGGAAATTTTCCCGAAGCAAATTCATTGAAGCTCTGGCTGTGTGTGCAGTCGCCCCACCTTGTCAAAACCACTTGTG
Organism: Melanophora roralis; assembly: GCA_963583895.1. Classification (NCBI taxonomy): domain Eukaryota; kingdom Metazoa; phylum Arthropoda; class Insecta; order Diptera; family Rhinophoridae; genus Melanophora; species Melanophora roralis. The sequence continues at coordinate 84,932,721 of OY757189.1, forward strand.
TAAAGAGTACGATGAATGAGCTCGCAGGTTTGGCCAAAAAAGAGATCCGTAATCATGCGTCGACAATTTTCACCGTTGACATTCGTCGCCTGGCCTCGAGAATTTTCTATAAAAATGGTCCAGTTATCTCATGCGTGAAGAAGGCACACCAGATAGTTACTCTGGGAAAATGCAATGAATTTTGGTCTTTCAATTAAGGGATGCGGGTTCTTGGAGGCCATTAATGACAGTTTTTCTTGTTGACGTGTTCGCTTAAAGGAAATTGAGCCCCGTTGCTCTAATAAATGGAATTCACAATGCAAAAACGCTCCATCATCATTTTTTAAAAGTTTTTTGCTTAAATCAAAGTCACTTTCTTTCAGTTCTGAAGCGATTTAAAAACGATGGAACTTCATACCCTTTTTTAAAAATTTCATGAATAATTCCTATTGAAAGTCCTAGTGAGGCTGCTCTTTTCCGTATTTTCAGTCAAGGATTTTCACGTAAGCTCCTTTCCACCTTTTAAATGTTTTCGGGAGTTTTTGAAGATTGACTCGGCCTGGGCCGTGGAATATTCATAGCCGCAATAATCGGGCGGAATCTCTGCACCATTGAGCGAATTTAATTTTCACTCGGTCCATTACTTATTCGCCGAATACCGAACTTTCAACGAAATTCTGGACAAGCATTACGTAAGAAACTTTTCTCTTAACAATATCTCCAGAGCGAACGCGCGATGCTCACTCGACCGCTGCGATGTTGTGACTGGAAAATACGCGCAATCGACAATTCCAATACGGACACCCTGTAGTATTATGCGTTTTTAAAGCTGTTTGTACTACCTAAGATTAAAGTCAGATAACCTTTATATATACCGATCGACTAAGACTCACTTTCTGGGTCGCTTAAGGCATGTTCTTCCACCCACTTATTCGATTGGTTGGGTACCCGTTTTTCCTCTTACCAAAGTACTGGTCGCACCTTTAAAGATATTTGGATAAAACTAAACAGAAACATATAGAAGTCTCTCTGGAATAAGCGTTTTGGGCTACAGATATTGTCAGATAATTTTGTACGCTCAGAAATGAAATAAAAACAACATAGAATGATATATGTATACCAAACCGATCAGAAATATATAAAACAAATCCAACACCAAAAGATTGTGCAAGAATTCGTGAAAACTAGGTCAGATTTTTGTCAGGCTTATCTGCCACAGCTGAACAATTTTGTTAGTTGGGTATGCATTTTCACTTAAACATCCATGAAACAGGCTGCTGTATATAAGTTTGTGTGTTTACGGTTGTGCAATCAATTACGAGTATGCATGCATCTTTACTTCTTCCTTAAATCGTCGCAGTAAATACAAACAAACTTAAAACTAAAAAATAAAAAAAAACGTAATTTTGATTAAAACCTATAGAGAGCAGTCAGTAGAGAGAGAATAGAAGAAAATATTGAAAAAAAAAACTAATCAGGATTTTCATGCTGACACCCTTTATACGATAATTTCCGCTTGATTAATGAACATTGAAGTGTTAAATTACCCAATTGCAGATGCACAAGTAAGAATTCTTATATACGCGAAAGTAAGCTTTAAAGTTTAGTTTTTTGGGTGAAATATATTTCTTTTATTCTCTTTTTTTCTTGTGTTTTAAGTATTTTTTTTTTAGATTTAACAGTTAAGATGTTGGAATCTAGTTTGATTGTTTGATATTGTGATTAAGTTTTTGAAAGTCAAAACACATTGGAAAACAATCATAGTTATTTCACCTTCCTTAAGCTTAAATTTTTCTTTATCATAAAAGTATTTGGAGTATATCTATTACTAAATACCGATTATTTGCTTAAGAAACGTCATAGTACATCTTTCGAGTTGACGATGAAGAATTTTAGGCAGTGATTGACACTCTAATTTATATCCTTTGAATGTGTTGATTGTTTGTTTTTGGGCGTAATTATTTGTCTCTTATGGCACTAGGGTGACCATAGTTGAAAGTTTAAAATATGATTAAATTGCATTGAAAAAGTTTTGGGATGTAATATTAAAAATTAAGCCGCTTTTGTTGAAGTAAAATTTTTATAAATTCGAAATAATTTTGCCATACTACTTAGTTTTGCAAAATTTTATAGATATTAAGTGTATATAGACAATATTTTATGCGGATAAGACCTTTGACATGCTTATTACTTTGCTTATTTCTGATTTTGCTTTTAACTATTTTTTATAATGAAAATGAAGACTCGCAGATATAAGTTAAACCAATCATTGAATGTAATTTTAAATTTTGTCCATTAAACATTTTGAAAATCCTACGCACAAAAAATAAACTAAGTGAACTTTACTTAAATCAAGCCATAGCGGTGTCAAAAGTACGGTGAGTACGGTTTTTCTTAAATCAAGTACGAAATTTGCTTCTCCAAGTACAATTTTTCAAGTACGAATTTCTTATTTTTAGCCACAGTTAAACCAAAAAAGGATTGATTTATGTTCGGAACCGTACTTGATGTAAGCCAAGAAAAGATTGATTTAAGCCGTAAACGGGATTAATTCGAAAATGAAATGTCATTTTTTTGACTTACGGAGCTTTGTTAAAGAAGAAGAATTTTTATATTTTATTTTTATTTTATAGACACCTAAAATTTACAATTTAAAAATTTCATTTTTTGTACTTACCGAAGCTGAGATTTGAACCAGGGACTTTCTGCACTGCAGCACAAGCGCGTTACCTTTGGGCAACCGAGACACTTTGTTTTCTGCTTGATTTGTTGAAGCAATCCGAATAGGTTTGATTTAAGAAAATGTAAGTACAGGTCGTACTAAAAACTTCAAGAAAGATTTTGGATAAATTCAATAATAAAATTCTTGATTTTAGAAAGCGGGTTTTCTTTCTGTGTAGCTGGTCACACTAGTCGCCTGGGTCAAGATACTACAAAACCCTTTTTTTTTATTCTTACTCTCTTCAACGCTCAGAGAGAACGAATAGCGTGTGCGGATTTGCGGATCAACTCTTTATTACGTATATAAATTTAAGATCGTGTCCAAAAATAAATTTAAGTTTAAAGTGGAATACAAAAACTTGGGCCAAATCGTCGCATTCGGTTCGAATCGAAATTGGTTTGTGCGTCTGTTTTTTCATCATCCTGTCTGTGACCTTTTTTTCACAAGTTCTTAAGGGTAAAGAAGACTGATGAAACCTATTTATCTATTAAAAGTTAAATATTAAGGTATGCTGATAGAATTGCAACTGTAAAAATTATGTTTGTTCACATTAGTGATAAGGGTATGTATAAGTTTGTCATTCCCTTGCAATTTCTTTAGTATCCATTTGCGACCCCATAAAGCATATATTTTCTTGATCCTTATAGATAGGAAAGTTGATTTAGCTTTGCCCATCTGTTTGTTAATCTATTAAAATCAATTTTCTAAAGCACCAGGATCGGACCTGTTTGTGCTATTAAAACAACGGATATATTTGCAAAAATGTTGCTCTTAAGATTCATCAAAATCGCCCGAACTAAAAAGTTATAAGTCAGCAGCCACGTATACCTCTGTTTATTTCTCTAAAATTTGTACATAAAAACCTCTTCAGCTTCTCCGGAGTTGCCCCTACACGGGTGCACTGTAATACAGACTGTTAAACATTTTTTTCCTCTTAACAGGGTTGCCATGCAAAATTTCATTTTTTTTAAATCGCTCCCACAGCTTCCAGGTGCTCTTACAAAGGTCAAATGTAAGATCTACCACAATTAATTTTTCCTCCCAAACATTTTTGTGGAAAATATTTACCCATTATCTCCAGCCACTAACAGAGTTGTCATACAAAATTTAAAAAAATAGGGTAAAAACTCCTACAACTTCCCCGGAGTCGCTCTTAGAGTAATAAAATTTATTACAGTTTTCTTTCCAAACAAATTCCTAGAATAGTGTAACCCTCTATCTCCTTCACCTAAGTGGGTTGTCATACAAAATTTACACAAATGATGTGAAAATGACCATAACTTCCCCAGAGTCGGCCTTAGAGAATAAAAGTCTACAACAGACCCCCTTTAGTTTTCCCTCCCAAACATATTCTTAAAACATACTTGCCCCCTATCACCATCACAAAATTTTGAAAATTTTAATTAATCTTCCCCTGCGGATTCTAGGGTGCCCGTGAATAAGTCTAATGTAGGACTGACCCCAACTTATTTTTCCTTGCAAATATTTTCCTAGAACATATTTACCAATATTTTCTATTCTAAGGGGGTTGCTATAAAAAATTTTAAAAATTTAGGGTAAAACCCCTCTATGTTGTGAAGGGTATATAAGATTAAGCATAATCGAATATAGCGCTCTTACTTGTGGATAATAAGATTGGAGTAGCACGAAAATTAGTGAACCAAGTTAGCTGAAGCGAGTTCAATCTTGGATCTGGAAACTAGGTGTTTACAATCAACTCAAATTTTCTTTCTTTAAAACTTGGCTTAACCTTAAACTTTCCTATTGGTTTTCTTTCACATATGTTTTAAAGTACATACATATGTACGAACTTCAAAACCTTATATAACCAGTTAATAAAAAAAACTTAAAAACATTTTAGTTAAAAGGAAAATACTCTCTAGTTGAATTTTTCTAACTAACACGATTTAAACCAACAATTAAATGCAAAAAAGTATATAATTTTTGCTTTTGAGCTTCTCTAGTCTGTAATTAATTGTCGAACGCCAAAGGGCAAAAGAGAGATACCAGCGATTCACACAGTAATGGCTTAACACACAGCAAAAAGGGGAGCAAAAAATTTCGCAAAATGAAAATAATTGTTTAAAGAAAAGTAACGCCTACAACTATCAATATCGTTTTTGTTAAGCAACAAAAAAAAGTAGAAAAAAACAGAAGAAAAATGTTATATACTAAGCAATTTTCTAATTCCAGCACACATAAGAACACCCACCTTCAACTTTGTGTATTGAATATATCCAAAGTTTTGGGGCAAATAAAAAATTAAAAAAAAAATATAACATCAACTCCTTTGTTTAACAAATTACAAAGAACAATTTAACGAAAAAAACACAAAACAATACAGCAATAATATAGCATGCAGTTGCATGTTTAGAAAATATAACCAACAAAAACAAAAGCAATAATATACGATGTTTTTAGAAAAGAGAATAGAATAGAACAACAAAAAGCAAATAAAAGTTAAAAAGAATTTCGAATTTGAAGCACATTTAAGAACAAAATTTTTAAATACCCTGAGGCAGTAGGACTTAGTAAACATTGCATAGAAAAAGACATTTTAAAGCAAAAAGATATGTAGGAATTCAGCACTAGAAACTACGAAGATATACATACGTAATTACTTAGCTGTTGGAGTGCCCCGGTAGATCAGTATTCGAGTCTACCAGTCTGGAGGTTGTGGACTCGTTTCCCACTATAGGCCCTGGTAAAGAATGCAGCATCATTCTTTTTTCTGTCGTTTTTATCCTTTTCTAAGTTTCTTCTTTGCTTTCACCCCCACATAAAGGGACCGAGTTAAGCGGACCCAAGTGAGCTGTATCGTTTCTTTTAACGGCTGCCTGTTCTCCTTAATCTAACTTACATAGTTTTTGAATGTAAAAATTTAAAAAATGTATGTATGTATGTATGTATGCCAATTTCACGTAAAACGGCCCCAAATTTTAAGGGGAAAAATCCCCTTGTTCTTTAAATTTTTTTATAAAAGTTACGCCTAAAAGAGGATAAATATGATTAAAATGTAAATTTATTGGTGAATTTTTTATTTCCATTTATTTTGCAAGATTTCAAGATGATGACATACGGTGAAGTTGTCTCTTCTTTTACGTTAGAGTGAAAATGTCACACCCGTCACGTAACAAATTGGCAAATAAACAGGGTGGGCAAAAGAAATCACCCTATTGGAAGATGCTCTTATTTTTGCAAATGGCAGCCAATGTCAAATCGGTTTTGACTTTTGTAAAATAAACAGGTGGAGGATACAAGTGAACAAGCCGTGGAACGTTAACACTCCCCAAGATCGCGGAATAATCGTTTCTATTTTTTGCGCAACAATTCGTCTGTTAGGGTTGGCGCAGCGCGAATTTTGTCGCTGATTCTCTGGTCGTCCGGTACCCACTGCGCAAACACTGCACTGTTAAGCAACCAACCTTGAAGAGTATGGGACCGCATGAGATGCTGCCAAGGGGGGCCGGCCCCGGAGCACCCGTTCTGACAAGAATATCGCCACTGTTGGCGAGGATGTCGAACTGAAACATCGACCAGGCGCCATTTCTCTCAATAAGCCATCAACCGGTCGTCCGTTTGGCAGTTTTTGTTCAAAGACCTGAATTAGAATTGGAAGAAATGTGACTCCAACAAGATGGAGCAACGGCACACACTGCGAGAGCTACATCTGATATTCTGAAGGCAGTGTTTCCGGGTCGCCTCATCTCTCGTTTTGGCGATTTACATTGGACCGCAAGATCGCTTGAGTTAAAAGATGCAGATTTTTTTTTGAGTTTTTAGAAATCCTGCGCTTACGTTAACAAATCTGAGACCCTGGAAGCCCCCAAGAACAACATTCGACGCGAGTGCGAGAATCTGTCTCCCGAAATTCTCGCCGAAGTGATAAAAAATGTCATAAAACGAGCCTGTAGAGCAATCAATTGTGACAGCGCCAATTTGGCCGCTATCAGCTTCTCAACTTGACTAATAAAATTCTAAAGGTTTAGATAAATATAATCAAAAAACAGAATCGAAGTTTTTTAATAAAAAAAAATGAGAGCCAAATAACATCGGACGACTTCTTTTGGCATACCTTGTACAAAAAAGCATAGAAAATGCTTGTTAAAAGTTTAAAAACAAAATTCCTTAAATATTTTTTTCATTTAAAACAGTTTTAGAATTTAGAAAACACAGTCTTTTTTCACACAAAAAATACTAACATGCAAACTTTTGCTAGAGGATATCAAATGGTATTGAACTCCACTCTATTTGCACTCGATTCTTTATCCACTGCTACGTTGCTTGTGTCTGCTGCACTTTATCTAATTGTTGTTAAACGCCCTATGAATTCATATAGTTACGCCCACAAATGTTTAAACTTACTTTGTACTATAATTTTGAAAACAACATTGAACATTTAGGGCAGCTTGTTTTTATTTTGCAGAAAAAAATAGTTTGCATACTTTTAGGCAATTTTATTTTATGGTTTTGCAGATTTGTAACTCTGGTTCGCTTTTACACAAAAACCATGATCAATGTAATCGATACAAAATTAAAATAGAAGTTTTGTTTATTTATTTGAAAGTTTTTAGTTTTTTAACAAATTAAATTGTTGGCATATAGACAAGGTTTTTTTAACAGGATATTTGAGTTTAGTTTTACAAGGTTTTTGTATTTTTTTTAAACAAATTGTCAACAACATGTCATTGTTGAAGTTAATAACAAGTTAGTTTCCCTTTTGTTTTTTTTTCTATTTTTTATTTTTTCTAACATGACATTTTAAACGGAATTGATAATGAGAACTGTAATTAATATATGTAGAACAAAAAATAGTTTTGAAGCATATTCTTAGGCGACATTTTTAAAAACAATTTAAAGGTGGCTTTAGGGGGTTTGTAGTAATGTTTCACATAAGTGACATAGATTTTAAAAGTAGTTTAATTTTATTTATGTATTTATAGTAATAAATAAATGATGAATTCTTAAAAATTTAGAATTCACAAAAATGACTAATTTGAATATTCCTTTATCGTTTTTTATACACATATGTATGTATGCATGATGTATTTATTGTTTTTATTAAAAAGATGTAGTGGCTATATTAACGATATATCATTTCACTTGTAACATTTAGAAAACATTTTATGAATTTAAATCAGCATTTCTTGAAATAACTTGTTGTGGAAAGAGGTCTCGTCGTAATTCCACTGTAATCCTGGCTGTATGCGATGTGGCACCGTCTTGTTGATACCAATTATTAACCAAGCCCAAAGCACACAGTTGTTGCAATTAAACGTTTTTAATCATATCACAATATTGCTCCCTATTAGCAGTTACTTTAACACCATTTTCAGTTTCAAAAAAGTTAGGTTCAACGATTTCTCTTGACCAAATTGCACACCAGACTATAACTTCTAATGGTAACTGATAAATAATTTGAGAGTTTTTCATTGCCCAGAACCGACTATTCTGTTTATTCAAACGAAATGTGCCTCGTCACTCATTTTGATTTTTTCGCGAAAATTGGGGTTGGCATGGGCAAGCTGTAACATCCTACTTTGAAGACCAAGCTCCTGAGCACGGCATCGAAGTGAGGTTGATGGATTGTTTTGAACAATCCATTTGCAGCAGCAATGTTTTCAACCGATCTTGCAGTACGTTGTTGTCAATGCTTGGGCTTCTCAGTCACAGTCCCTCTTTCTTCGAAATCATTCACTACACGATAAATAGTGCGTCTTGTTGGCACGTTGTTTCTCCAAAAAAACTTCACGTAGCTTTCTTATCGTCACAGTAATCAATGATTGATTTTAAGAAAATGTTTTAGCGGCTAAAACACGTTTGGTTTATCGAATATTTTTCTATAAAAAATTTCCCAATCTCTATTTCACGACTGCCAAATAAGAACTATCAAGACTAATGTTTACCAAAATGGCAGCGGACACCCTGTATAAGACCTCAAGTAATATGTAAAGTCCCTCTTGGTTATTTGATAATTTCTTTTAGCCATAACTAATGTGTCTAATATGTAATCAAAAATTTGCTGCAAACTAGTTTTTTTTTGTTTTTCCTTTTTTTATTTTATAACTTTTTATTCCGTCTACTTGAAAGGACTGTTCTCTACCCACCACAATTTTCATTGGAGTGTTTGACGTAACTAGACCGATTATAATTTTTATTGTTGTTTTTTGCTCTTTTCTAGTTTTTGGTAATTTTTATATTTTTGTTTGTTTTTCTGTCTCCTTAAAACAATTTGCAATCATATTGAGTTGCCTTGTGTATATGAGATGTCTTTTAAATAGAGAATGATTAAGGATACACTTCGGTACATATGTCTAGGGGCAACATTTTTAAATTGATATTAAATTACCAAAACATGGCATAGCGATAATATACTAGTTTTGTTTTGCACACAAAAGGATACTAGGAACTAGGGAAGTTCTTAAAATGGATTAGCACTTCTTATAATTGGTCGCTCAAGGAATGATAATTGAGTGTGAAGAAAATTAATTTATTTTACTATAATTTTTTCTTTTATACGGACACTGTAACTATATTGATCCGATAAAACTATGCGCCCAATTAAATTTTAAATTTCAAAATAATTTTCCCCTAGTTACCCTATACAAGGCTTTCGGGTTTTGTTATGGCTTTTTACCCACCATAAGAGAGGTGTTAAAGAGGTGACCAGCTTGGCTACGTTTCCAAAAGTTGTGTGCATGTTTTTGACTTTTAAAGTTTTTGTGCTGCATGCCTTTACTGTCTGTGTTTACTCTAATACTTAAAGCAAAATTAAAATGAAATTTTTTCTTTTAACTTATACTTGTATACACATATACGTACACAAGCTTGTCTGCACAAAATGCTTATTTTAAGATTGCCATAAACAGAACAAATATTATCAGAAAAAAATGAAAAAATATATTTAACAAGCTTAAAAAACTTAATAAAAATTCAGATTTTTTCTTTTATATGATTTATAAAGAATTTTTTATATAGTTAAATGGAAAGAGATATTTGGAGAACTTACTTAAAAAGTAAAAAATATTTTTAAAATCTTTTACAGTAAAGAAACTAATGTTAACAAGTTGTAAAGGTGTTTAAAAGAATTTAAAATTTCTTTCTTAGCAAAACAATTTTCTTTACAATTGGAATAATTTACTAGAAACATATTGATATTTTAACCTTAAAACTGGCTTTCAATTTCGGGTTTCAGTCATATTTAGGTGGTAATTACAATTTGCAAATTATAAGTAATAATTACCTACCAATCAACGTGCTAAGTGCTTAGTGCGAGGATATAATATGAGCAATAAAATTTTGAATTTATGTTCATTAATTTTTTTACATCTTCTATCTAAAATCTATAAATTTCTCCTTTTAAAAGTACAAGAATGTACAAATTCCTAAAAAGTACCAAATGTGTAAAAACGTCCTTTTGGTTCACTAAGAATACTTACGGGTTTTATATAGGTCAGTTATGCTTAATCTCATATTTCCACGCGCATAATCTTAAAATATTTAAAAAAAGGACCAAAAAAGTAAGAAGTAAAAAAAATGTAGAAAAACTCCTTTCGTCCACTTAGTTCGCTTACGACCTCTATATGGGTCAAAAGTCCCTAATTTCTTATTCCATTATTCTTTTTATCTCAAAAATTGCCAATTACTTTTCGTCCGCTTAATTGACTTTTGCCCTCTATATGGATATTTATATTTACATATATGCATATTTTCAAGATATGCAAGAAAACTTTTAAAAATGAGAAAAAGTACTTTTTTTCTATTTAGTCGACTTTTAACTTTTATATCGGTCCTAAATCAAAATATTTAAAAATGTATAAAAATGTAATACGTAAGTAATTTTTTTCCACTCTGTATATGTTAAAAATCGTTTATTTCGTATTTCTAGACCCACAATTGAAAAAAATGTTGAAAAAGTACCGAAAAATGTGCAAAACGTATTTTTTGTCCACTTAGTTAACTTCCAACCTCTTTATGGATCAAATTCATATTTCTGGACTAATAATTTGAAAATATTTTAAAAGTACCGAAATTGTAGAACGTCCTTTTTATCCACTTGGTTATTTCCATCCTCGATATAAATCAAAAGTCATTCATTTTATATTTCTAGATTTGTAATTTCAAAATATGCAAAAAAATCCAAAACAAGGAAAAAGTACTTTTTGTCCGCTTAGTTGACATACGACCCAATATCAGACAATAGCCCCTGATTTTATATTTCTAGGCTTATTATCTTAGAAACATGCAAAAAAGAACCAATAATGTGGAAAAAGTACTTTTTGTCCACTTTCCACTTAGTCCCCATGAGTCCACGTTTCTTGACTCATAATCTCAAGATATTTAAAATATTTGAAAAAAATATAAACAAGTACTTTTTAGTTGACTTCCGACCTCGATATGGGTCAAGAGTCATTAATTTCATATTTATAGATTCATGATCTCAAAATATAAAAAAAATACTTAAAATGTGGAAAAAGTACTTTTTGTCCACTGAGTTTACTTTTGACTTCTATACGGGTCAAGAGATGTTATACGTTTAGATTCATTATTTCAAAAAAAGGCAGCAAGTACTTTCTGTTTACTTCTTTGACCCACAACTCCTTTATGAGCTTAAGGTCCTTAATTTCTAAACTGGTAGCGTTTGAAACATTTGAAAAGTACCACAAACACAGAAAATGTACTTTTTGCTTAATAGTCCTCTTCTTAAGTTTCTTCCATTATATTTAAAAACAATGAAAAAGGGCCAAATATGTAAAAAAAATTTTTTGTCCACTTGGTTATTTTGCAACATAGCTTCAAAATATACAAAAAGTACCAAAAATTTTGAAAAAGTACTTTTCGTCTACCAAGTTGACTTATGACTTAATTTACTATTTCTAGACTCACATTCTCAAATTATCTAAAAAAGTACAAAAATGTGGAAAAAGTACTTTTTGTCCACCTAGGTCAATATGTGTCAATAGTTGTAAAATTTCAAATTTCTACACTTTTAATTTTCAAAAAGAGAAAAAGTACCAAAAAATTAAAAAAGCCATTTTGGCCCATTAAGTGGCCTTCCAACCTTTTTGTAAAGCAAAAGTCATTAATTTCATTTTGCTAAATGCATAATCTTGAGCCATGCAAAAAGTACCAAAAGTGTGGGAAAGTAATTTTATCCTCCTACCTGACTTCAAGTACTTTTTGCCCTATTTTAAGACTTTAGATCTCAAGATGGGTAAAAATTTCCCTGCATTCGAAAAAATTTTACTAAAATTTATTGCTTTAATTGGTACGGCTTAAGACGTTAACCCTTCAGCTTTTTATCTCCCTTAAAGTATTCCTATTGCGGTTTTTTTTAAAGGTTTTGAGTACATCTTAGCCCAATTGGATCAATAGTCTATTAAGGTACAAGCTTTGCAAGATTTGTGGCCTTTTCTAGCTCTCTTTTTTGGCAATCTACCTTTCAACCCTGTAGATTTCTTTGGACTTAATATCAACAAATTATATTCAAATTATATTTGAGTAATTATTTCTCAAAACATATTACTTAAGTCACGCACTAGCAGTTTGTTAATTTCACTCCCAACAATAGCTTTACATTATTTTCTACTGCTTTTTTAATTTGTGGCCTATTAAGAAGACTCATCAACAAGAAAAGTGGTAGGTAGTAACCACAAATAGAAGAAAATATATAAAACTGTTTATAAAAACCTTAATAATAATGACGAAACATTAAATATTTTTACTCATGCAATAAAACTTATATTCCCACAAATAGATAGACTTACCCATACTTCAATATGCACAAAATCCTATAACAAATTGCTAAGACACACACACTCCCACTCACCAAGATATAAACCAAGAAAGCCCTTTATAGCCAAAGAATCTTTTGTCAATAAATATTTTTGTTTTATTTAAGAAATATTAACGTTGCAGCTTCGCATCCTCAAGACTTTAATACAACAACTCATTAAGGTTATAAAATAATGGTAATAATAACTACAACAGTTAAAACACTTTTACATGTGAGTGTATGTGTGAATATATGTGTTTAAGGTTTAGTGGTTGGTTGCTGTTTCTGCTCGTTACATTAAAAATAAAAATATCATTATAATGACAAGAAGCAGCAATAATAGCAACATCAGCAGAAGGAGTAACAAAAAAACATTTTTTATGATACCATAATCGTTTACACAAACACGCACACAAACAAACTAATTTATCCTTTTCGGTTCGCATCCAAAAACATTAAAACGATTGAAAGAATTAAGGACAAATGTTTGTTAAACATGAGGGCAATTACTTATAATAATAAAAACATTATTTTTATATTTATCCTTTCTTTACTTTATTTCCATTATTAGTACAGACTTTCGTTTGTTTTGTAACTGCAAATAACATAAAAATGTTAAAAATTACTTGTGTGCAGAACTTAAGGGAAGTAAAAATTTAATTAAAAGGGAAAATAATTGTTTATTATTAGATTTAAAAATAATATTAAAAAAATTGTAATGTTTATACCTTTGTGAATGAAAATGTCAATAAGAAATATTACGTTTTAGGGCAACAATTTGCCCTATGAAAGCTAGCAATTAACCCGCAACTTCGTAAGCGTAATAGGTACCATGAAGATAACAATTTTGATTGGAATGATTTTTTAAGTTCTATTTTTTTAATAAGTAAAATATTTAAAAGAACAAGAGAAAATTACTTTTTAAAATACTCTTTGACCACTTCCAGCCGATCTGGCCTTAATCGGAGTCCATAGCCCTTTCTACTACATTTCTATACACAAAAATCCCTAAAAATACTTTTTGGCCGCCTAATAGACTCATAATCTCCAAAAATGGGAAAAGGTACTGAAATTGTCAACAAAGTACTCTTTGACCACATAAGTATCTTTCGGCCTCAATCTGGAGTCAATCTGGACTTAAATCCTAAAAATTTCATAAAAACTCCAAAAATGTGAAAAAAATAATTTTTGACTCACTGACTGTCGACCATGGTAAAATCTCAAAAAAAAAAACAGAAAATAATTCCAAAAATGTGAAAAAGTACTTTATGAACTTTGACCATAAATGGGGTTAAAAGACCTTAATTTCCTACTTTAAGATTAATAATTCTAAAAAGGGATAAAATTAGAGAGAAGTACTTTTTTAACACCTCATAAACCTTAATCTTTATAATCAAAAAAAAAAAAGGGAAAAAGTACCAAAAATGTGAAAAATCACTTTGTTACCACTCAGTCGACCTCAGGCCTCAATCTGGGCTTAAATAGCTCGATTTCCTAGTTTAAGATTAATAATCCAAAAAAGTATCCAAAATGTGAGAGAAGTACTTTTTAAACACCTAACTAACCTTATACATGGCCAGTAGTTGATAATGTCCTACTTTTAGACAAATAATCTCTTAAAATGGGGAAAAGTAGCAAAAAATGTGAAAAAATAATTTTTGGCCAACTAGTTGACCGTTGATTTTAATCTTGGTTAAGATACTTAATTTCCTTTTTCAAGACTTATCCTAGAAAAAAAAATTAAAATTACCGAAGATTTCAATTTGGGCTTAAATGCCTCAAAATCCTATTTTAGGGCTCATAATTCAAACAAGTTCCAAAAAATAATCTTCTTGACTTTTGAACTCCATTAAGGTTTAATATGAATATATTAAATCTCTAAACATGGGAAAAGTACAAAAATCAAAAAAAAAAAAAAAAAATAGTTTTTGATCATGTTATTGCCTTTTGCCCCTACTTTCCAATTTTAAGACTTATAACACCAAAATCTTAAAGAAGAATAATAATTAATAATTTTGTTTTCCTAAAGCGCGCACCGTTCACTGTTGTTGTTTGACCACTGGCGTCCTCGAAAGATAAAATGGCCCGATGACTCCCCCAGCATGAATAGCGAACCTTGCAGTCACTTTGAGTGGGTGTTATGGCTGTTCGTAAGTCACTTGTGGATTTTCGGTGCCCCAGAAGCGATAGTTTTGCTTGTTCACGTACCCGCTAAGATGGAAGTGAGCCTCATCGCTCATTATAATTTTGGTCGCAAAATCGTGCACTTCGGCCTCGAGATCAAGGAGGGCTTTGGCGTAGGTTACACGCGTTTGGCGGTCGACAGGCAGCAGCTAATAAACGGACTGGATTTTGTACTAGAACATTCGCAGGTCTTTGACCAAAGTACGATTAGGGACCACCGGTTGATTTTTAATTGCGAGGCACAGGGTCTGGTCCATATTTCTGGCGACAGCTCGACATCCTCGCCAACAGGTACGATAGTCTCGGCAGAACGGGCGCTCAGAGGCTGGCCACTCTTAGTAGCGTCTTGTGTGATCCCATACCCTTCAAGGTTGGTGACCAAATGGCATAGTGCTTGCGCTGTCGGTGCCGGACGACCGAGGAATCGGCGACGGAATTCGCGCTGCGCTAACATCACAGACGAATAGTTACGCAAAAAAATAGACACGATTATTCCGCGTTCTTGGAGAGTGTATCACTGCATGGATCGTTCACTTGTATTCTACATCTGACTAGTTCACAAATGTCAAAACAGGTTTAAAATGGCCGCCATTTGCAAAAATAAAAGCATATTCCAATAGGCGGATTTCTTTTGGCCCACATTGTGTTACTATTTCTTATAGCAGCAGTTAAATGGAACCCGAAATTAATTAGGAACTGATCATAATGAGACTTAGATTGATAATTGGTGGCAGAAAAGGAGACAAGTTACCTGGGCGCTATATAAAAGAATGGATCAATCATCAGCTGTTTAAATTTGAAGTGATACTGACTCATTTTGCATACATGAATGTTAGTTTCACTTATTTCTTTCTGGGTAGTACAATCATCTTTCTAAAAGACTTAAGTCATTAACCCAACAAAAGTTTAGTCCTATTTGACAAAAAATTGTTTTGTTTAGTTTCTACAAAATGCAAACCAATCAAATAATATCTAAAATCATAGCTTGCACACACACATCATTGAGTCTACTTTTTGCTTTCTGAATTTATTGCAATTCATTTTCTATTAATTGTTTTCAAAAATAAAAAATATTTTTAATTATTCATATACGAATATTTATGAATATTTAAATGCTTTAAATATTCTCAACTCTATTCGTTTCTAATAAACAAACATTTAATGATATTCTAGCAGTTGCTTTAAAAAGGCATATAAACTGAAGAGTAATAAGAAAAAAAACAAAACAATTTCAAAAAAATTTATTGAGAATTGTCAATTGGACTGCAAACAAGATTGTGTATATCTCTATTTATTATTTTTCTTCCTACCAATAGATTTACAAAAGACTTAAAATATTCATAAATAAAGAAATAATAAACATAAATGACAAAGCCTAAAAGTATGCATGAGTTATTCTCTATATTATGCAAAAAGAATTTATGCAATGCATTTTTTAAATTCTTGGAACAAAAAACCGAAATAAAATTTATAAAATTATTTTAATAAATTTTTTGCATGCTTAAGCATGCAACGAATAAAAGAGGATATTTGCAATATTATTCATAGATTTTATTGAATTTGTTTAGAGCTTTTAAAAATGTTTTTTAATTGAGTGATTTTATTGTGACGAATATGGCCATGATACTTAGAACTTTTTAAATAAATTGTTAAATTTTTAAAAAGTGATTTTATTGCTAACGATTGGTATTGACACTAATAGAACATAGTTTTTACAGAGAATAGCAATCAAAAGACCCTTCGAAGATTGAATGTAGCCAAAACATTCGTTTTAGCTGTGCCATGGATATGTAGCTTTGAAGTCAATTCGGTTGGTCGGCTGGGCCTAACATAAAATCTCTTTTGTTTTTGGGCTATTTGCACAGTTATTGACTGGTTGCAAAAACAGGGTTCTTTGGAAAACGGTTTTATAAATTCCTTTAAACCTTTTGACTGGCCTGGGCGACTTTTCTCTTCCCTGTCAGAATCAGTACTTCTGAAATGCATTATTTAATTTTTGCACCATAAAATGCATAACTTCCACCGTAAGTTTCAAGGAACAATAACTCTGATTCAGAGAACTTTTTACAAATTAAATATTTATTAAAATAATATAGATTTACCATTTTGATTTTGCCACAATCCTGTAAACTTTTGTTAGTTTTTTTGTCTTCAACACTATTTGACATTTACAGACATCAATAGCAGTATTTGCTAAAGGAAAATTTTTTGCATTTTCTTTGTTTTGTTTTGCAAGCATCTTGATTAATGTATTTTTAAATAGACCTAAAAGATTATAGTATTCTCCTGCTGCAGTCTTTCGACCTGCTGGAACAAACACTTTTCTTTTCATCGCACTTACCAACAAAAGTCTCAAGACAGTCTCTCTGGAATTTCATAATAAATTTTCAACCAGACATTTTCGAAATATTTAGGTGTGTTGGAATTTATTTCATTTAACTCATTCACGTATATTTGTTTGGTTGTAAAGTGTTTACTGCAATTTTACTATTTACCTTTAGTCTTTCTCTAAAAAAACAAGACACGAGGAAATGAAAATGTGTTTAAGATTTATAAGGACTATTTTTCTTTCATTTTCTTTTTAAATTGGCTTTTCATTTAAAGAGGATGCTGCCTTTTGCAGTTCATGCTGCAGTGTCAATACTACAAAACACCTTGACTTTATTAGAAAGATAAATTATGTACAAACACATTCATACACAAGCAAGTGTATATACACAATGATACTTAGGTTTTTGGAATTGTAAATTATTTCTATAGAATTTAATCAAAAGCTTTTGTATAAAAGAAAAATTTTTTATTTAATAAAATTTTTATTATTAAATTTTCTTTTCTATCAAAAATATTAAATCTATAAATAAAGACCCATTTGTGTTCATCAAAAAAGAAATTTTGACAGTCCTTTTCATAGAAAAGCTTTTATGTGTTATTTTGTTAGCAAGGTTTTTGACAAACAAAAATCGATTTGAAAGCAAAAATGCTTACAAAGTGGCGTTAAAGAATAAATTTGATATGTTTTATGAACTTTTTTATTCTATAAAAGAATTGTCGTTTAAGCTAAAAAATATATTTTATTGTTAAAAAAGCGTTTATATTTCACTTTCATTGTTGAATTGCTATTAACTTTTGAAAAAAAAGAAAAAAAATACAACAACAATAACAGCTACAAATTTCAAATAAATGTTGAACACAATAGAGAAAACATAAACGTCAAACTACAACAACTTTAAACAAAGCAATAACAAAAACATAAAAATTTTTGTTTTGGATTTTTTCTTTTAATTTTAGTTAGAAGTAAGAAGAAATATAAAAGCGCCAACAAAGTGTAATATTGGATGTCACAAAACACCATTTAAAAACCAACATACACACACTTACACATGTCACATACATCTTGACACTCAAACATATATATGTTTGTGGGTAAAAAACAAACGTTATTGCTTGTAACTTAATAAAGGACATGCCGCACAATTTATGTTTTTTACGAGTTGTATATTTTTTTTAGTTGAGGAAAAAACTCACGCAGCTCTGTGTCTTAGTTTTGCTTTGTATTGATTTAGGTATTTTTTTCGGATGGCATACTTTTAGGCGAGTTTAATAAAACAAGTGAGTGTTGAAAGAAACAAAAAATATTTTAGGCAGTTAAGGGCTGAATAAAGTCGAGCGCAAAAAGATAGATGATAGGTATTATTTTTTAAAATAAGTGTATCTTATACAGAAAGAAACATAGCTTTTTTAAATTTTTATTTTTAATTTGAAATAAATAACTTTTGCCTAGGAATATTTTCAAAATGTAATATAGGGGCTGCTCTTAAATGCATCACTGCGCTGCGCGAAGACTTTAAGGATGGCAAAAAGCAATTTGTGCTAATTAACTTCAAAAAAATTTTTTTTTTTATAATAAAACATGCCAACATCTGTAATTTTTTTTACCTTTTTTAAAACTATTTTTCCGTTTTTATGAAAGTTTGCCCTCGTGAAGTACGTGGACTTACCTTTTTCATAATTTGTGAAATTTCCTTTATTTAAACTCGATATTGTCGGACCTAAAAAATTTATTAAACTGAACGAATCCAAGTCAAACAGAAAATTATATTATTTAGCACGAAAAATAAAAATTTCTTAAGTCTGGCCAAATCGTTAAAGGTGTTGGGAGTTGATGCAATATTTTGGTAATTTTGGTTTTTGCAGAAACCACAAATATGAAATTTTCTACCGAAGGTTCTTAGTAAAAATAATAGTATAAACTTATAGGCATGCATGCACTTTGGTAGAATAGAAACAAAAATAAACAAAAAGTAAACGATTTAAAAAGGCAAATTTTAAACTTCTTAAAAACCTAAAAAAATCACTTAATTTGCATTTTTTAGTATTTTTGCCATAAAACCCATAATTGGGATAGGTCTCACATTTCTTAGTGATTTAAATTGGCATTTTTAGTCTTCTTGCCATAACACCCAGAATTGGGACAGGGCTGGTAAAAAACTTTAATGATTTTAGATATATAAAGTAATGCTTTTAAGCCCAGGTTTTGTAACTTAATCCTTGCTTTGAAACTGTAGAAAAAATTTGCCAAATTCAAAATTTTGTTTCTAAAAAGGTAAAATTCTGTAGGACCGAGATCCTTATATTGTGGGACCTAAGAAAAAGGCATTTTATATATAAAAAAAATTTTTTTAAATCTGGACAACATTTTTTCAAATACCCGAAATTAGTTCCATATTTTGGTCAATATCTAGTAGAAAATTTTTAATATCCAAAAAAAAAACCCAAATTTTGTGGTAAACATACACTTAGCAACTTAATATATTAAATTGCAAAAAAACTGTGGACAAGTGCCTCCATGTCACCATATTGTCAACAAGGCATCTACATTTTGATATTTAACTTTGATAAGAAGAAAAATAGCGGTTAATAGCAAATGAAGGCTTCAGTGCGACACTAAGCCCAACAATTTGTTCGCTATAAAATACTGTTTAATAATTGCTTTTATCAGTTGTGCTACAGAAGTTTTTCACAAACACAAAATTCATGCTTATTTTCCAAGACAAAAACGATTTATATGTGCTGCCTTTCTACAGGGTAATGAAAAAAAAATTTTCGAAAAACTTAGCAAAAATCTCAGAATAAATTTGGTCAGGGGATGATAAAATGCTTTATAAAATATTTTAATATATATTGTAGCTGTCGATATTGGGTTCTAATTTTTAATTGCAGCAATTTAATATAAATTTAAATTTTGTTTTTAAAAATTGGTTGAATTCTCTAGAACCCAGAAAAAAACCTTTTTAAGCTATGTGAAAAGATTTTTATTTTAAAAGAGCGTCTGCGGAAATTAGTCTTTTTTTAAAGAAAAACAATTAGAAGTACTTTTTTGTAAAACTATAGCACAAAACTCAAGCTTTTCGCCATTATCAAACAAAATACTGTATTATTTAAAATTGAAAAAAAATATTAGGCAGAATTTTTTTCAGTGTAGGTTACAATACTCTTTCCTACACAAAAAATTTTAAACGAATCGGTTCTGTTTTTAAGTAGATAATTTGAAATGATTTAGCCAAGGCTTAAAAAAATTTTAAAGCTTAAATTTTAAAAAGGTAAAACTAACTTACTTCTGAAATAAAACACCACATGTGGAAAACCCAACAAAATTGAATGCGGAAGTTTACGTAAATGTAACTAAAGTTAAAATTTTTTACCATCGTCAAATCAAATACTGTATAATTTACAATTATAAAAATACAATGTCAAGATTTTTTCCAGTGTAGGGTGCAACATTTTTTTCTACACAAATATATTAAATAAATTGTTTATTATTTAAATAAGATAAAACTGGGACAAAGTCTTAAATTTTAAAAAGGGATAGCTAATTTACTTTTGAAAAAAAAATTGCAAGCCTTAAAAAATTTTTAATGTCTTCCATTGATCTTTTTGTTTATTTGGTTGCAGTCTCATAAAAACGGTAAGTAGGCTTCAGTTAAAAACAGAAGCTCTTGGGGTACAAAAGATTTAATTTGTTACCTTAGAATCTTGATAGTTACCTAAATTAGACCTAAATTTTTTTGATCTATATTTATCCAAAATATTGCAAATTATTTTAAGAAAGAATTTTAGTGTTTTCTCTGTGTTCATTTTTAAAATACGATCTTTAACAATTGTTTTTAGAAACAAATTTGTAGAGGTAATGTCTTTAAACTCTAGTAAGTGCTGGAAAAGATCACAAATCTATAAAGATGTTGACACAATGAAACCTTTATAAAACACATGAAGCCACTCAAACATAACTGAAAATTATAGATCAGAAATTAAATGCTTTAACAATTTAATATCACACAGTGATTGACATCGAAAACCCGCATGTTGATAACAAAAACATAGCTGGGTTACAATATAATTGCAAATATTAAAAAAAAAAAATGTTCACCTATTAACTAACTAAGCCCTTTGAAATTAAAAATATAATTTTAAAGTACAATTTCCTACACCGATTTAACCACTTTTAGCAAAGCCAGTGACAGTGTGCGTTTCCTATCGTTTCAAAGAAATCCAATGTGATGACTTGTCTAAAGGTGTTTCAATTCTTTGGTTTGGTTTTGAATTAGGTGCAGTCTCCTGAAATGTTAGCTTACTTCAATTGACAGGTCCAACAAAAAGGCCAAAGTTAAGCAAGTGGTCTTATATAACTTTGTAATCTCAATTGTTCTTTTATTTATTATGGTTAATGAATGATTGTTTTCGTGTCACTTAACGGCCCACATCATAAATTATAATAAAAAATACATATTTCACATAATATTAAAAATTTTCGTAATTCCCATATATGTATGTATGTATGTATGTACTACATTCGATTACTTAAAACATGGCACGTTCATTTAGGTTGAATCACAGATGCGTATGATTAATTTTAATAACGTTTGCATTTAATGTTGCTTATACGTACCGTATTTAGTATATTACATATATTATTGCATGAATATGTACGCAGAAAAAAAATTTAAAAATTATTGTTATCCAAATTTCAAAAAATATTGTAACGATAAAAAATATTTTACCAGTCATTTGGTGCTACGGTATACAATTATGGGGCACTGCTTTCGCCTCTAACATAGAAAAAATACAACGCCGTCAAAATAAAATCCTAAGAATGATAACTGGTGCTCCGTGGTATGTCAAAAACAGCAACATCCATAAGGATCTAAAAGTTCCACTAGTTAAATGCGAAATCCTGAAATATGTGGACAAGTATTTAAATAAGCTGGAAACACATCCAAACCCGCTCGCTCGAAGTATCTTGCAACATAGTGGACACTCCCGTCTAAAAAGGAGGGATACTATTGCGCTTAGATGAAGATAACTATTTATATTATGAGAACGTAAATTTTAGTTTGGCACTGGCTGGACTAATATTATTTCCTTAGTCTTAAGATTTGAAAACTTATTGTTAGTTCGCTAAAGCGAAGATTCAATAATTAAAAATTATGCAAAAAAAAAAAAAAAAAAAAAAAAAAAAAATTGTAAATTGATTTTTTGAAAATTGTAAAAACCGATGAAAAATTTCAAATTACATTTACATATATAAAACTGGCTTAACAAAAAAATGTTAGTTATTTTTTTCTGTGTATGTATGTATGTAAATAGGGAAGTTTTGCAGCTATTTTTGCATTTTCTAGAAGAAAAGAAAATACCAAAAATATTTTTTAAAGCAATCAGATGTAATCTATTTCATTGTCTGGCTTATTTGAAAACTGTTTTGCCGCCCATTAAATTGTTTAATTTTTTATCTCCGTAGAAATGTAATTTCGGTTAACAGATTATGTTCAAACATCTGCTTGAACTCCATTTTGTTTAGTCACATTCCTAACGTAACATATATTGAACAGAGTTTTCCTAATTTTTTCTTTTGATAACTCGACTTTTTTCGACGTTTGTTGTTTGTTGCTTTTACTTACTTTTGCACTATTTTTCTTATTAAACTGTAATTGACAGCAACTCAAAATATGGTATTGTTATTGTTGCTTTCTTGTTGCGTATATTACGTTCATTTGTCAATTTTTTCTCAAAATTTCCTTTGAACTAAGTGTATATTTGTGTTACTTTTCAATAATGGCTTTTGGTGTTTGCTTACATTTATAGCGTTTAAGAAAGGAAAAACAATGTTAAAACCTTTTTGTTGTGTATTTTTTCATTAGAAAAAGAAAAAAAAACAAATTTTTTGGCAATTGAATGTGTTCGATATTTAAGGGGTTTTATAGAAATTTTAACGGTGTTTCCTTTAAGCCTTCGTTTTTCTCACAATATTTGCGCTTGCATGGAAAAAGAATATTTGTGACAAAAATAAACGGTGTGTTGTGTGTGTGTGCGAAAACATATCTTTGTGGGAAATGTGTGTAAATGTCAATTGTTTAAAAGTACTTTTGTTGTGCAATTACAAGCACTGTTACATTTTCTATTTGTAAATACTGTACGTGTAGGCACTGTTCACAAGTCACTGGTTTTTAATTTGGTCTCATTGTCGTTTATTTTAGTTTTCTTGGTTTCTTCTTTTTCTATTTAAAATTAAAAAAATCTAGAAAAAACAGTTGGCATAGAAGTTTATTGATCATTGCAAAATTGTAAAAAATTGAAAAAAAACTTGTAAAATAGCTTATGTTTCGCTTAGTTTAAAATAGAATTTAATAATTTAATATCTTTCAAATGGGAAATTGGGAACAGTTTTTTTATAAATCCATTTAAAAGCTAGAGAAAAATGTCTTAATCAAAACAAAAACTAAATTATAAATGTAAAAAAATGGAGGGGTATTTTTAGCAATAAACTCGTTTGGCCTTCTTGGGTTACCTTTTAAGAGTGGGATATAAAAAGTCTCTGGTGGGGACTGAACCCCCAAATCTAAAAACAGCAATCAATTACTTCAAAAAAAAAAAAATTTCTACTCCAGATTTTCTTTCGGAATATTTGCCAAAAGATATTGCTACTAACTTAGGTAGATATTACATAACATCTGTTCCATTAGCCAAACTTGGAATAAATTTCCAGGTGCTGCGATCTTCTGCGTTTCTACTCCTGTTTCTGACAGCAAGTTTCTAGATGTCTTCCTCTACTTGATTTTTCCATCGGAGTTTCGGTTTTTCTCTTCTGCGTAATCTGTCAGCAGGTTTGCATCTTCCTAGCTCTAGCGGTTGATAAGTGCTAGTACACAAGTGCCTAAGTCTACCTCCAAGCGGTATCAACTGGATAACTTCCAGCAGAGTGGTCGGAAGGCTAACAGACATGGCTAATGGAATGAAAACAATCTGTCTTGGGCTATAAAGGGATCAGTTTACTGGTCTTGTTCAAGGCAGGCTGTCCTTTTGGCGTTGTGCCATGAGCATCGCCATCAAGTGGTACAACAATACAAGGTTTATAAGGGTACCAATACCTTAACCGTGAACTTAAATATTGGGAGGAATGATATGGAAGTGGATATGAAAATTGAAGTGGAGGTGGATTTCCGAGGCTGACCAGAGTCCTATCTGGTACCACGGGAATCAGTTGGCCCCATGTGCTTACCAGTGCATGAACTGATTAATGGTGAGGTCTCCTTCGGGAGTTCACGTGGTGGCTGTGGTTATCCCCAAGCGGGGCAGCTGTAGAACGAAAGTTGATATACTGGGGTCCGTCCTGTACGGGCCCCAGAGTGACCGTGTAAGCGGTCTTTTATGGACTTAAAGGTTCAACAAGATAAAGTTTCTGGATTTGACGGATCTACCCAGGCACATGAGCAACTGTGGAAGTAGGCTATTAGCTGAAAAGGTGTAAGTGTGTTTGGAAGTAGGTGAATAGGGAAACCAGCCACGGCTGGGGACTCTGGGATCTGAAATAAGGTCCCGCCCAAGTAGTAGCAAATAAATGAGAAGGCTGGCATGGCACTTCAAAGCATGTGCGTGATTCGGTCCTGACTGGCGGTGAGAAGATTATGGAGTGTTGATGATGTCGGACATAAATGATCCTAAGTTGGAATAAATGAATTAAATGATCCTTTAAACAGAGCTGGGGGTCGCATCCGTATTGGGTGCGGCTGGGAATCATAATCTTTCTTGCCTAAGGTTGGGTGCTGTTTCACAAGTGTGTGGAGAGGTGTCTTGTCGGCGCGGATCTGTTTTGATGATGAATAAGCGAGATCAAAAATAGAAACGCAAAAACCGGGTTTAGGTAGCCCAACTCCTCACCAAGGGGTCTGTTGTGGCTGCACGGAGTCATAGCAGAGAATTGGTACCTAGGGTGGTCTGACCAACCATTCTAGGGGCGCTGGTGGGACGCATTGTATTTCACCAGTGTTAGGAGCACCGTGGATATGCCTCACTGGCCGGTACCACGTAAAACCCTTAACGTCTTCCTAGCTCTAGCATTTTCATTCATTCTCACAGCATGACCAGCCAACGTAAACATTGAACTTTAACATGCGTAACTATGTTAATGTCGGCAAATAGTTTTTACAGTTCACGTATCATACCATACGGGTATTATCCCTCAACGCAGATTGGCCCATAGACTTTCCAAAGAGTCTTACTCTCGAATACTCAAAACACTGACTCATCTGCTTTTGCACGTACCCATGCTTTAGATTCCTATGTAATCACGGGTAGTATCAGAGTATTTTAGAGAGTGATTTTTGTTTGTCGGGTGGTGGCCTTATTTTTAAATTGCTTACTTAGTTATATACTTAATATTGTTCTTTTTTTTTATTTTAAATCTGATAATGTTTGTTCCGTCAATTGCAGTGCTGAAGTAGATAAAATCGTTGACTATTTCAAAGTTGTAGTTTTCAACTCCCACTGTCTGCCCAAGTCTGCTGGACGTCTTTTGCGTTGATACCATCAATTGGGTTTTATCTGCATTTTCTGCCAGACCCACTTTGATTAATTTTTTTTATACTTTTTTAAAGGTGAAAGTTACTGCTTGCAATGCTTGCCATATGATTTAAAAATCATCAGCGTAAGCGAGTAGCATGTGCTGTTTTGTGAATAGTGTGCCAGGTCTCTTCACATTTACGTCTCGTATTACCTTTTTTTTAGAGGATTCCAAAAAGATCACACAAAAGGCTGTCCCATTGTCTGAGGTCTCGTTTGGTACTGAAGTGTTAAAAATATTCCTGCCTGTCTTAATTGAGGATTGTTTATCGGTTTAGGTTATCCTGCAGATTTATTTTAGTTTTGCAGGGATACCAAACTCAGATACAGCTTGAAGCACCTTTGGATGTATGGGGCTGTTGAAAGCGGCCTTATTGCCAACAAATAGATGGTATGTATCGATTTGTCTTTCTTGGGTATTTTTCAGGACTAGGAGTAGTGCGCGTATATGAACGATGATGGATTTCTCAGGTATAAAGCCGCATTGATTTGTCCCAATTATCTCCCTGACATTTAATTTCAATCTTTCACACAATGGATGGAATTATATAACCAATGGGAAGAAGGCTTATTCGTCTATAGCTGGCACATTCTGTCTTCCTTTTTGTGCACAGGATATACAACACTAATGTTCCAATCCTTGGGTATGCGTTCCTTTAGCCAGACTGTACAAACAAGCTGATGCATACGCCTTATCATCTTAATAAGTAAACTATGGTTTCACGAAATAATTTTGATACACATTCTAGTCCTACCATTTTTTTATATTCTATTACTGATGATATTTCGAAACAGAGATTTTCCTTTTTTTGGTGTTATGTGCTACTTACAGTGGGTATTTTAAGCTCTTGATATAATATTTCAAGCGACCAATTTATTAAATTTTTTTAAGCTTTTCCTTTTGTCATTTTCCAAAAACTCCGAGCAGTTCTGAAATTTCTAAAATTTATGTTTGACCCGATTTAACTTAAATCAGAATCAAACAAAAGGTTCTTTTACGCTGGCTTACCATTTACCAGGCTTTCAAAGTTTCTTCAAAAGTACTTTTGTACCTTAATCCTTAACAAAAATATTTTTAAGTTACGCTTTAAATATGAGTTTAAGCCTATTGTGGTTCTTTTTAATGTTCAATTTTTCTTAAATATTTTTTTTCTGGAGTTGATTTCTGTATTTAACTAAATAAAAATATTTTTTCTTTTGAAAAAAAAAAAAACAAAAAGCTTTTTATAATTTTACCCACCACCAAATCATTTTCTGCATCTTTTATTTATTTGCCTTAACAAACCTTAAATATTGCCGGAAAGTAACTCCATTTGTGGGTTTCATTTATTGCCATCAACTGACCAGACAGTTATTGCCGTAAAGTGTTAACATTTAATAATAAATTTCTCCTCAGAGACCAATTAGTTTTATATCGCTATTTATTTTAACATTTTCTTATAACATTTAATCACTTTTGCCCCAAATTTCTCTAAACACTATATCATTTCCCCTTTAAGCGTTTAAGTTTTCCGTAAAATTTTTATTTCACATTTTTTCTTTATAGTTAAATAATTTTTTTGCCATTAAAACATTAAAGCAAAATGTAGAAAAAAACATTTTTTCTTTACAGCTTTTGTTATAATTTTAAATTATAAAAGTTTTCCCCAATAACAGATTTACTGCCGCACCTCCATATGGGATTTTTTGGTTAAGTTTTGCCATAATGTTGGGGCATAAAAAGTACAAATCACCATTTAATCGGTTTATAAAAAAGTTGATTTGTTTACAGACTAACGCAGAGGAGGAAGAAAAGAGATAAAATTGATTACAAAATCTTTTAGGCATAAAAGGAAATGAAGGGAAACATTAAACGAGTCTAGGTAAAGAAAACCAAAGTTAGTTTGTTTTAAAGCTTAGTGGGTATTATTAGTTAAGGTTGTTAAAGTTATTTTAGGGCAAATATTTTAACATCCTCAGGCTAACCTGAAATCCCACTTAAATATGTATATCCGTTTCACATTGGCTTTTAATCCCCTGCTTTTATATTTACTTCGAAACGAGTAGCCAAGAGTGTAAAATAATTGATTACTTTAAGCTTTTCTAACCCCATCCAGCCCATTCTTCCCTTGGTTTAAGTGGCGAAAAGTTAAATTTATAATAAAGTTTTATTAATTTTTTTTGCTGTTTTTTCACATCAAAAGTTTAATAGAAAAACTTTAAAACCTTTTTTTTTCTACAACATGGCGTAAAGAAAAACTTGTTAAAAGGATTTGATTTACTATGATTAAAATGCGTACAAGCTGGAATGGAAGCAATCTTAATAGGATCAAGATAAATAGTTACACAACTTAAATGGTCCGGTAAAAAAAGAGTTTAAAAAAAAATTGCAATTAATAAATTGAATAAACTTTAACAAAAACTTATTTAATTTAATTAAAAAAAAAGAAAAGAGAAGGAAACGGTGAATGGATATTTACAAAAAAAAAAATATATTTCGTTTGAGAACGATTTAAATACAGAGAAAAATATAATTTTTATTATAAAATTTTTAAGCCTGATTTACAAAAGAAAGGTTATTACTCTTAGGTATCCTCCAATGGGCCTAAATTAAGGAAATATATTTAGGGTGACCATTTGTACTGATTTAACCAGTACATGTACTGATGAATTTATCTTCTAACCACTCACCAACAATAATCACTATTAGCAGTCCTCATCAAATAGCAACTAGTGATTTTTTCTTAACTAAAAGAATAAACTGGTTGAAATATAAAAAAATATATCAGCAGCCACTGCTCTGAAAACCAACCGCTAAAAACACCCGGAGACATCGATGATTGTCTGAGTGTCCTAAATGAAAACATTAAAAAAGCCGTTGAACATGCGTCTTCTACCTACTGTCTACGATGTGGAAAATCTTTTATCTGAAAAAGGGAGAGGCCGAAATGAATGGCAAAAGCACAGATGACCCCAACTTTAGTCTTAAATGAAGAAATGTACAAACCAATTAAAAAGATTGTTGCAGGTTTACAAAATGGCATCACTGAAAGAGTACTTGAAAGGTCTAGACGCGACTCCTCAGACAAATGATTCCCAATGGCAATCAGTAAGACGTCTTAGAAGACCTGTTATTTCAAAAACAACCACTGCGCAATCTGCTAAGATCCTGGGCCAGAAATGGCGAAGAAAAATGTGATCTGTTTGCAAATCATTTGAAAAACGTGTTCACTCCCAATACTTGCACAGCCGTGAGGGAATTACCGACAGTTGTTGCTAGACGAACTTTAGAAATACGTTTCCAGTTTACAGACGCTGTA
Source organism: Melanophora roralis (assembly GCA_963583895.1). Taxonomy (NCBI): domain Eukaryota; kingdom Metazoa; phylum Arthropoda; class Insecta; order Diptera; family Rhinophoridae; genus Melanophora; species Melanophora roralis. The sequence continues at coordinate 84,961,573 of OY757189.1, forward strand.
GAGGCTTTTGCTAAACTAAATGATAAAAAAGCTCCTAGCGTTGATAAAATAAGCAACAAAATGATTTAAGAGCTACCTTTTACCGCTAAAAGAATTATTTTTTATGTTTTAAATGCCATAATTCGACTTGAACATTTTCCGCCAATATGGAAAGTTGCCTTAGTAAAACTGATTCCTAAGCCTGGTAAAGATCCTTCGAAGGTGGTGTCCTATAGGCCTATAAGTTTGTTACCAACTTTGTCAAAATTGTTCAAAAAGCTGCTTAAAAACAAGCTGACTCCGATCCTGAATGGCAACAATTGCATTTTAAATCTCAAATTTGGCTTTAGAAGTCAACATAATACAATCGAACAAACTCACAGACTGGTGCAGGTTATAAGAAAAATCTTTGAGGAAAAAAAATATTGCTCCGCGCTTTTTATAGATGTCTCTCAAGCTTTCGATAAAATATGGCACAAAGGCCTGTTAATCAAACTAAAACTCAATCTATCAGGTAATATTTCCAAACTGCCAGATAAATACTTAACTGGCAAACAATTTATGTTTAAAGATAGAAGCCAAATAAGTTATTTTCAACCAATAGGGGCTGGTGTACCTCAAAGGAGTATACTAGGTCCAGCTCTGTACTTGCTTTACACAGCAGATATGCCTATCAATTGTTTCACACACACGTCGAGATTTGCTGATGATACTGCTTTCCTTAGTATTCCTTAGTATACCTTAAAAAGGCTTCGAACCAACTGCAGCAACACGTAACCCAAGTTAAGAAATGGGCAAAGTTATGGGGAATAAAAATAAATGAACGAAAATGTACCCACGTAACTTTTACTTTACGCAAAGAAACGTGTTCTCCAATTCTTATTAACAACCATATGGTGCCTCAACGAACCGAGACAAAATATCTTGGTATTCACCTAGACTGCCGCCTTACATGGAAGCCTCATATAGATGCAAATCTGACGCAAATGAAACTTAAAGCTGCTTCAATCCACTGGCTAATCGGCAGAAACTCTGTGCTACGTCTGGATTGTAAACTTCTACTCTACAACTCGATTTCAAAACCAATTTGGTGCTACAGTATACAATTATGGGGCACTGCTTCCGCAGCCAACATAGAACAAATTTAACGCCATCAAAACAAAATCCTCAGAATGATAACTGGTGCTCCTTGGTATATTAAAAACAGCAACATCCACAAGGATCTACAAGTCACACTAGTTAAATGAGAAATCCTGAACTATGTGGACAAGTATTTAAACAAGCTGGAAACACATCCAAATCCGCTCGCTCGAAACATTTTGCAACATAGTTGACACACTCGTCTGAAAAGATGAAACTATTGAATTAATTAATTTTATTATGAGAACTAAAATTTTAGTCTGTCACAGGCTGGACTGATATAAATTAAATAGTTTTAAGATTTGAATACTTATTGTTAGATAGCCAAAGGCGAAGATTTAATAATAAAAATATGAAAAAAAATTTTAAGGGTGAAGTATTTTTCTAGAAACTTTAACTTTTAACATAAAAAAAATCATTAGAATATAAAATAGCATTAAAATAGGGCGAACACTTCATCCTTAGAATATGCAATATTAAAAAAAAAAATAGCAAAATATGTTAAATTTTTTTTTGACAAACGAAATTAACATAAGTTTCCTCCCCAGCACTTCTTTATGGTATAATGCCTTTTGGTTACATTTTTTTGGATATAAACAACTTGAATATTTGTTTTATATATAGGAAGACCATTTATTTATGAATCAAAATAAGAGCGCTTTTTAGTTTTTATAACGCGTTAATAAAGCATCTCCGTCCCTCTGGGTGGCTATGTAATCTTGTTATTAAACAGCGACCCCTTATTTAATTACAAGAATTTTTTGTAAATTCATATAAAAATAATAAATTTTAGAACCAAATTTTTATTTAATTCTAGAAAGCTATTAATTGACCTAAAACTAAATTTAGGAAATGAATAATAATAGGCGTGTTCAATAACTCAATTTGGAAAGATTAATTTCAAAAAAATTATAAAGTAAATGAACGCTTTACCAGCCAAAATTTGCCAGCAAATGTATATTGTATTGTAAATTTTTTTAGGAAATTTGTTGGATAAACACAAAACAGCTGTTTAAAAAATTGTACAAGGAAAAATTTTACTTGTAAAAAAATATAAGGATTTTTTAGGTCTTAATTTTTTTTCTTTTGACGCTCTCTCCATGCAATTAGTAACAATTGTTACAAATTTGTAACAAATTGTGGGTAATTGAACACACCTAATATTAATACATTTTTTGCCGTTAGAAAATTAAGTTACGATCTAGCTTTGCTTGAAAAATCATATGTTTTTTTCTTTGTGCAAACTTAAAAAGTAAAATATTTTCGTTTTCCTTTCTGGATAAAATGTAAGCTAAATATCGTCAGCTAATATGCCAAACAACGTAACTAAAATTTTCTAAATTTTACAGGGGAAGCAAAAATATTTTCTGTATAAAATTAAAGGCAGTGCTTGTAAGTTGTTTCTTTTTCCGGCATTTTGTTTCATGATTTGTTTGCAACAATACAAAAATTTATTAAATTACACTTTGCAATATTAAAGGCAAATAATTTTATGTATTTTAAAGCTTAAATAAACTTTAGCAAAATCCTTTTTTATTATTTTCATGTTAAAATTAAACTTCATGGAATTTTACTTATAAATAATTTTCCTTTTTTTTATTCAATAAATGTTTTTAAGTACTTTTGTGCAATTGAAAGCACTATTGTAAATTTTCTGTTTTAGTTTAACCTGATTTTAAAAGTTTAGTTTAATGTTCGTCAATCACATGGTCTACTCATAAGGTAAAGTTTATTAAACAAGAACTATTGTTTAACTTTAAGAGCTTTTAAAACAATATAAAAATAAAAAAACTAACAAACTGCGCCAACTACCACACAATACATTTAACTTTTAAAAATTTTCCCTTAAAAGCAGTTGTTCTCCCAGTTTTGATTGCATTGAAGCATAATTTTTTTTGGAAAACTTTTAAATGTGAATAAATAAAAAAAACACTTCAATTGTTGCTTATCATTTAATTGCTTTTTTAATATAAATCATCTTCTCCTTCTTTCTACTAAAGCTTTTGGTTTTTTTTCTTCCCTCCGTCTTTTATATTTAACTTGACCAGCATATAATTTAACTATTTTTCATTTTTTATTTTACTTTTTTATTATGTTTCTCTTTTCATAGTGAAAGCGTATTTACTTAACATTATGAAAATCGTATTAAACCAATAATTGCTTAAGTCTGAAAGTCTGAGGGGTCGATGATTATATACTCTAGACAATTGTCTAGTAGCAGCCAACAAAACCCTAGCTGGCTTGCTGGCTGACTGCCTGCCTGCCTGCCTGGCATTGGCCAACAGCAGCAACAGGAAATATTTCATTTAGATGGAAAATGTAAAAAGTAATCATAAAGCATCCATTAAAACATAAAATTAATGTTAAAAGAATAAGAGACTGAACATGAAACAATACTTCAACAGCCGACATAATTATTTTTGAGAAATAAAATCTGTGTAAGAAGCTGGACTTACAGAAGGTGTAGAAAGAGAAATAAGGAAAGAGTTTTTAATCTAGGGAATGTGTACAAATAAAAGAACAATATGTCTGGCTGCATTTTAAGGCGATGTAGCGAAAATGAATTTTAGTTACCATTAGATGAAATGCATATTGTTTTCCATTTCGTTTAGCATATTTTTAGGGTAAACAGCTTATGTGGCGTCAATCCACTAAAGTACCTACTAGAAAAAAAACTGTGCTAATTGCCGACAAAATGGAATATAAAGGTTTCTTATATGCTGCTGAAATCCCATTATAGATGTAAATAGCCCGACTTGCATTAATTTTTATGGTGCTACATCAGCATATGCTTAAAAAATGTTTAGCGGTAACATTATTGGCGTATTTCCGGCGATCTATCGGGTAAAATAAAAAAAAATTCAAAACAGTCACAATACCATACCTTAAGGTCTCAATAAAGGATATTAAAATAGCAGAGACAAGAACCAAATCATTAGAAAGAACCAATTTTGCAGTTAACAGAGTAATAATTTACATTTAGTAGTGTTAACATCTAAGTTTTTTTTATCTAATCCAGGATGATGGAACACAAGTAATAATCTTGGGATTTAAATTGAATATAAGGGAAAAGATTCATCTTCGGTTAAACGTTCTTGAGTTCTCAAAAATGGATAAAAACTAAAGCCACATATGTGCGACTATTTAGAAATGGTGGTCGTTCAAAGAGTACGTTTTTTGAGATATTTGTATTAGTCATAAGAAAATGTCTAAATGAAAAGTTTTTAAGAAAATAAAAGATGCTGTAATTTTTTGCGAATGGCGGCCAATGTTAAATCAGCAATTTGTTTGTGATGTTGGCGCAGTAAAAATTCCGTTGCCGATTCCCCAGTCTTCTGGCAACGACGCAAGCACTACGCCATTTAGTCACCAACCTTGAATGGTATGGGACCACACAAGACGCTGCTAAGAGTGGAAAGCCTCGGAGCGCTTGTTATTTCGAAAATATCGCCGCTGTAGGAGAGGATGTCGAGGTATCACCAGAAACTGCGACCAGACGCCGTGTCTCATAATTAGCCATCAGCCGTTCGTCCCTAAGAAAAATTTTTGTCTACAACCTGCATATGTTCTTGCACAAGATCCAGTCCGTGCATAAGCTGCTACCTGACGACCGCCACACGCGTGTTACCTTCACCCAAGTCATCCTCAATCTCGAGGCCGAAGTGGACAATTTCTCAACCAAAGTCATAATGGGTAATGAGGCGGCTCACTTTCACCCCAGCAGGTAGGTGAAAAAGCAAAACTATCGCTTCTGGGTCAACAACAATCTACGAGTCAAAATCTGCTCAAAGTTATTGCATGTTGCGCTGTTCACGCATGAGAAGTCCTCGGGCCATTTTTTTCCAGGACGCTTGTGGTAAAAACGACAGCAGTGTATGGTGCGCACTATAGGGTCATGTTGACCGAGGGTTTTGTGCCGCAATTGAACGAATTGGGACTGCAAGACAAGTGGTTCCAACAAAACGAAGCAACGGCACACACTGCAAGACACAACAAATATTTTGAAGGTGGCGTTCCCGGGTCGCCACATCTTTTGTTTTGGCGATTTAAATAGGCCCGCAAGAGCGCCCGATTAAACCGTTCTAGATTTATTTGTGGGAGTTTTCGGAGTTCCGTGCTTATGTGAACAATCCCAAGACCCTGAAAGCTCTCAAAATGATGAGTGCGAGAACCTGTCGCCCGAAGTTCTCGCCGAAGTGATGAAAAATGCCATAAAACGAGCACGTATAGCAATCAATTGTGACGGCGTCAATTTGGCCGATATAATCTTTTCGACTTCACCAATAAAATTCGAAAGGTTCGAGTAAACATAATCAAAAAACAGAATCGAAGTTTTTCATTTAGAAAAAAATTAAAGCCAAACAACATCGGATGACTTCTTTTGACCCACCTTGTATAATTGTGCTGTACACTATTTACATGATCGGTATATTGCTGATAATGTTGGTTGGCTTCACCCAGCACTATATCAGTGCATTTTCAAAAGTTTCTTTTATTCACTCCATTGTTGCATGAAATTTATAAAAAATCAGTAAACTGCGATGATAGGGAGATCCTACCTTCCCCAGGTTAGGTTAGGTTAGGTTGAACTGGTTAGCCCCGAAGATCTTACATAAAACCTTTGAAGCCTTAGTGTTGCCAGTTAAGAAAAACCGATGACCAGTTTAGCTTATTTAATGCTTCAAAATTTTAGTTGCTCCACCATATCTTGGCAAAGGCCCACAACTTTCCTTCACTTACCATTACGTAGGGTGCAACTAGAAACAAAAAACAAAAATTCAGTATTCATTACAAGGCTTTTGAAAACAATTTCTTCTCCTTTTATTTGTGTATTTAATGAAAAACTTATATTTTTTACTTTCCTTTATCCTTAAACTAGATTGAGCAGAAAGTCCCAAAGCCCCTAAAGTAAGTGCAGTTTGTGCAAAATATTTTTTTTTTCTTGAGAACTTTTCTTTCCTTTCTTTCCTTCATCTTTTCATTTTGTTTTGATTGTTGCAGATATTGATTTATGAGTTGCAACTTGCAATTTTTTAAAAGCTTGAGGTTTCGTTAGTTTTTCTTTAACTTTTTTCTGCTTAAGTACAAATTTTGAAATAGTTTTTTGTTTTACTTTATGTTCCCATCATTTATTTGTATCCAATGAAGTGGAATGAACTGGTTGAAGGGCTGAGGTTGAAATTATTTTTTTCTGGATTCAACTTTGTGTAATTGAAATTTATTTTCTTATTTTCTCTTTCTTTTTTTTCTTTTGTGCGTTTTTGAGATTTATTAAACTAATTAGATTTCATAATGGTTTTAATAACAGATTTGTAACATAAATTTAAAATTGTTATTAAAAGCAATATTTGCTTCATAGTTTCGCAATTGTTTTTATAATAAAGTGAATATTTTTTGTTTTCAACAAAATAGTTTCTCTTAATAGAGAAAATCTTTGGAAATTGCTGAAATATTTACAGAAAATCACAGAAAAAAATTTACTGAAGGAAAAACCTTTCATGTACAGGAAAAGGACTGGCACAGTGCCTCTCTACCAAGAATAGGTATTTTTGCAGGCCTACAAGCAAGGTGTTCCATTTACCCGCTGTTATAGCAAAACTGTTGCCCAGGGAAACACAGTCTCCTGCCAAAGAGTGCCAGACAGTCAAAGAGTACATACTGTGAGGTCTCATCCTCAATACAGCTAAAACGACTGGACGGTGCGTCGGCTCTGCCAATGTTATGCAGGCGGCGTGTAAGATTACAGTTGCTGGTGAGGGGCCTTAAATCCCTTTTTCCAAGATACACAAGCCCTCTAGGTTTGCCTTTTGATAAAGTTTTGGATCTCTTGGCCTGTCGCTGTCCCTGTGCCTCACCCAGTAGTCAACAAATTCAGCGTTCCTTTAAGCTTCCAGCATCCCGCAAGATTAGCAGCGAGAAACACAGCAAAACTGCTCCGAGCCAATTAGCGGGCCGTTTGCCCCGCAGTTGGCGACATGGTCGGCACGTTCGTTGCCCACATGACTCTCATGACACCATGTACAGGGCATATTTAAGAAGTTTTTATATAAAAACTGTTTTAAAAGCGCAAACAAAATCATTTTGATTTTCTTAAATATTTAAATTCATTCAGTTTTTGCTGCTGCTGCGCTTAAGATTTTTGAAATTGTAATCCCCTTGAACTTAATTTGTGGTTTCTCGCTTTAATTTGAATGAAGTTTTTGAGGTAGAATTGGCATCGTTACCATAATTTCGACACAAATTGCACTCTAATTACTGATTAAGTGGTCAGTTAAAATCAGAGTTGCCAGATAACTGAATGCGATAAGAATGTTTTTGTAAGATCGTGGTATATAAATGCAAAGTTGTTATAAATGAAAATGAAGGCCAGCTCAAATTCATTGGCAAGCAACAAAGTAGCTTATCTCAATTGTAAGGCGTTGATCTAAAATTTATTTATGTAAATAATTTTGTGTTATGTGTTACAGTAATGAGGGATTGATTCTTTCTACCTCGTTAGAAAAATTCAATGTCATCAAAATCATATCCTAAGCTTAGTCTTTGTATATTAAAAACGTAAAAATGTTTAGTTTTAAGTTATTTGGAAAAGTAAATAAAAAAGTGAAAACAACATCAATATCCTCTTTCTTGGAATATTTTACATTATGGTGATCACACTTGTCTTAAGAGCAGGGTCATTATTATCCTTAAAGGAGAACAATAGAATTTTTGTTTTATTAAAAAATATAAGTTTAGAAATAAAAATTATTCTTGTTAAAAATATTATATTTTTATTTATAAAATTTGCTGCAGCTTAAGTTTGTCTATACGCATTTCATTGGTTCTTAACTAATCATCAGTTCGTTAAAAAGTTCGAGAATACTTTTTGCCTTAATATAACCTCAAAACCCTTATTAAGAATTATTATAAAGAAACAAAGAAAAAATTTACCTACAGCAAACCCTATAAATAAAATAAGTAAAATTGGAAATAAATTAATTTTATAAATTTTTTTTATAAACAATTTTTTAAATATTGCAATAATGTTGTTTTTTCCAAGAGTTTGAGAATGTTGCTTCAAAGAATCTTGGCAACTCCGAATGAGATATGAAGTGAATACCTGTTAAGAAGCAAATGCTTAATGAAACACACAACGTTATGCACACAAGCATACAAATGTTATGCATGGAGTGTGTAAGAAATTAATTTAATTAGCTTTAAAAGTCATCACCAAGCAGTATTGCTCCTTAAGTGCTTTTTGGGTATTTTCTAGTGCTTTTTTTGTTATTGTAAAACTCGAAAATTTTTAAATACCTGTTTTAGAAATGCAAGTATTTTTAGAGCTTTTAACAATTTCTCACAGTACTTTTAAGTGCCTTTTCAGTTATCAAACACAATTTTTTTCTGGATCTTTTTAATTTTAAATGTGGGAAAAAAATATTTTTGTTTTTTTTTTAAGAGATAACAATTTTGTAAATAGAAAAGTTCAGGAATATAAAGTTTTAAAAAATGGAGTCTAAGGAGTAATATGGCATAATAAAGTTTCATGGCAAAAAATTTTCTAAATATTGTTGGTAAACCTTTGGATTTCCTGCAAGTTATTTAAAAAGTAAAAAAAATCATTTTTCCCTCATTGAAAAAAAAAAATAAAACCTTTTTTCGTAAATTATAAATATATTTTTCAAATGAACTCTTAGGAACAATATTTCTATATAAACTAAGACGGTATAACCAGTTTGAATCAGATTTTGAACAAAAACTAATGACATCATTTATTGGGCAGTCCATTGATTTTTGGAAAATTTTGAGGTCAATAAAAAGAAAACAGCCATCAAAATCGCCTAACTGAGAGTAAGATTTTACTACTGTGTTCTCAGGGTTTAATTATATTTCTATTCATTTTATTTAACAAACCTCAATCGGTCTTAATCAAGCTTTTATTGTTTTTAATGCCGCAAGTCCATACACGCGTGTTTAGACCAGTCTATAAAGGAGTATGACTTTCTAAATGTAACCCAAAAGAAGTCTTCCGATTTTGCTTGACTCTCATTTCTTTTGAAACAAAAAATTCGATTCTGGTTTTTGATTATGTTTTTTTAACCTTAAAAATTTGATTGGTCAAGTCAAAAAGATGATATCGACCAAATGGGCGCCGTCACGTTTGATTGCTACACGGGCTCGTTTTATGGCATTTTTCATCACTTCGGGTGACAGACTCTCTCACTAGTGTCGAATGCTGTCCTTGAAGATCTTGTTGGTCTCGGGCTTGTTTACCTAAACACGAGACTTTAAACAAGCCCACAAAAATGTCTCTAACTGTTGAATCGGGTGATCTTGCGGGCCAATGTAAATCGCCAAAACAAGAGATGAAGCGACCCGGTAACGCCGCCTTCAGAATATCGGTTGTGGCTCGTGCAGTGTGTGCTGTTGCTCCGTCCTTTTGGAAACTTATGTCCTGCAGTACCAATTCGTTCAATTGGATTAGCATGGCTCTATAGTGCGTACCATCCACTGTTGTCGTTTACCCAGCGGCATCCTCCAAAAAAATGCCCCTATGACACCTCCAGCGTGAACAGCTTTGAGTGGGTGTTATAGCCCTCCGTGCATAACCCGTAGATTTTTGGTGCCACAGAAGCAATAGGTGTGCTCTCTCACGTACAAGCTGAGGTGAAAATGAGCTTCATTATGATTTTGGTCGAAAAACCATCCAGTTCGGCCTCGGGGCCGGCCACTCTTGACAGCATCTCGTGTATTTTGCGCAACGCTGCCTGACGTATTGTTACGCAAAACAAAAAGGCACACTTTTTTTGGGTGCTTGGAGAGCGTACTGGTCTATGGCTGGTTATTTTGTATTCCACATTTGTCTAGATCATAAAAGTTCAAACAAGCCATTTGCAAAAATAATAGCATCTTGAAATAGGGTGATTTCTTCTGGCCCACTTTCTAAGTTAAAAGCGTGTTCATATAACATAGCGCTGGCCCATATAACCAATCTTTTTATTATAATCTAGAAGTTTTAAAACTACTACTACAACAAAGACGATTGGGTTTACAACTAGGACAACTCAATATGCGATCATATAAACACGAGCCCCTGTCTCTTAACTACAAACTCTGGTTTAACTAATTTAATTTAGTTTAAATGGACAATATGTCCCAAAATTTTTGGAAGAAAAGGAACATTAAAAGTGGCGCTTTTTTACCCAAATTTTTTTTTGTTTTTAATATTTTGTATCCTTTTTTCATGTACTACAGTGCTTTGAATTATGCAAGATTTGGCATCACTGTCACCAAGTGTCATAAGATTGCCAAAGTTTTAAAATGTATTGGTGTATGTGTAAAGTGTGTCAAATCAACTATCTATGTACTTTTGTTAAATATAGCAATAAATGAGAAGATATTTGAATTGCTTGTTATCACGTCTACTTGTCCTTTGAGTTCTTATATATACATACATATGTTCATAGAAAATTTTGAAACGTTGTGCATATAAAATCCGGCCACAGTCAATATATACCTTGTCTTGTTCAATGAAAATTAAAAAAAGTTAAAATAAAGGTTTCCTGTGATTTTTTCTTTCTTTCACTATGACGGTAAGTTAAAGTCCTGCTAAGTTTAAATATATTTAGCAAAGATCAAACTGAACAATTAAGAGAGCAGTAGAGTTAGGGCCTTTCACACAATTTCATAACTCTCACAATAGGAATTTTTTATACTATAAATTATTCGACTAAAAAACTAAACCTTAATATATGGCAAAAAATACTCAGACCAGCAGTAGAATAGAAGTATATTCTTCAAAAATAATCCCTTTAACTTTGGCTTTTTTTTTTAAAAAATCCTGTTGCACATTGTTATTATACAAAAAGATATTCATGCTTCGTAATCACTATTACGAACATTGTACATGGTGCAGTTAAAAGTTGCAAAAATAATCTGTGTCCTCGGAAGGAAGGACAGGGATGATAAAAGTGTTGTCAAGACAAAAAAAGTCGAAAAATCGCAAATTTTTTTCTAAGAAAAACTAAAAAAACATTTTAAAAATTTAAAAAAAAAATAAGGAAAATATAAACAATAAATTTTTAGTTACTGATCCTCAATATTATACGCTAAGAATAAGCGTGTGTACTGCGTTAATATTTGCAACATAAATTGCAAACATATGTAAGTGGAAGGAACCCTCTTTATAATTATCTCTATTTGCCGCTAACAGGTTGTGTTAAATTATCTAATACAAGTAAATACTGAAATTCATTGTACAACTTGTGGGTTAGAATAGTGTCTAACCATAAAACAAATTAATGTTTGAGAGACACCTTGACAGCCAGCAAGACATAAAGACAGACAGCTACGGAAAGGTGTAAGATTTGTGGTATTTTCATTAAGACAACGCAATCAAATAATTTTAATTGAAGAGATTATTGAGTGATTGGTTTAGAAGTTGGGAACCATAGAATGTATTAAAGAAATGATAGGCACACTTAAAAAATACACACTAAAGTTCCTTAGAATAAGGGTTTTAGTTGAAAAATTTAAAATGTTTCTAATATTAAGATATTTGATATGCATTCAAAGGAAGAACCGCTTTTCTCTTTAAATACTACAAAAAACGTTTTTTTAACTTTTTGCGGCAGTAGAAGATTAACAAATATTTGTAGTTCTGTGAAGAAGAAATTCTTATTTTGACAACAATGTTTCTTGGCCAAATTGGCAAAAGGTGAACCAGAAAAGAAGATGAAATTAGGACAGGATTCAAACTAAACGCTTTTTATGTGCCAAGACACCTTGTGGGGAATATTTTTGTCAAAATTTGTTTTTGATGCAAAAGATATTCATTTTGAAAATCTATACATTTTCGAAAAGTATCGCTTTAAGGTTGGATGCATAAGAAATTTACATAAACGGTGTCCTTGGATGTAAAAGAAGCCTTAACCAATACAAAAGGAGGTGCTAAGCCAGGATTTTAGGTACCTAAGCCTAAGCACCCCTTTGCAGCTGGGAAATCTCGATATTTTAGAGCAGGATTATAAAGAAGAGTTTGATTGAAAGAGAGTGGTGACCAAGAAACGTCACTAGAAGGATTTTTTCACCTCAATAGTGGCAAAATGGGTCCATATACAGATAAAACGTTCGTTCTAGTCAGGAAAGGTTTTTTCTAATCAGCTTTGTGTAATCTTTCATTATGAAGTTCAGGAAATGAGCTGGCTGTGAATAATGACAATATGAAACTGGTTACCTTCACGAGGAAATATTGAATCGAGGTTTTTAGAAACCCAACAGTCAACGAAATGAGGTGAAATTGGCATATGAGACTAAATAGCTTGGAGTAGTCCTTGGTAGTAAGCTAGCGTGGAGTTGGAATACACAGAAAAGGCAAAAAGAGAGCCCTAACGCAAACTATACACCCGAAAATCCCAAAAAAAGGTCTGGGGGTTTTAAACAAAAAATAGCAAACTGGATTGACATAATGATTGAAAGCCATTGTAGCATTTGGATGTGAGGAAAAAAGCTGCAGAAAGTGCTGGTTTAGGAAGCTTTTTACCAATGAATAAAGATATGCTTGCTAAACACTACTGGCGCTATTAGACACAGTTCCATTTGTGCTTACTTTACAACTATATATGGTTTCCATGTGGGGCGTCAACTCACATTTCTCTGCGTAAAGTATTAGTAAATTGAAACCCTTTTTCTATTTGACCCTTTGACAATGTTTAATAAAAAATTATGGGCCTAAATTCGACAGCATTATTAAAACGCCGAAGTTCAAAACAGAAAGAGGCAATACTTGGAACGTTATTTGCGAAAGTCTACGATGCCTCTTGAGGGTGAAAAGTGAAATTCCTAAGGAAGCCAAAAAAAAAACAAGTTAAAGGGAGTGGTCATAAATCCGGATAAAAAAATGTTATGGCCCAATGATCCTTAAAGGGAAGACGGGGAAAAACATAAATAATATGTGTGGAAGGCTCAAGCTCCACTTAGCTCCTTTTTTTGATTTTATGAGGGGGATCTTGATGTAGTAGCAATCAAAAGGTATCTGGGAGAGAGCAGCTCATTTTAGGAAGGTATTAAAAAAACTCTATGCAACAGGGCCTATATTTCAAAGGGAGAGTTAAGCGGATAAACAAATATGTTTATTTCGAAAAAAAAAAACTGTAATTTCAAAGGGAAAGTCTAAGGATATGTCAGCGAAAAAGTGGGCAAAACTTGAGCGATCACTACAGGCTTTTGCAATAGAAATAGTAGCTTAACACGGATTATCTCTAAATGTTAAGCAGCTTGCTTGTGGTTGGCTATTGCGAGAAAACTTGTCAATTCATGACGTCAGCACTTTGGCAAGTACTTTGTGGACTGCTTGTAAGGTGCCACCATTTTGTAGCAGTGGTAAACGCTAGGGATCTGACAAAGCAGAGAACAAGGAGTGCCTTTATCTCTGTGCCCTAACTTCAACTGAGTGTCTATTGAAATAAGAAAAAAATAATTTTAAAAATAAACAAGGTCACGAGCTGTCACATTAAGATGCAAAATATTTTGCAAAATGTCTTACAATTTTTATTTTCATATTATATTTCAAGGTTGGGATCAAAAAAGCAAACTTGTCTCTTCTTTCAAAGTAAATTTGTTAAATGTTAATGTTTCCAACACACACTTATTGGTTATTTGACAGGCATTTAATAGAAGTTGCCCTCTTTCAAAATTCTAGTCATTTTCTGTTTGTTTAGACAATTTCAGGATTATTAAATTTCAAAAAATGTGTCACATCAATAAGTATTGCTTTTACATACATGAATTTAATATAAAAATGGCAAAAAAGAAAATCAAAATTTTAAATCCAAGAGATATTAAATCACCCTTGTCAATCATTTACTAAAACATATTTGCACAGTTAACCTGAGGCTAATATTTCAATAATAAATTTAATAAATTCTTTTAGAGCGATAGAAATTAGATTTTGCTAATTTACAATCAGCCACAGGTTTTTCTATATTTTTTTGAGTTTTTTAATTTATTTCCTTTATTGGTATAATTGTATGTAGGTTTAAGCATGAAATCAAATAAATAAAAAAATATCAATCAATTTAATTTAAAGCAAATTCGACAAACTCTAAATAAAATTTTATTTAAAAAAAACCAATTTAACACATCAACTAAGGTTTATTGGCATAAAAGCAAAGAAAATCAGATTTGGAAATAGAAGCAAAAGGAGAAAATGGTGGAAGAAAATCACAATAATTTGTTGCCTGACCATATAAAAATATGTTTAATTTTATTTTCCTTTAGCTTTAGTCCTAAGTAAATCTAGTCGAACGTATTAGCTTTGTGCAACCAAGATATAGGAAAAGACAAGCCATTATTATATAAACCAAGGAGCTAAAGGAAGAAAAGTAACTAGAATGGGCTAAATGAAGTCAAGCAAATAAAATCTAAGAAAGCAAATATTGAAATACACTTAACAAGGACCAGCAGACAAAGACACACACACACATACACAAAGATAAAAACTCTTAAGGACACTTTTGCTAAACAAATTTTATTCCAAAAAAAAAAAAAATCCAGTTTTTATTTGATACAAACAACCAAATATTTTACTACTTAGAAAGGACACTACGCATATTAAGGATACACTTGCTTTACATCTCATTTCACCCCCACCCATTCCGTCCCCCAACCTTTTACGTTAAAATATTCGTTTTGTATAAACACTTGAACAAAACGAAATTCCTACACATAATACTTTAAAATCTCAAGTGTCCAATGTGCAAAACTCTGTTACAGATTTTTTATTAAAGCAAGAGCGGGAAAACGAAGGAAAAGTTATAAACAAAAATCGTTTTGCTTTTTTACATTCTATGTTGTGTCTGTGTGTGTGTTTTTTTTTATTTTGCCAAAGGCTGAAGAAATGTAAAGCATCAGAAATATGTCAATGATAGGGAAGAGAGGGGGTAACAATATACTCGTTAAGGACAGTCAAGCATGATTTAACACAATTCGAATAATGTGGGCAAATTGTGAAAGGGACAAAAACCGATTGATATCATATGCTTAAAGTTTGGATTTGAAACTTAGTACTTTTATAATTGTTTTTGTTTTTCCAATATGTAACAGTGTGGCATTAACACAAGTCTTATATAAAACATAATAAAAAACTGGAACTTATAATTTCTTGTTAGTAATGAGAAAAACTTTTAATAGAGTTATATGAACTTTTTGAATTATTTTGTTGTGTTGTCAACCCACTCTGCATAGGTGGTTAGGGTATTATGCGTTAGTGCGGATGCTTGTAACTTAAAACAGAAAATGCTCCATCGATTCGGCGTTCTCAAAAAACTTCTCCCAACTAAAATCTCATCTTTTAATCGTCGTTCTTTACAATGGAAGGTTTTAAAATCTGCCTTCTGTTTAAATCACCGGATAAATTGCTTTTTATTCTAGATTTCCTTCTAAGGCAGTTATGTTTATATATTCGCCTAAAGAAAGGTCAGTTCGACACGCCGTCATTCTGGGAAGGCTCAGGGCTGGTCGATTCCTATGACAGTCAGGTTTGATGCACTATATGGTGACGAAACTTGGATTTAGGATCTAAGCTCTACTCGTGTTTTCGGATAGGGAGGCATGGGAGCAATCCAAAAGGCTGTATGAGGGGTGAGCGGTCTTTACGGATGGACCGAAAATAAAGGTGAGCATCGCAGCTGCTGTTTAAATGATCAACAAAGAAATAGAGATATCGTACAGAATTTCGGGCAAGTGAAGCGTTGCCCAGGCTAATATTCTGGCTGTAACGAGAGCCGCGGAATTGACAAGGGAGGAAGCGAATGGATGTAAATGGCGCAATCCAGGCTCTAGAGGGACCTTATGTCAAGTCTAGATTTGTAGACGACTGTAGACGTGCTTTTAGGGAAATCTTGGCTTTGCTAGGTTTTGGGTCATTGGGACGATACCGGCAATAAGACTGTCGATTAATTGGCAAGAAAGAGACTTACCGAGAATATTGGGCATGGTTGTGAGCCGGTGAGGTCACCATTGGGTACCTATTGTGACCTGAAACTGACTTAGGTAATCAAAAAGGTCAGCCACATCTAAAAGGAAAATAGCTGATGGTTGGACCTTTAGACTTCTGTGGTCCAGGCTTAACAGGTATGACATTGCTGCTCAGGGAGATCAAAGGGGCTCTAAGGTGCATTATTGGAACTCTCACAGGGCACTGCGTTGCGAGATATGTGTCAAAGAAATGGGATAGAAACTCTTCGGATTTCTGCAAGATGTGCGGAGATAAGAAGGAGGAGATAGAGACTTCGGAATACCTTGTCTGCCACTGCCGTAGGCTGCAGATCCGCTGATAGAGATGGTTGGGAGAACGATTTTTAGATGAAATTGGTGTGGTCTCTGGCTGTAAGCTGGAGAACGTCATTGGATTCATTAAAGGGGTTGGGTGGCTGGGAAGATTGATTGTTTAGCGCCTACGCGCGACAGACGAATGCTGACTACTTTCGACTTTTGCTAGACCGAGTTTCTGCCATCTTTCTTGTTCTTGCATCGTTCTACCCACGAATTTCTTTGCCTTTCCTCTCTCTTTCTCTTTTCGATTCTTCTCAAGAAATTCACAGTGGCCTAGGGGACTCTGGGTGGAGGTGGCGAGTCGCACTTTTCACTACCTTTCGTAACCTAAACTTATCTCTGTATATACTGCGTACCCGGCCATATTCTATGAAATCGTATATCCTCTTCTTGCATTATAGCACTATGCCAGACTAGCGTGCTTAAGACATAACTACTTTTTGGTACAGATATTTATGCCCATTTGGTCTGCGTACGCCCTGAGCTAAAAAAAAATTCCACTTTTTCTCCCAAAAATGAAGGACACTCTTGTAGTGTAGGCAGAAGTAGATCTGGTGTCCTGGTTTTTACAAAGTGAAACAGTTCTGTTCTTCTCTCTAACTCAGGGCTGTCCTTAAACACCACGTTCCTAAAGATATCGGCGATATAATTTCTGTAGATCAGGAGTGCTGATCTGGCAACATTAGGGTGCATCTAGCCTTGGTTTTCACTTGAGGTTTAAAATCGGGCAATTCCTCTTTCTCTGTATATAATTTCAGTGGCTCCGAAGTGCTTTAAGGCTTGGTATCTACTACCTTCTAGCTGGACTTTATGTAGGAATCCAATATTGCATTTCTAGTCCATTGGTGATTTTGTACGTTGGACTTCATGTAGATTTTCAATGTGGCAATTCTAGTCCATTGATGATGATATGCGTTTGACCTTATGTAGGATTTCAATGTTGCAATTCTATTGATTATTCTATTCAGACCCACTATTTGACAAGTGCACAGATTTAAAATGGTCTATAACAGGCCTTTCTTTAGCCAGTGTGTCTTTCTTTACACTAAGGCCTCAGCTTAAGCGCATATTTCTTCTACATATAGAGACTAACATTGGTGAGCTTCTGCCAGTGCTCTTCTCTCGATGTGGTGGGTTTGATTTATTTTACAATTTTGGATAACTTCACTACATTTAGGTTTGGATTTTTGAACCCGTTGGGATATCACAATAATCTGACTCAAGAAAAATCGTTTTTCAAAATTTGCGGCTTTTGATTTTTGTTTTGGGAAAAAACAAATTTCCTTGCACAAAGCTTTGAGCATCTTTTGCCCGTCTTATAAGCTATTTTGAGTTATTTTTCCTGATAATCATAGCTACATTGTCTGTATAGTAAACTCGTTAAAAATATATGCCATAAATTTTTGTGAACGACTGAGTGTTGGACAGATGTTAACACTAATTGTATAACTGATGATTTGATAAAACCTATTAATGGATGATCATTTGAAAGCATTCTGAGTTCAAAACTGCACAAATAGTTGTCGTCTGCTAGCATTTATTAGTTTTCAATAAAACAAAATCATAACCAAAAAGCTCTATCAAAAACAAACATTAATGCCACCTATAAGTTGTTGTTTAGTTTTCAAAATTAAGCTCGGCTACTTTCCCACTAAGTACTTTATGGGTTAAAAGTTATCTAAAGCCTGTCTAAGTCAACTACTGTTGCTATAATTGTTTTCACCCACTCTTGTCTCTTAGTTCTTCATATCAAATCATTTCTTCTTTTAGAAAACCAACTGCAAACTCATTTTCAATTTTATCTACTGCTCTTTCAAAAATAAGATAGATTGATGGCTGTCAGCTTGTGGTGGCAACATGTTTATGCATGATTTTGTTATGGCATATTCATGCCATAAAAGTTCTTTGGAAAATTTTCAAAAATGAAACAATAAATTATTTAGAAAGAAACAAAGTTTAATAATTTTTTTTGAGGTTTTTTAAGTGGTTTAGAGGGTTTCGCTTTTATATTTTTGATTATGATTTTATTACATTTTGGTTGAACTTTTTTTTTTCTTAATTTTGCTTTTAACATTTTATTATATTTTCTTTTCGTAAAAAATTAAAAAAACTGTTACTGGTTTCATGTTGAATTTAATTTGATTTATTTACTCGCATAACACATGCTTTAATGGTTTATAGTGAACAATATGAGTATTTACATACGTATGTATGTACGTATATATGTGCGACTGTATATTGCCATGTTTTAAAAAGTTTTTTACTATTTTTTAAAATTTAATTAATTAATTAATTTTTATAATAAAATCATAAGGCACAGTGGAACAAGAAAAGAGTTTGGCATTGAATATTTAAAAAAAAAAATAAAACAACTTCTTTTTATTTTGATAGAAAAATGTTTAAAAAAAATTTATAATTATTATAAATTTATGCATTTCATACAGGGTGTCTGGTGGCAAATTAATGATTTTAAACTTAGATTAAAAACATAATAAATGACACACATTGAAATATATAATAGAAATGAGTATTTTATTTTCTAAAGAGTATGAACACACTGTTCAAAACAGAGCTTTGTGTTCTGCGCCACACTCTGCAGTAAACTTGGTTTTATTGAGCTGATTTCTCGACCAATATATTCCTTTAAACTCTCTCTTTGAGGTGCCCCCATAAAAACAAATCTATGGGAAGCTCTGGCTGTGAAGAGTACGATGTTAAGCTCGCAGGTTTGGCAAAAATAATAATCCTACGTCGATAATTATTACCAATAAAATTATCGACTGCCCTTAAAACTTTTTGAAAAAAAATCTCAAATTGACCCTGGGGCAATTCAATGGTTTCCGATGTTTATATCAAAGGTTCTTGGAGACTAGTAAGGGCAGTTTTGCTTAGTAAAGTGGCCGTTTTCGTGACAACGAGCATCATCGCTTCAAAAAATGTGTGATAACGCTCCAATACCGTTTTACAAAAATTTCTGAGTAAATAAAAGTAATTTTTTTTCAGTTCTTGAGCGATTAAAATTTTAAAAGGATGGAACTATAGATCCTTTTTAAAATATTCAAGAATAATCTTGAAGTCACAGTGAGGCGGCTTTTTACTATATTGAAAGTCGCGGATTTTCCCACAAACTGCATTTAACCAGTTAATTGTTTTCGAGAGTGGCCGTGGCACGTAAAAATAATAACTCGTAAAAAATGTCTCAAAGGCGAACGCGCGATGCTCACACGGTTACTGCGACATCGTGACCGACAAATCCGCAGAATCAGTTATTCCAACGGCACACCATTCCTCTGCACTGATATTACTTTTTGAGATAATGTTATTTGAAAATTAAAATCTGCTCCCAGACCCTCTGTCAGTAAATTTATTAATTTAATTATTATTTTTGTTTCAAGTAAAAGTGCTTTACAAATTGGTTAAGAGGTACAGGGTGTCCGCCGGCAAGATATACTACTTTGTTTATAATTTTTGACTAAATAAAAGAGAATGAATCTTTTATTGATAAATGTTTTATTTAATGTCGGCAATTAGGTTTGGCATACAATATCAGATAAGTGTCTGCTTCTGTTAGCCTCACAAATGCGAGCCTTTTGAGCAACTTTTTCATTACGTTCTTACACATTTCACGCGGTATTTCATTCATCTCATCACGAATACTTTGCTGAAGTTCCTCCAACGTTGCTAGTTTGTTCGCAAAAGCCTTATTTTGAAATATTCCCACAAAAAAGCCTGGAGCAGTCAAATCAGGTGATCGTGGAGGCTAATCAACATGACCATTTTAAGAAATAACTTGTTTTGGAAAGAGGTCTCGCAGTACCTCTACTGTAATCCTGGCAGTATGCGATGTGGCACTGTCTTGTTGATACCGCATGTTAACTAAGCCCAAAGTATGCAGTTCTGGCATTAAAAAGTTTCAATTCATATCACGATATCGCTCCCCATTGACAATGACTCCTCCTGGCAAAATTGCACACCAGAATGTCACTCTTAATGGATGTAGAGATAACTGATGAATAATTTGAGGGTTTTCCATTGCCCAGAACCGACCATTCTGTTTATTTAAATGTCCATTCAAATTTAAATGAGCCTCGTTACTCATTATGATTTTTTCATAAAAACCGTTGGTTAATTTTGATAAAATGTTTGGATGATTAAAATACATTGGATTACCGAAAATTTTTTCGTAATAAATTTTCCACGGCTCTACTTCACGACTGCCAAATATGAACTGCCAAAACTAATGTTTACCAAAATGGCGGCAAAACAAAATAGTATACCTTACCGGCGGACACCCTGTACTTCTAATTGCAACATAAAAATTAAAACATATTCTGAGTTAAATTTGTTCCCCTAAACGCAAAATTTCCAAAAACCACTTCTTGATTAATCAGAACATCAGGAGAGGTACCCGCATTCCAAGTTTATTTAGCCTTACGAATTTGAATTATACGTTAGTGATCAGTCAGTCTCAGAGTAGCGTTACTTATTTATATTTGTAGTTTAACCCGCACCCTCTTCTTACCCAAATTTTTTCAGAATAAAATATTTTATTTAAGTCTAAATAATTAATTCTACCGTTTACAAGATTTTCGATAAAACCAAAACAACATTTAATATCCTCTGCTTTACAATTTTAATGACGTTTTAAAGACATTGAACCTCCTTCCCTTATCGTATGTATACAAACAATGAGTTAATGAATTTTTTAATACCAAATAAAAAATACAATACGCACGCCATTTACTTCAAACCAAGTTCATAATAATGTCATAAGTTCTTAAAAGTTTCCTTCTTTAAGAAATATTTTCTTTAAAAAATAAAAAAAAAAATTGGGATTCCTAAGTAGAAGAAAACTAAAGCAAACACAACCAAAGTTTTAAACATTTAACAGATAAAGTTTACAAATGATTTTCTTTACGATTTCTTTTGTATTTCAATTGTCAGCGACGTACTTAAACAAACCAGACGACAGAAAAAGAAGAAAAACATTAAACAAATATAAACAGCAAAGTTGTATTAAAGAGGAAAATAAACTCCCCTTAGGCAGGCTAACTGGAGGCCAAAGTAAGCAGTATACTAACGCATACAAATAGATAAATATAGTGAAGCATTTTCAAATGTTCACAAACATAGAAATTCATTATTACAGAAGGTATCATTTCACACACACTATTATAGCTTGTAATGATGTGCTTTACGTGCTTAAGGTGTGTGAACAAGGGGAAAATTCTGTCTGAACAAGGCAAATTTTGAAATAATTTTTAAAGGTGCCTCTAAGTTATGAAGAAGAAATTGAAATTAAGGACATTCTTTTGGTTGGTTAAATACTTTGTCTATTTAAAACTAAATTAAGTGGTGACGAACTTTATTAAAATAAAAAGGTAGAGATAAGTAGTGCAAATAGATTGTTATAAAGGCATTAAAGTAATTTTATACTTATACCATCTAACTAAAGACTGTTTGTGTTGAGTTGCCTCACGTTGATTAAAGTCTTTAAAAAAGTATTAAAATTCAAAAATATTAACGCCCATAGTTTGTGTTTACTAGGCGCTGCTTTTGACAACTATTCCATAGAAATTTGTCAAATAAATTCTTAATAAACGTTAAATGGTTTATATTAAAAATGAATTCATTGAGGTTTAATCATTTTAGTTTTTAAATTCTTAAAAAAATATAAATTTTGATACCCTTAAAAAACGTATTTCAAAGTTGTTCATTTCATTTGTAGTTTCTTTAATATCTATCTGCGATCCCACTTAGTATATATTTTCTTGGTCCTTATAGACAGGGAAGTTGATATAGCCATGTCCGTCTATCCATGTTATGGCTTAAATCAATTTTCGAAGCCTACCGATGCTGCATGGACCCGCAGGTGGTATCAAACTATCAGAGGTATATGGAAAAAATTGCTTTTAAAATCCAGCAAAATCGCTTGACAATTCACTAAGACAAGGATCTATATAATTGCCCCGGAGTTACCCCTATATGGGTGCATTTAAGATCGATTCCAGTTGAGTTTTTTCACAAACATTTCTACGGAACATAAATACACCCTTTTTCCGCCCTCTAGCAGGGTTGCCATACAAAGATTTAATTTTTCTTAAATCACTCCCAACAGTTTCCAGGGTGCTCTTACAAAAGGTCAAATGAAAGACCAACCTCAATTAATTTTTCCTCCTATACTTTTTTGTGGAACATACTTACCCTATTTGCAGCTCTTAACAAAGTTTCAAAAAAAAAAAAAAATTTGGTTAAAACCTTTAAAACTTCCCCGGAGTCGCCCTTGGAGGAATAAAATGTATTACAGACCCGCTTTAATTTTTCCTCCCAAACATATTTCTAGAACATACCTACATACTATCTACTATTTCCAAAACCAAAGGAGGCGGTCAAACTAAATTTGCATAAATGACGTATGCACCCCTATAAGTTCGGCTTAAAAAAATAAAGTTTGCTACCGATCCCCACTAGTTTTCCCTCCTAAAGATATTCTTAGAATACACTTACTTCCTTACTCCATCGCATAAGGGTCATCTATACAGCGTTAGGGAAGTCGTAATAAATCCCCGCTACAGCTTACAGGGTGTCCCTGGATAGGTCAAATGTAGGACAGATCCCAGCTGATTTTTTCTTGCAAAAATGTTCCTAAAATACACTTATAGCCTATCTCCAACCCCTAAGGGTGTTGCCATATAAAATTTGAAAAAAAAGGTCAAATCCCTCTTCAACTTCCCCGTGCTTACTCTAAGAGGGATAAAATATGACACAGACCCCTATTCAAAATTAGAAATGTTTTATAAATAAAAAAAAAAAAATATGGATAAAAAAAAAAGTTTGGGTTGTTTAAAAGACTAAAGGTATGGGCTTATAGGATTCCGCAGAGCCGAACTTAGCGCTCTTACTTGTTTCTATAAAATATGAGGATATTATTACTGATAATCAGACATAAAATGTTATGTATGTGTATTGGACTGCTATGAAGTCCTCCTTTTACATAATCGAAACCAAGTAAAAGGGTTATGTGTAAGGTATGTCGTTGAACAAATTAAAAGTAAGGATATTTTGGAAATTTAATAAAGAATGGGCTTAGTCTTACTACATTAAGATTTGATGGCTCTAACTAGAACTTAACTGAATCACAAACATCCATTGTCTTGCAAAGTCAATATCTCTTTCGTATTCCTGCATTCCTATGTATTCGCAATTTCTTTGCAAGTACACCTTTCTATGCCTCACGACCTGCTTACTGATTATTTTTAAATTTAAGGGCTTCAAGAGCAAGTGCGATTTTAAGATACCACCTTCATTTTCTCCTGATCATCTTTAAAAATATTTGCTAATGCTTTTTACTGTTAAAAGATAGGACAGTATCTACCGCTGGATGCGATAATAGATTCTCTGACTGAAAAATTTGTTCACCACAGCTATAGCCCGCTTTAAATTCTTTATGTATGACAAATTGAAATAGTTAAACTAAAACCCAAAACGGAAAAAGTTTATCTTCTAACAAACCACATGTTTTTGTCATCAGAAAATTGTATGTTAATCGCTTCTAGGAAAGTAAGTGCGTTAGCACAAAAAAGAAGACAAATGATGAACCCAAAAGTGAAGGAAGAGCTCTTAGCCAACCCAGCTTTTGAAATCTAGGTGGGGTTTTGAATTCCGCTTTAAGGGCGATTGTTAAGCTTCTATTGATTTAAATATTCTAAGAAAGCGAAAAACAGAATGGTTGAAGGGGTCAACGAGAAAATAGCCAAGCTGATGACAAAAAAAATTAATGTCGGGTGGACATCTCAGAAGACTTGCAAAGATGATCCGATAAGATATTTTAGGTAATGCCAAAGAAGAACACCTCTTCCGAAGAAGTGAGAGGGATCCCTATATCTCAAGTAAAAGAAAACAAGAAAGTCGTCTCGTCTCCTTGCTTTTCCGCAAGACAACGTTAAAACTTGTGTAGAAATAACGGGCATGTCAAAATAATATTTCGCAAAAGGAAGGTATTTCCATAAAAATAACTTACAAACACAAAAGAGGACTTGACATGAAGTGAGAAAAAAAGCAGCTGTATGCTTAAGTTATCAGAAAATAGTATTGAGATCAACTGCGTTATGCAAACATCGAAACCAGTAGCCCTTTTGGCAACACACCTTAAAACCAACATGGAAAAGTGAAAGATTTGTCAACACAATAATAATAAAGCACGATCTTGAGTTCAAAGGTGGTCTTGCAATCGGCACAGTGAGCTGCAATTTAAAGAAGAGTTTCTTTACATAGAATCACCACCATGCGCTGCCAGCTTCATTAACTCGTCGACACATTTCCTTCTTCCTAAAATGGCGCCAAGCTAACCCTGGTACGCTCACCACAGCATCCTTGTACATAAAATAATGGGAGTGCAAGTTTACATCGCAAAGCATACTCCGCATCATTGGTAAAATATACTGCCTGTAGGGAAGTGGGAGATCTTCCACAGGGAAGAAGATCCGGTAAAGGCTATACTTGTAGTAGGCATAGACCAGAACTCTATAGCTAGTTTTACCAAGGCGGTATTTTTCGGCTATCTTCTTCAACATTTGCAATATCCCCATTTAGTAAGAAAAGAAGAAGGATCTCAGTATTTTAGCCAAAGAATATCAAAGAACCAAGGTCAGATCTCCTAAAGCACTTAGTTGACTTAATATCGTCACATTCGGTAAAGCGTTCTGAGACTGATAAGGCCTAAATTGAACACCATGATGATTGTACTGATGGATCACTTAAACTTACAAGTAAACTTACGTCAAGCAAAAGTTACAAAGAACAGCGATTGAAATATCAACCGTTAAAAATTTTTGTCAACCATTTTCCCATTGTTCTTTTTTCTTTGTTGAAAGTGCTTTAGAAGCAGATCATTAGTTTAGGTGCATATCCTGCGAGACTTGTGGTCGTTTTTAAGGTCTCCCCCTTTTAACCCAACTTTACATTTTAAAGAAAGTAGACGCATTTTTATTTTAGATGTTGCCAGATTGACAGACCTGTATGACTCTTCCAGAAAATTCATAGGCAGTAACCGCAAATAGTGGCTGCTTCTGGAGCAATTAGCAATCAGAGAGTCCTCCACTGAACGCAAAAATTACCCTATAATTTTTAAATCCTTAAAACCACAGATGAACAAAAATACTTAAATCATTATAAAAATATTTTTTCTTGTATTTTTGTGTAGGAATTTGTGAAGAGTCTTTTAGTTTTATTATCTTCTTTTCTTTGAAAACTTTGAATCCTTGCTAATTTCTCAAACAGCGTCCTGCTTTTGTTCTTACTATTGTACAGGGTATTTTTGTTTTAGCTGTTTACAGCATTCTATTATTTAAACTTGTAAAAGTCTTTTGTAATACTGCAGCTGCTGTTGCAGCTATATTTGTCCCCAATGAAAGGCTTAAAACTCTATACTTATTGCACTGTGTAACCAAATAACTATTGGTATTAAACAAACTATCAGGATACTTCCGGTATATATTAGCCTTTACTCAGTTGTACCCATGTAAGTTACACTAATTCAGCGTAATGTGTTTTTGTTAAAGTTTGTCTCAATTTATGTCAGTTGTAAGATTATTTCGCTGAGGTTGTCGGCATCCTTTTCTTTTATTTATGAAATCTTTTGTTTTTGGTAGTTTGCCTTTGAAATACTTTTTCTTTTTGCAGTTGTTGTTCAGATTCAATAACAATAAAATGTTGTCAATAAATTTATTGCAGTTCGAAACGCGCACTGGAAGTTGTTTTTCTTTTCTTACATTTTTTTTCAAAAAACTTTTAATATTTTTTACTTTTTCTTTTATATATTAAGGAAAAGTTGTTGTTCTTTTGTCAATTATTAAGGAAAAGTTTCTGTTTGTTATTTGTAGGGGTAACACTTCCGTTTGGTTGTTGTTTTACTTACTTTTTCAATTATTTGAATTTTTTTGTTGTTGTTGTATTGTTTTATTTAACTTTTGTATAAAATTCTTTTGCTTTCAGTTTTATTTATATATTTCCTTGCTTATCAGTGGTTCAATTTTTTTTCCAATTTTTCTTCATCTTCTCACTTTTCTTTTGTAGTTTATTTAAGATAAAGTAATGAAATTGTTTTCCAAAGTGTTGAAACTGTTTTTATTGCTGCGGGTATAGATCGAGAGAAAGTTTTGGGCAAAAATTTAGCAAAAGTCTAAAGGAAATAATCACGTATCCTAATTCAAAGGTAAGGCAGTGCAGGTGGCTTTTCGCTTACGGAAATTTTTTGAGTTAAGTAACATAATACTGATATCTTGGCAAAGAGGGTGCTTTTAAAGTTGTTGAACTATTGCCAGTAACTAGTATGCCTCATCAGCTGGGCGTCTACTTTAATTGTTCCTGCTTCCCGCTATTGATTATTAATTGGTATAATTTGTTCCTGTGATCGCTGACAGATTGCTTTCTAGTGACAGTTGACTACTTGCGGGGTATCTCACTGCTCACTAGTATTTGGATGAATGTTGTTCATTTTGTCCTATCCAGGGCCACACTATGTGGCTAAAGCGTCGCTCTTGGGGATGGCGGTTCAATGTCAAACGTCTTTGTTTAAATATCTGTTGTTGAAAGTTATTTCTGGGGTGACCAGTCCAGGACTTTTTAATCAAAACTGGAAGTAGTTTCGGCTAAGGGGGGCGAACAGACCCAAAAATGTTTGGGGTTTCACTGGCAATAGTTTCGGCTACGAGGTCTGACGAAAAGCTTACTTCTGGTACCACGGTTTTTAGGACCTCTAAAACTTCGATTCTAGCCTGAATATTTGGTGGCCTCTTTATGGATTAATGTGGTGGTTATGACTTGTACCTAAATCTCGATTAGAGCTTCTGCTGGATGTGGAGTTGCTTTGAAACTAAGTGCTGTGACCTAAAGATCGGAAGGAATTATAGATAAACTGCATTCCTCATCAAGGGAAG
Organism: Melanophora roralis; assembly: GCA_963583895.1. NCBI lineage: Eukaryota > Metazoa > Arthropoda > Insecta > Diptera > Rhinophoridae > Melanophora > Melanophora roralis. The sequence goes on from OY757189.1 coordinate 84,988,941, forward strand.
AAGGCAAACTTAAATGTATGAATTCCAATTGGTACTCATAGATGATAATTTTCCAGGTTGGCAAAGTGTCATGGGGCGCTGGTCAGCGCATTGTATTCTCCTGCTGCTGTGGGCCATTGCAGCAGATACCCACACTAATTCACAGCGTATCTGTCCCTCGTTTGCAGGTATGAATATGGCAGTTGCAGCCTCTGCATTCAGTACATCGTCATACACCAATTCGTCGATTTTTTAACAGCCATTGTTGCTGTTCTTCCTGCCAATTATGACTTCTGCTGACAACACTTTGATTTTGATAACGTCAATTGTATGTTTTAGAGTGATCGTGGCCCCCTTATGTTGGTATGTTGTTCGTAATTTTCCTTGCCGGTGCCAGAGCATCGCTGGCGAAGGCAGGTGCTTAAGGTTATTGTTGTTTTGGTCTACTCTTTTGTTGTTACATGTTGGATCTTGGAAGACCGGTCTCTGAAATGTTTAGAGTTCTATTGATACAATAGCTTTAAGGAGCCTCTAGGTACAGGGTAGTTTATCTGTTGGAGCAACGTTGTGGTTGTTATTTTTTAAGCCTAAGCCCAGGGGACAGTTTTGGTCGGCGTGTAATTGCATCAGAATTGGGGGCCATGACTCATATATTGGAGAAATAATTACACTGATTACGCTCCTCTAAAGGAGAAAATCATACCCAAATGTAGGCGTTCAAACTAGTACTCATAGATGATAGTTGGCCCGACTGGCAGAGTTTCATCCCTGGGTGCGCCTTTTAGAATATTGCGCACCATGTTAAGAGCAATGTTAGATGATGTTGTCTTGTCAGATGCTTCTAAAGATACTGAAATCTTAAGCTTAGGAAACGTTCTACTATGGCATGATTTGACATCACCAGGTCACCGATCAGAGAAACTTCTTAGGTGGAAGTATTAGCGCCATGAATGTAAAACCGTCGTTCTAAAAAGAAAGTTATCTTTAAAGCCAAACACAGGGACGAGAACCATAAAAGCGGACATAACGGCATATGTGTAAAAACGCGCCTTTAATAAGTTTCGGGCTTTAAGTCCCCTAAGCACCTTTTGGCTGTATCTGAAGGGGAAAGAACTCCTAATGCTTTACGGAGTTTAACTCTGGTTGACGGCCATGGACTCTGCTGAGAATTACTTACATATCAAGAAAACAATTTGCGATAAAGCGACCAGTTTTACAATTTAAAGGAAGTTGGTTCCATCTTAAGCGATTATCACCTCAATGAATTGGCTTTTGGAAATAAAAATACCTTTACACGCAGCCAAACCGCGCTTCGTTCTGTTGCGGATATGTACTCCATACCATTATTTGACCGTGAATGTTGGACACCCTTAAAGTAAATAGCAATGCTTTTGAATTATTTCAGTTTGAGTGCAGGAACAGTGGGCCAATACTGGCATCAAAAATCTGATAATGTGGCAACTGATCACTTCTGTGGGGTTCCCTTTTCTTTCTTTGAATTTAGCTTGAAAACATGCGCTGAGAACAGATGGTCTTATGAACCTATTTGAGGAACTTATTGAAAAAACGGCCAAGACTTGATTTAGGACGTTAACTTTAACAGAAACAAACTGAGAAAAACTGTGAGCAAAATGACTGGTCGGTATCGGTATGGTTAAAGCTTTTAAGACGCAGAGGACGAAATATGTATCAACCAGTTTTTTTGCTCCTGTTGGGCACTTGAAAATATTTGGGAACTAGCAGACAGAATAGTTTGCCATACGTTGCCTGTATAAAACTGCCTAAACTTTCATAATTTATAATGGTAGTATTTGCCTTTCGAATAGGAGCAGGATGATTCAAATAGTTTTAAAAATTTATAAAAAATTCCCCGATTAAGGGGACAATCGTAATATTTTTTTTAATCTAAAAAAATCCTGCAAAACAGGTAAACATGTTTAAATCCTAAAATTCTATTAGTACCTCTTTAAGGCTAAAAATATCGCCACCAGTGTTGTGTCTACCCTTGCTTCTCTATTTATTTGTCTGTCTGTCTTTCTACAATAAACTTTTCAAGGCAAAACTTTTTTAGTAAATTTTTATTTACTGCTGTTTTTGTCGTTGTTGTTCTGTTCATTCTTTTGCACTTTTCCTACGATTGGCTTCATTTAGTGTAAATAATTGTTTGATATTATCTAAAAAATTTTCCTTTTGTATTTAAGTATTCTGTTCATTTGTTAATAAAACAACAAAAAATGTTTTACTCTTGTTTGCTTCAGTATTTTTAATTTCAAAGGAATGTTAACATTCCTCTGCCTCTGCTTTTGTATCTTCTGTAGTTTTTTTTTTAAGTGTGTGTGTGCAAGTTTGTGTGATTATTGATTTTATAATTAATTTAGTTCTTAAGTTGAAAAGAATTGAAAAGGATGTAAGCTTAAAGTTCTTTTTTTTAAAGATTTTCCTAAAAGTTAAATAAAGTGATGAGTAATTGATTAAAAAAGGAATTTTCATTAATTAGTCTAGAAACAAAAAGATTTTTTTTTTTAAAAATTAAAAAAAAATAAATTAATTTAAAATAATTGGCTAATGCTAAGCAAAATTGTTCTAAAGTAAATGTAATGATTTGTTGATTTAAAGATTTAAGTACAAAAAGGCACTGCTATTATTTTACTTTATATATACCGACATATCAGTAAGGACTTTTCAAGGGCTTAAAATAAATAAAATTCATTTGTAATAGAAAATTTTTAAAAATATTTTCTGAGTCTACAATATTTCTTGTTGAGAATAAATTGCGATTAATTTTTAAAAATAATTTTTAAAAAATTTATTTACTAGGAGACAATTAACTCTAATTTTTTTAAACACACACATACATATATGCATGCTTATGCAAGCCTGAATAATATATGCAATTTATAAAATTGTATTTAAGACTAAAATTATTTTCAAAATATTTCCTTTGTAAACATTTTCTCAATTATTTTAGCACCACATTGAAAATATTACTTTAATTATGACTATAAAACTATACTCATGTTTTAACAACAACAAGCTTTCCATAACAACCCTTAAACATTAGGCAAGTTTGACTGCCAGTATCTGTGTGTGCGTGTGCGCCTTATTTTGTTTAATTTGTAGAAGGGATAGAAATAAATTTCATTACTTAATTAATACTTATGAAAACATTTGCATAAGAACTTATGGCAAAATTAAATAGAATAAATCTACACATTAAAGGCATCATAAAATATATATCAAATCCTTTATGAAAATAATAAATTTATCTAAAACTAGACTCAACTTTTATTTTGCTTAACTTGTGGTTATTTTTGCTGGTGCTTCAAGGGGGTTTTCTGACATAAGTGCATAAATGAAGAAAAGGTTATTAAAAATTATATGATAGAAATACTAACGGCTTGCCCGAGCAGTGGCAAAGGGATGCATGTAGTTGTAGTAAGAAAAAAGAAATTATGTCATGTCAGTCTTAACCAAGAAAGATGAGGAAAAAGTAAATAAGACTTATGAAAGTACTTCATGTCAGACGGAGGAATTAAAACCCTTTGCCTTTTTTTGACTTTCAACAAAACATTGAGCCAAAAACAAATGCTTTTGGTTTACATTTTAGTATGTGTGTGGTGGCAAGGCTATGTTTTTTTTCTTAAGGCCTTGTATTTAAGAATATTTTATCTCTAGAGCTTTTTTTTATTTTCCTTGTAATTTGTAAAATACAAGCAGATATTAAGCAAAGATTTATCCAATCAATTTTTATGTTTTCGCACTTATACATTAGTGTCAGGTATCAGTGTTTATTACACTCAGGGGAAAAATATGGTTGAGTATGGTCACGGATATATGATTACGGACAATTCCTTCATTGTAAGGTTATAAAGATCACTATTATGACTGCCACAACTATATTTTAGTTCTAGTAAGCTTTTGGCCAAAAAGTAATCATAGTTTGTAGGGATTTTATCTTTTTAAGGAGTGTGTCATACAGATGTCCTTCGTTAAGTTGAACACACTGTTCACAACGAAGCCTTTAATATAATTTAACTGAGTTTTCGACAAATATTTTTCCTTAAAGCTAAGAAAGATTGGGGATTGTCATTATAAACCCTCTCTTTGAGGAAACCTCATTAAAAAATCCATAAGAATTAGATCGGGTGACCTCGTTAGCCATGGGATGTCTTCAAAAGGAAGGATCAGTTTTTGGGACAACTTTTTCCGAAGCAAATTCACCTAAGCTTTTGCTGAAACCACGTGCGTGAAGAGTATGATGAATGAGCAGGCAGGCTTGGAAAAAAGAGTTCAATAATCCTGCGTCGATAATTCTCACCATTGACATTCGTCGCCTGGCCTAGAGAATAAAAAAAATTGTCTAATTATCTCATGCACACCAAACAGTTACCTTTAAAAAACGCAGTGATTTTTGATGTTTCTATCGAGGGTTGCAGGATTTGGGAGAATAGTAGTGGAACTTTTGCTTATTGAAGTGGCCCTTTGAACTAACTTAAATGACCTTCATGGCTCCAAAATGGGATTTATAATTTCCCTGCGGGAAATGGGTGTCACTTGGACGGCGTCATGTTACAGGTACAAAACATGAATCGGACAAAAGTTGTTGGTCGTGATTGATTAAAAATGCACAAATCAAGAAACTGTTTAAAAGGTGTTAAAGAGGTTTAGGGAAAAAATAGAAATACTGGTCCCTACACATAAACATACATCTGGTGAAATACACACACACACACGCGTAAATACAAACAAAGTAGATTGAACAGGATCTTAAGCATTTAATGCAAAATTTCCCAATATAGAATTGGCCTGTAACCCGCTCTGAGGAGTTAGTTCTGAACCAATTGTCCCCTTCAATGACAACGCAATTAAAAAGTGACAGGTTCTCTTCATATTAAGTGCAGGAACTATAACCAGTCCCTACTCTTAGGTACCGTTTACGTCAACACTCTTGGACCAGTCCACTTCCCCGTAGGGTTGAAAACGCTCCAAGACCGTTATACAAACATTTTTGCGTAAATCAAAATCACTTTCATTTTTGAAGGATTTGCATTTTTAAATGATGGAACTAAAGATCCTTTTTTAAAATTTCATCAATAGTCGCTCTTGGAAGTTTCAGTGAGGCTACTATTTTCATCTTACAAGTAGCGCACTTTCACGTAAACTGCTTTCAACCAGTTCAGTGTTTTCGGGAGTCCTTGAAGATCAACTGGACCCTTGCCGTGGGACATTCATAGCTAAAGCAATTGCGAGGCATCCATGCACTAACGAACGAATTAAATTTACCCTTGATTCATCACGTTCTCGTCGAATACCGAACTTTGAACAAAATTGTCGATGAGCAAATGCGTAGGAATCTTTACTCTTAAAAAATGTCTCCACAGCCAACGCGCGATTCTCACTCGACCACTGCAACATCTTGACTGACAAACTCGCATAATCGGTTTTTTCAACGGCGCCACCCTGGATCGGCACGTTTGATTGCTTTTTTAAGTATTCGGGGTTAAAAAAATCAATCTGCTACCAGACACCCTGTATCTCTTATAAAACATCGGGATTTCCGACTCTTACTTGAAGTATCTTGGACAAAAGGGCGCTATTTGGACACATACAGGTTGCCTAAATTGTTTACGGTTCTACTGATAAGCTGTTTAAGAAAATTTATATGTAGGTAAAAGTTAACATAATCAAGTAAAACTATTTAAAAACACTGAGGATTCCCTTCTGCCCTTGGGTGTTTATTTTACATGAAGTTTTTAAATAGGCTTATAAGGTCAGTTTTAAAAGTATTATTTTCCCTTAGATGTTTATTGGTTGAAATCCAATTTTATTTTGCATTATTTTCGTTTAAATTTTTTGAGTTCATATGTTCGGTTTATGCTGTAGTGAACTACTTCCTGCCAAAAAAACTCCTTTTGCTATAAAGTATTTTTTTTTAAATTTATTTTAGTAACAATAAGGCATTACATGATGTTTTTTTAAAAATATGAAAAAAAAAACAATTTTTAACAGAAAATTTAGGAAGTGTCTGTAGTCGAAAGGAAGCAAAAGCGACAATTTGAAAACTAAGCACTAAACAACATCAAGTTAAGTTTTTAGGAAAACACATTATTGCATAAGACTAACGAAGGAAAGAAAACAAATTCAAAACCATCATCTAGTTTTAGAATATAATTCTTTTTGCATGTCCCCTTCTATAGCAACAATTATTTATTGTTTTTTGCATTTTATTAAATTTTGTTAAATTTTGTAAATTTGTTGTTGTTTTAGAGCATAAAGTGCGATTAAGGGTCTTAAACATCTGTCATTGTGGTTACCCCGAGAAAAATAGAACAGAACAAAGAGTTCCTTTTACAAAAGACAAATTTCAATGTATTTTAAATATATTTTTCTTTATGCTTGTATGGGTGTGTGTGATCTCTCATATTTATATGGAAGATATGTTGGCCTTGCATGTTGAAAAATTGCCTTTAAGGAATTACATGAATTTTGGGAAAGATAGAGTTAATCTTAGTTATTAAATATAAAATTTGTTGGATCTGATTACATTAGCATCGCTTTCATACTTAAATGTTAAAATAAATTAAAACTCTGATTAATTTACAATTTAATTAAAAAGCCTGTTTAGGGTTAAAGCAAACAGATGTTTGGCTTTAATTGTTAGACATTTCTAAGAAAATATTTTTGTATCGAATTTTTGGAAAAGTACATTAAACAAATTTACATTTTACCCTTAATTTATAGAAGTAATTAAATTGAGTTATAAAATCAGTTAAAAGCTGGCCTACTTGTTATAAAAATACCCTTAATTAATGATACAGCTTGCGTACGTGGTGTGCAGAAACCAATAAGGAATAAAAACAGATAGAAAGTATAAAATCAGATTCTTTCCCGAAGATCGATGGACTTATTTTTGCAATGACCGAAATTCGAACTCGAGAAAAGATCAAATCAGAATAATCTCCTGATCAGACTTACCGATGAAAGCCCACCAGTCCGATTGCATTCATTTCTAACCTACTAAAACGTAAAATAATAAGTTCTTAGATGGGACGTGCTGAACCTACGAGATCAGCCAATAAAGGAACCCCTTAGTGAGGTGTCCTACCGCCATTGGTGTGGAACATGTCTCGAAACTTTTTGCTCAGAAAAAATGAACTGAATGGGACTAAAAGCTGTTGCCTATGCGGATGACGAAGCAGTTGCGATATCTGGGGTCCCTCCTGTATACCATCTCTGACAGAATTGATTTGTCTATGAAGGCACTACGTGGGTAGAGTGCAGAGCACCAGCTTTCATTAGGTTTTCTAAAACTGAGCTTGTTTTGTTTACGATTTCATTTTTTTAGCCACCAATCTAGAATTTATTCTGGACAGTAAGCTGTCGTGGAAGCCAGACGTGGGCGTGAAAGTGGCAAGAGTGCGATGTGTGTGTGCAAACGTGCTGTTGGCAAGATCTGGGGACTGAAACCCCGAAACATGAATTGGCTCCATAATACGGTGATAGAGCTGAATCTCTTTTTTGGAGCTATGATCAGGTGGAAGGATTCTGGCACAAATTATCTGCACATAGGAGGACGATGTGCAATATGGTGATCCTAATAGCAGGCAGAATGGCAACAACTCTAAATGGATAACTTTTGACCCTTCTCAACTGGCTCCCAACGGATCTCTTGAAAAAGATGCCAGCACTTTACATTGCGAAAGCTTGCATACTGTAGGGGAATGGAAACACAGGGCCACAGGGTCACGCAAGTATAACTGGGACTAACAATTTTGTTCTCAACCTTATTAACTTGTAAACAACGGAATTTTGTTTTGCGCAGAAAATTCTTCGTTATTTTAGAGAAATGTGAAAATCAAATCATTTCTTTGTGACCTGTCGATCTGTAAATATATACGAATGGGCCTAAGGGAAGAACTGGTGTTGGTGAAGGCATATTCATTGCACAGACAGAGTACGAATTTTATTTAAACAATTGGATGAATGCAGTGTGTTGCAGGCGATATGAAAAGCGGTTAACTAACTACAGTGGTACTAGATTTTCAGTAGAAATGTCGGAGCTTTCACCGACAGACATGCCCCTTTTAGGTCCATTACTGATGTATACTCTACATCACAGCTAGTACGCAGTTGCCGTGTATCCTTTAACGAGATGAAGATGCATTTTATTATCACCCTGGCGTGAGTGAGAGGGTATATGACCAATGTGGGCAGATGCATTGCCGCTGCACTTGCTAGGAATAGTGCGAAATAAGACGGTTGGGTCACAGACCACTTTCGTGGCATCCCCCTCTCTCTTTTTACAAGCTCCACATGGATGAATATTTCAGAAAAAACGCATGGGTTAAATGATACAATTAGCCTAGATGTGAAATCATTCAAATAACCTGGCCGAGGATAGATCCGAAACATTCCAAGTCTCTTCTCAAACTGGATAAATTAAAGATAAAGGACATTGTGGCCGCAATTACCGGGCACTGCCGATTTGGTACCCATGCCAACAGTTTTGAATTGCCTTTCAACGACTTTTGTGGAAGTTGTTAGGATGCAAAAAAGGCTGAAAATAAACAGCGTCTTTTTTTCTCTTCCTATCTTTTTCTTCTCCAGGTATTACAAAAGGACAAAAAAGAAACAGACCCAAATGGGCTGCACCACATTCTTTTACCATTTCTGCAGCCGCTTGTTCTACCTTATCTAACCTAAGATAAGACAATCAGTGCATCCATTTAGCTAAATGGTTTTTTTTATTTCTTCCTGTCAGAGATTAATCGAATATTAAGACTGAATTTATGAATATTATTAGTTCAATATATCCTCTGATTTCAAAAATATTTTATACCATCAATAGGCGAACCTTATTATAAGGGATCGATACACAGCTTAGGAAAGTAGCCGTAATAATTAGTCCTGATTCCAAAAATCATTTTCAACTGCTAGTCCTGTGAATAAATTACCTAAGATCAAAATGCTTCTTTTTCTGCAAAAGCCTTCTTAAAACAAAAAGTCCTTCTGCCAACTACTTGAAGGTTACTGTGCTGTAGATTCTTTATCTCTTTGCTAACACTTGTACGGGAATAAAACTGTAGAATTTTCCATCGATTCGGAGGTTGTTATTAAGTTTTTGTTTCACATTTCGCATAACAAGGGATTATTATTATTATATCTAACAAGCTTTAAGAAGTCATTAGAGTGCAAATATTTCCACTTACCAGGAAAATCCATTTGCTTAATACTTATGCATGCAATCAGCAAAAACGATCTTGGTTTTTCAAAAACCTAAACTATAATTTGAAACAAATATTTCAATATTAAAAAAGTTTTATCTTTGTCTAACCCCATTTAACTTTTTGATTCGTCTTAATGCATTAACAAATAGTGTTCTTCAAACTTTTTATTAAAAGCAAACGTATATGGTTGGTAACTTATAGCAATTACTAATCTAAATCCATAATTATAACTGCTAACAAAAGCCGAAAACTCTGAGCACAAACAAATCTTTTTTTTAATGGTACTTCGCTTTGGCAACAGACATAAATGAACTTGGTATAGAAAAAAAAAATAATTTAAATTTGCTTTAATCCTACTTAGGAAAAAAAAAACAGATTCAGACAATGAATAAATAGAAGCAACACACAAAAACTATTAAGTAAATATTAGCATATTTTTAGGGGGTAAGCACAATCAAATACATTAAATGGAATTTTATATAGAAAACTTTATGCAAATTTATGAAATTAAAGATAAAGATAAACTAAAGTTGGGGAAGCAAGGGTGAGTATAATTGAAATTTAAAATATAAATGCTGGGCATATAGAGGAATGGTGGCAAAATAAATTGAAAATAAAAGCAATTTTTAAAGAGGGTGCTATAATGTATGATAATCGGAAATATTTTAATTAAAAAATAAATAAGAATAAAGTCTGATGTTTAGAACTACGATTTTGGGTTGATTTGTTTACAATTTTGTTAAAGGTTACGGTCCCTGTAATAATTTACAAAAAATCGAATAAATCTCTAAAAAAATAAATAATTTTCATTGTCGGAAATATTTATAATGTTTTGATTTTAGCTTTATTGTCGTAAAATAATTATTAGTTTTAATTTACTTAGTTAAAATGTTTATTTTTTAAAATTGTATATAATCAAAATCAAAAAACAATTATTATTTCTTTTTGTTTGTTTTAGTCATATTTATTTTATTATTGATTCTTCAATTCTGTAAACTAACGATAAGTGTTCAAATCCTAAAACTAAATATTTAATATTTCTTTAACCAGTGACAGATTAGAAATATTTTCTCAAATTAAAGTTATTCAATTCGAATGGTTTTATCTAAAAGCCGCAGTGTTCTTCTATTTAAGACTTTTTTTAGAGATGGGGGACACATGTTGTAAGCTGTTTCGAGCAGGCGTACTTGGATATGGTTGTTTCCATGTAAAACCGCCTAAATAAGGCAAAAAATCAAGTATTTCTTTTTAAAAAAAATCGATGAGTTTAAGTTTAAAAGAGATAAAAAAATATTGGAATAATAAAAAAGTAAGTTAATTTCTTTCACTTATAAGGCAAGAGTTTTAAATGATCACATATTTTACAGTCCTCTTATTTTTAATATTTTGACGAAAATGTTACATTTATTAGATTAGGAGTGTTCATTTACAGAAAATTATCAATAATTATCGATAATTATTTCTAGTAAGTTTTTTTTTACACAAAAAATTACCCACAAAAGAAGGTAATATTTTTAGAAACACAAATGTTTCTGATAAATTTTACTAGAAATTATTCAAGCAGTCTTAATGCTACATCATACATGTGTATATGACTACATTTAATGTATATGACGGAAGGATCAACTATTACTGATTTTTTATATGGCAGTATTTCTTTTTACCTTTTTTATGCGTTTAACTGTTTCAATCTTTTTTGCCTTTTACATCAGGTCAAAACAATTCGTTAACGACCTCGATATCAAATAATGATTGCTCAGACAAGAAATACCATAGCCTAGAATATTCGTAAGACTGCAAATCTTATTTAGGCTCAAAGACTCAGCTTGCAAAAGTAATTTTTTAAATACACCATTTCGCATTTATTTCGTTTTCCAATAAACTTTCTTACGTTTTATTAAAGCCTTAATCTAAAGAAATTTCTACTATCTATTAGAATCTAATTTTTCACGATATTTAAAACTCTAAGAAGTTTTAAATTTCTTTGATTTTATTTTAACAATGATCTTATGTCCCTTCAGTATTCCTTATTTTCTAAGACAACTGCCTGCAGGACCATGTTTAAAGTACAAATTATAAATGAATATCGTTACCCAAAGCTGGCAAACCATGTAGCAACGCTTTTCTAAGGACCCTAATATCCTGCTTAGTTGGAGTTTTTGATATGTTAAAAGTTATATGTGTTCTTTTGCAACTACTTTGAAAAACAGTATAAAAAACGAGTATAGTTTTTCCATCAAGCCTACCAAGTTCGCTTAAAACATTACGTAGAAAGGAAAAACACATTCTAAAATCAAGAATTTTATTCTTGGTTTAATCCAAAATCGGCTTTAAAATTTTTAAGAAAGATCCGTACTTAGATTTTCTTAAATCAAGTCTCTTCAACAAATCAAGCAGAAAAAAACTTGTTCTTTCAATATATTATTTTACACTTAAAAACCAAGTGCCTCGGTGGCCTAGAGGCAGAGTGCTGGTGTTAGAATGAGGAAATCCCCTGGTGCGAATCTCAGCTACAGTAAGTAAAAAAAATTTAATTTCAAAATTATAAATATTAGGTATCTATAAAATAAAAACAAAATATAAAAACACAAGTTTAGTTAGTTTGCTCGCGGGTGCAGTGACTCCGCGCAACTGCCTCTGCTATGAATGTCCCACGGCCAGGGCCTGGTCGATCTTTAAGGACTTCCGAAGACATTGAACTGAATGAAAGCAGTTTACGTAAAAATCTATAACTTTAAATACTAAAAAGAAAAGATCCCATGGGACTGACCAGAGCCAATCGCATGAAATTTAAAAAAACGGATCGCAAGTTCCATCCTTTTAAAATAAAAATCTTTCAAGAACTAAAAGGAGGTGCTAGTCTCCAAAACCCGCATCCCTCGATTAAAACAGGGTAACTGTTTAGTGTGATAAGGCACACGTATGAAATAACTGGGGCAAATTTTTTCGAAAATTTTTCACGCCAGGCGACGAATGTTAATGGTGAACATTACCGACACATGATTACGTAATCCAAACTAGCTTCTATGGATTTGTTTATGGGGTTACCTCAAAGAGATGATTATAATGATTATTCCCAATCTCGTATGGCCTCAATTGAACCAAGCTGACTGCAGCGTGTGGCGCAGAACGCAAGGCTCCAATTTCAATAGTGTGTTTACCTCGATTGAAGACATCTGGATGACAAACTTTTTAAAAAATGAAAGCCGTATTTTTATGCTATTGTTCAATGCTGTAAATAAAATTTTGTGTCAATTATCACATTTTTTATTTAAGTTTGAAAATATAAATCTGCTACCAGACATCCTATATACTTACTACCGGCATTTGCTGAAAGTAAACTTTTAATCTGTAAAACTTATGATCAAAAGTTATGATATGATAATGTTTGCAATATCTTGTGTGGCATATATACTATACCTTAATCCATAAGTTTTTGCAGGGTAATTATATGTCTTTCTTCTTCAGCAAACAAATGTAGTACCGCATTTTCATAGTTTTCATATATTTTTTTGCTTTTTATATTTTTTTTTTTAAATATTTTTGACTTAAATCTTTTGTTTTGTATTTTAATATATATTTTTTTGAAAAACAAAAATAAAATACTTTTAACAATTCCTGCATCATTTGTAATTTCATATAAATGTGCATGTGTTTCAAGTATATAAAGCGATTTCCATTTAATCAACTGACCTACTTATAATGCTTTGTGATAATATACAGAAACACATACATGCATAGAACAAAAAAAACTTTGTTTTCAAAAATAAAAAATCTGCAATAAATTTGCATAAAATTCTTTGTTTTCATGTCATTGCCTCGGGAAAACGTACATACATACTTACGTATGTGTTTGCTTGGCCATGTTTACGTATACGTAATCACACAAATGTGTTTGCACAATTAAGACAGTGCAATTTTTCAGAAATTTATTCATATAAGTGTTTTGTTTTTTGTTCAAAAAATACTACTATTGTATGAAAATAAAATAAAAACTAAAAGTTTTTATTACCAAAAAGCCGTATTCGGTAGCAATCAGAGAGGTAAAAGTAAATGATGTGAAAGCAGATAATGTTGAAAGTTTTTTTCTCTCCTTATTTTGAATTTAATTGGCAGAAGTAGAAATGAAGTTTTACTAAGAAATTTCTTTATATAAAATATTGGTCTTTTTTAACAAAAATTAAAAAATCAAATATTTTTTTAAGCTAAAGGAACAACTTGAAACTATGCAAATGGTTATCTGAAATCAACTGTTTAGTTAATGAATGAAATATGGAAATATGTAAAATATTTCTGCAATTTTCTAAGGAAAATTTTGTTGTTGGCTGGTAATTTGTTTGTAATAGTTTTCAACTGATATAAGGTTTGATTATGTAATGAAAAAAAATGTAACTTACAAAAAAATGTTTATTTTTTTATTCAATTCGAGCTTAAAATTCACTCGATCGATCGAGTTGTCAATGCTTTTAGTAAGTAAATTCTAGTGAGAATTTTAAATTTCGATTCGAATCGAATGCGATGATTTGGGCCCTGTTATTTCATGTGTTCTTGTATTGATTTTTAATAAACTTTTTGCCATATTTTTGTTTTTAGCAGGCTTTCTAGTTAATCTTTATAACAATAATTTGTATTAAAAAATTTTATTTAATGCGACAAAATCTATTTGGTACCCCCACCGAATACATTATTTTGGTAGAAAATAAAATTTTTTTTTAATCATTGGATCCTTTTTTTAAAATGCAATAAATATATATTTAAAAAGTCTTTACATCTGCAAATTAAGCTGAACAATAAATCTTTCAAACTCGCATTAATTTACACAAATGTAAACTAATGTCAATTATACAGTGGGACAAAATAGAAATATATTTTCAAACTAAGTCATAGATCTATCTTGCATTAAGTCAACATGTTATAAAAATGAACTTAAAAACTAGTTCCTTGTTGGTAAGAAAATATATACAAAATCATAATTGTTTAAAAATCCAAATATTCCCTAAAAATTTATCAAAAATGTATCACTGTTGATTTACATATATAACACATACTTGCACAAGTGCATATGTAAGCAAACAGATATGTATTTAGATGTGAGATTATAAATAAAACCGAAATGCAGCCAAACAATCCTACATATTTACGGGGTGGTTGATGAAAGCTTCTACCAAAAAATATAACTTTGGGATAAGGTGTCGCACATGTGTCACCAAGGGTGGAAGGCATTTGAATTAGTGCATATGTACTAAAATTATTCATAAAATTTAATAAAAAATTTAATTGAATTAAATTAAATTGACCTTAAAGTAAAGGCAATTTCAAAGCGCTCTGGTCTTCTGCGCTTCTTCTTCAATTTTTTATGCTTTGCTTCAAGATGTCTTCCTCCACTTAATCCTTCCATTCGAATTTCGGTCTTTGTCTTCTGTGACATCTATCACCAGGTTCTTATTCTTACTTATTTGATACGCTTGATTTATTCTCATGAACCGACCAGTGGATTTTGTGACGATAAAAAAATAAAAAAAAACTGTAGATATTTATGGGTTGGGTTATTTTTTTCACTATTTTCACAACTTGTTGTAAATAAATTTTGTATTTTTCATTTTCTTAAAATTTTTAATTTCTTTAATAGCAGGGCGGGACTTAATTTTTGAAGTATAAAAGGTGGTGTAATTTTTAATTTGGGGGAAAAAAAATTAAAATTGATTTGTGTGTACTGTAAAGCAAAAAAGGGACCAAAAGGTGAAAAGTTCAAGAAAACTTTATAGAGAAGTGAGTGGAATAAAGACCTTGAATTCACGGCAGAAATTTCGTTCCAGAAAGCCAGTGAGAAATGTAGTTTGAAAGCAAAAACTGCTTTAAAATTTTGGTTTTTGTGAATGACCGGCCACAAATACGGTTGATAAATATTTTTTGTCGTGTCATTAACGGGAGTGAAATCAAATGAATTTTTTTAGTGAAGCTGATTGCTGTCATAGTTTCCGAGGTATAGCAAATCAGAAATTTTTTAAAAACGTTTTTTTTATAGTGGCCAAAGCTCCCTCTGCTCATATCCATATATTTAATGTTGATACCCTACGGGGAAGTGGAAGTCCAAGACTACTGACGTGAACGGTTCCCTAGGGTAGGGACTGGTTCCAGTTTTTGCACTTTATATGAAGGCAACCCGTCACTTTTTCATTGCCTTGTCATTGGAGGGGGCAATTGGCTCAAAACTAACACCTCAGAATGGGATACAGGCCAATACTATATAAGCAAATTTTGCATTAATTGTTTAAGATCCTGTTCAATCTACTTTGTTAGTATTTACGCGTGTGTGTGTGTGTATATAAACAGATGTATGTTTATGTGTAGGGACCAGTATTTCTATTTTTTCCGTAAACTCTTTAACACCTTTTGACTAATAACTTGATGTGTGCTTTTTTAATCGATCACGACCAATAACTTTTGTCCAATTCATGTTTTGTACCTGTAACAGGACGAGTACTCCAACCAATTGACACACATTTCCCGCAGGGTAGCTGTTATAGTTTAAAAGATAAGCAAATCAAAATTTTTTTCAAATTCTCCATTTATATGGGGACAACGGCTTAAACTTCTTTGTAACAGGTTTTATTCTAAAGCCGAAATTGTAACTCAGATTAAACGCAAATAAAGTTAAACAAAATTTTTGTAATTCTAAAGGGAATACCACTTCCCCTGTCCCTTTAAAAAAATGTTTCACTTTAGGCCGTCGCTTTTGAAGTATTTGTTCGAAGTTCTATGATAACAGTGGCTTTATTTATTTTTAAGATATGGGATACGTTTAAGGATTTTGTACTAAAAAAAGGGATATTGTAGGCTTTTGTTCATATCTCGGTCTGTAGGAAGCCAATCTTGCTGATTTTAGGTAGGGCTTGATTAGTTTGAGACAAAAATGTGTTCCATCCAACTTTATTTTGTGGCGACAATTTGATTTTAACAGACGGACAGACAGACATGGACAGTGCTAAAGCGGCTTTTCTTTATATTAGGATATTGGATATTTATACTCTATGTGGGCGCAAATGAAAATAATAGATATTAGAAACAGTAAGAAGACACTGAAAGGACATGCTTTCTTCTCGCAATGACTACTTGAAAACTGTGACGGGTGTGGCCTTAAAAATTGGAACTTTAGATAATTTCGACTTCAAAAAATTAATTTGGGCTTTCTAGACTAATCCTCGATATTTTGGTAAAGGTACCCGTGAAGAAAACAAGAAAAATACATTTTGTATCTACCTTTAGATTGGGCCTGAGAAACTTGCAAAGCAGCCCCTCTTAAAGCGATTTGAAGGATGCTTGACTATATAATCAAGTAATCAGGCCATCATCATTGCATCCACTGCTAATAGTCATACCTTCATACATCCGTATTTGAATATAAAGTCTCTGCTTTAATAAATCGCTCCTTTTTTTTTATCATATTTTCTTATATCTTTAAATATTTAATTTTAAAATTATTTTTAACAAACACAAAGAGACATCTTTAAAATAAAATGGTTTATCCTTGGCAGGAAGCGACATTTCACTTTGCAATTTTTTTTCCAAGCAAAAACAAACATTCTTCGAAAATTTTTTTGTAACCAAAACATAAAACTGATGTAAATTCCTCAAATTCTATTTGGCATTTTTGTGTATTTGTGTATACAAAATAGTTTGTGGAAGATTTTCCCTACTCCTTGCTGTTCTTAGACGACGTTTTGTCACATCCTTACGAAATGCTTTGCAATGCAAAAGGAATTTTCTTCCATTTACATATACAGAATTGTAAAGAGACATGAAGGTTTACTTTAAATCATTTTTATAGCAATTTTGGCGACAAACGGTAATACACATCTTACCTTAAGATTCATCACTGCAAGGATTCTGTGTGCAACAAAGGTATCTTGAATATATATTTGTTAGTTAAAGGTGGAACACATATATATACGAAGAGGTCTGGCACGAATTTCCAGCTACTTGTTGGCATTTCTACTGTACCATAAGGAATTAAAATACAGTGAGTGGCAAAAATATATTTATATATTTATGGTTAATTTCTGTAAAATTCTTTTACTTTTTAGTCTGCTGTTTGTCTTTTAAATTAATGGTAAGAAATTATGACGAATATGTTCTGAATTTATTTTTATGTCTCATTTTGCCTTTCTTTTATTATCCTTTTGTGAAACATATTTAAGCCGACAATTAAGGGAGTAAATTTCCTGTGTTATCCTGAAATTTGTCAGAAATAAAAGTAAGAATGACAAAAATTATTTTACGTTTAAAATGCAATTAATTACTTGATTATCGTAAAATAGATGAATTGCCGTTCTCGAGAATTACCCCTTATTAAATGTATATTACAAAGAATTTTTTTATGAAAAAGAAGAAGAAGAAAAAAAGAAAAAGAGTCTAATAGAGTTGTCTCATAGGATTAAGGTTAGGTTAGGTAGAACAGGATTTGTGAGCGGTAATAGCTGCCATGGTGCCTCTCAGCATTTATTGCCCAGACAATCCCTTTGTTTTCATATATAAACATTGTAATAAAAAAACAAGGATAACACTTTTAGATTGAGTAAAGCTTGTGATAAAAACTGATTAAATGGAAAAATTAATTCACTGACTTTTGTGGATTTGGGGACGGTAGCATTTCTAGTTTATACTTTTTTTGTGACCAACATTGGTCAGCCTATCGCTGTTAATGGCAACATGAGTTCTATTTCCAATAATGAGAGCTTGTGAATACCAACTTAGATGTAGTTTTAACAGGATAGTGTCTCATACCACATAATTTGCAGAAAGAGTGTAGAAGCATTCTCACCTCAAATCACAATGATGTAAGTTGACCGCTAAGGTTATGCAATATGACCCCATTCGGCTTCCTTGTTGCATTTTTCTAATTATGAGTTAAAGGCTAAGGAGCTGCAAACCAACGAGCGACTTAACCTTATACCTCTTCGGTTTTAACTATAACATGGTCAATACTTGCAATTTAGTCTCTTCAATCTCAAATAACTTTTTAGGGGTTCGGGTAACGAAATGTTCAATATTGTCCATATACCCCGACACGACTGAACCCTGCAATCATTGCTGGGCAGTAATAACACAGTTTTGCCATAAATCGGTGATAAGTAATAAACTGTTGCCTTTTCCAATGGAGATCCGCAGTTTTTTTCTACAAAAAAAATCAGAAATATTCCCACCCCAGAACCTGAGTCCTTAATGGGATGTAGTGTATATTTGAACCTCCGTGGTCTCGATTTTTAATGCACAGCCTATACTCCTACATTGAGACCGTAAAGCCCCACCGTCCTCTGTTCACCACATTGACCAGTCATGAGATTTTTTAATACTCCTGTGTCTCCAAACCCAGAACACATACACCTGCCTTACCACTCCAGAACAAGATTATTTGCTTTTTTATATAAATAATGGGCATGTAGGCTTTCAGGATGTAGCTTTCATTACCGCCAAGCAAGACTTATAAGGTTATAAGCTTTGCCACTATAAAATTCTCAACCAGGGAGGACAGGGCAGCATAAGCGAAATACAAAATACTACATATTTTACGACTTTTTCTTCTAGAAGAGACCCTAGACTGTTAGCGCTAAGCTACGTGTTCGCTGGACAATAGCAAGAAATGAGCTTTCAAGCCTTCTTTTTTTAAAATCAGTAAACCCTTGTCCAAACCGATTTAGAAGACTTCCACATTAGTCTTCAGAATTCGGTCGAAGTGGAATTTTTCCAGGCCTCCCTGCCACTCAAAGCAGAACCTTTAGAGCTAAGATGAAGCTTAACTGCCCTGTGCTCTTTCCGTAGTCAAATAAATGATTTACTTTGCAAGTTAATCTGCCATTTCAGTTTCCCCCATTACCTTTTTCTTAATCATTCTTAAAATGTGCATACTTCTCACGGTGAGCAGTTTACCCATAGATTTCTTGAACGCTAAAGAGATTCGCCTGTTCCCCGCATCTGCCTCTTCTCTTTTCATTTTGGACTATGCTTTGAAGAAGGTAAAGTTCCTATAGTCGAGGCGAATATCTGCTAACAAGGTATGTTTTTCATATGTACCGACCGTTTTTTTAATGGGGATTCGGTTGACTGTTTCTAAACTGCCGCTTTGGCTCTCTGTTTACTTACCGTGGGTTCTGATGTCTGTTTCTCCACTGCGGCATCAGCTAACTCTCTATCCACTGTGGATTTGGTTGGCTATTCCTTCACTGTGGCGCCGACTGTCGGTTTTTTTTACCCGAGACTCTGGTGTGTGTTTGTTGACTGTGGCTTTGTCTGTCTGTTGCTTCATTGCGGATTCGGCTCTCTGGTACTTCACTACGGGTTTGGCTGTTTGTTTCTTCACTACGGCTTCCATTGACTGTTCATTCACTTTGGCCTTGGCTGATTGTCTTTCACTATGGCCTAGTCTGTCTGTTTTTCTCTGTGGCTTCGGCGGCTAATAGTTGACTGCGGCTTTGGTTGTTTGTTTCTTCACAACTGCTTCAGCTGACTGTATATTTACTGTGCCTCCGGCTGCCTGTTCCTTCATTGCAGATTCGGCTCTCTAATACTTCACTGCGGCTTTTACTGTTTGTTTCTTTACTAAGGCTTCCACTGACTGTTCATTCACTGTGGCCTCGGTTGACTGTCTTTTAGATAGATAGTCGAATCTATGCTTCCACTGCAGTCTCGGCTTTTCGTTCTTTTCACTGTGGTATTGGCTGTCTGCTTCCTCACTGCGGCACCGAATGTTTGTTCATTCCAAATAGGAAAAACCAAGGCTTATAATCTTATTACCTAAGGTTTGTGGACCCATAAGTATACCTAAATAAAGTATTGAGTGCCATTATTTTCAAGACCCATGGCCCATGATAAAAACTTTTTTCCTTAAGTGTTAGTTTTCCCTTAAGGCAGGTAGGCAGGTCAGCCTTTATTTCAGATGATGAACACTTTACGCGATGTTCACATTTTAAATGCTCTTTGAAATAAATAGCAAACATTTTGTAAAAAAACAAGATTTACACGAAAGTTTGACATTTTCTATTTGTCTCTTATTATCTCCTTCACAAAAATGTTGCTGCTGTTGTCCTTGCTTTTTCTCTAGAGTGAAGTGGTATCATTTTGCACTTGAGTTTTGTAATTTTGTTTGATGAGTTTAATGTTTATAAGCGGAAATAACAAAAGACAAGATTTTGTTATATAAGAAGACAGGTCATTACTAAAGAAGATAATAATGTCAGAAAATAATTGAAAAATGTTTTTCCTTTTAAACAACATAATACACAGGATGCTTAAAGCAAGAGTGTTCAAGGTTAATATTGCAGCTGAGACAGAAGTATGAAAAACAAAACTTATTTTTTTAATAAAAAGGAATTCATTTAAGCAAATATTATTTTGCATACTTTCTTAAATTTTGCCATTACTTGTCCACTTAAATTCATACTTTTTTTTACTTTGAAAATAAGTCGTTCGTTTGAAGGCTTTTCCTTACTTGACCTTAATGTTTTGCCATTGTGTAAACTTTTTTCTGTTGTTTTTTTTGCCCAAAAATGTCTGCATATATTATTTATAGTAAAAACCTAGGAAATCATAACAAAACATGCAATAAATTATGATACAAGTATCCTTAAAATATAATATACATTTTTGCCCAGACACCAGCCAGTGTCATCATTAGTCGCAATTTCGGTTGCCGTGGACAATTTCCAAAAAATTGAGCAACAACAGTTGTTATACCAACGTGACCATAATTGTTAAAGCAAATGAGCAAAATTTTTATTGTAGACAAATTTTTTGCCTGTCTATGGTTGGAGGCTTTTAAGGCCATGGCAAAAGGACAGGCAATATGAAAGGCAGCAAACACTGACCACATAATAAGACAATAAAAGTCATAAAGTAAAATAAGTTTTCTTTGTTGAGGTCAAAGACCTAAAGTTTAAAAAGAAGGGAAATAAATCAAAAACTAAAGCAAATTTCTTTTGTTTTTGTTTAAGTATATATGCGAGACAACTTTTGTTTAAGGCAAATGATTAAAATTTTAAAAAATAAAAAAATTATTCTGGCTTTTAATATTTTTAGAAAACAAAAATATTTGCTCTTAGTTGCATCAGTAAGTAGGTAATTTTAACCACAGAAAACACCTGCTGAACGTATAACTAAAAAACCAGGAAATCAAGAAGGTACCATTTGGGTATCCAATCCTGCAGGAAATAGACTTAAGTCAGTGGTTGCTTGCTGTGGGCCCCCAATAATAGAGAAAGTAATTCAGGATAACTTGTATAGAAATTCGATGACGCGAGCAAACGTCTTCACAAAGTAAGCCACTTCAAATATTACCACAAACCTAAAACATCTAGCTTGGGCCTGCTATCCAATGACGCAGAAATTGATCCGTCTTCCTACGTTCATGCTATGCGATTTCTATTCTTTGAAACCCACATTTCAAGAAGTAGTGTGTGGAGGTTTGAGTGAGCTATGAGCACATTGACATTAATGCTCAGTTTAAATTTTCTCAAGTTTAAGACTCCCTTAGTCTCTATTTTATCCGAGCCTCTTCAGGAGATTCTTGTCATCCTGCTAACAGCTTTATTATTAAGCAGTGCTTTGTAAGTTGCATCGGAGGGTTTTTGGTTCCTCGGACAGCGGCCTGCTCTTTTCTAGTTTTGACTGCCAGATTATTTGCTCTCAACAGCAAATTCTCTTGAGGTCTGCCTACATTAAGTAAGTTCCTTTCCTTTCTTTGTAGCTATTGGCAAATAAACACTTATGGTGGGGTCCCTCGCACAGTCATTGAAGAACAATTTGTATCATTAAAGACTAAAAAAGATGTAACTTTACAATATTTTTTGAAGGGTTTCCTCTAAAGCAATGAAATGATAAGACCTGTTGATTTAAAGATATATTAAAGACGATTTTGAACAGGTGTTGCAATATTAGTTTAAACCAAAATTATAATTTCTTTTTTTCTTTGTTTTTCTTCTTCCTGAGATTTGTAACCACAATTACTTTAAGAACAAAACAGTATTTTAAAGGACAACTGGCACGGAACCTTAGTAAGAAATATACATTTAGTTAACCTTCGACCGGGAAAGATATTTTTCACGGAGTAGAAATGGTAGACTCCTAGTAGGACTAATAATGATCATTGTCGGACGTAGCTCATGCCAAAACAGTCGTTAAGGGTTTTACGTGACACCTGCCATGCTGGCAATAATTCACGGTGCTCTCAACACTTGATGGAAACAATTCGTCCACCAGCGCCCCCAAAATGGCTCACCCTGCCACCCAGGTACCAATTCTCTGCCATGACTCTGTGTAGCCCTAACATACCCCTTGGTGAGGAGGTGGGCTATCTAAACCCGAATTCCGTTTCTAGTTTTGATCTCGCTTCTTTATAATAAAAACAGATCCGCGCCGACAACACACATCTCAACATGCTTGTGAAATAGCACCCAACCTTAAGCAAGAAAGATTATGATTATAATGTCGCACCCAACAAATGCGATACCCAGCTCTGTTACAAGGAACGAATTAATGGCAATTGTTGCCTGTTCTAATGTGAACCGTGAGGTTAGGTTTGGTTACCATGGGACTGCAACTGGCTACCTCCAACCAGAGGCCCATAGGCGCATTATAAAGCCCTTAAGAAGAGAGGAAAAAAAACGGATGATAAAAAAATTGTAGATAGAACCATATAGACACAAGGAAAGAAATCAAGAATTCCGTCCGCAAGAAGTCACAAAAAGTCAGTGTTTGTCAATCACGCGCAGGCGCTGAACCACCAAACTTCTTTAATAAATGATATTCCCCAGCTCACAGCTAGAGACTTTGCCTTATCCCATTTAAAAAAACGCCCTTTCAACCAACTCAGCATACCTCAGCCTAGGGCAGTGGCAGACAAGTTGGTCTACAGTCCTTTTCCATTTAATCGTCATATATCTCACACCGCAGTGCCCTGTAAGAGTCCCAGTAAGGCACCTCAATGCCCCCTGCTCTTCTTAACAAGCAGGTTAGTACTCGTTCTGTCCAGCCTGAATCATAGAATTTTAAAGGTCCCGCAACTAGCCCTGTGCCACCAGTTTGTATGCCAAGAGATTCCGAGTTACTTTGAAGTACTTATGCGCTTCTGAAAAAACTGCCACCGTTCTCATTGTGTCAAAACCTGGAAAAATTATTTTAAGCTTGGGAATATTTATTTGAAGTTGAAAATTTTACTTTTTATTATTTGTATTCAAATATCACAAATATTGAAAATTTGAAAAAAATTTGATTTGAATATGATTTGCTTTAAAAATACCGTTTATTTGCAATTTTAAGCAAAATTCTCACATGGACGACTACAAATGATTTGGTTAAAGTTAGGGGGACCATTTATTTTTGGGTCGAGATAAGTACACTTTTTAATTTTTATAGTCTACCTTAAACTATTGCGATTGGTAGAAAATCACTTCTTAAATCGATTAAAGCATGCTTGTCCGTTTGTCTGGGTGTTTATCTAAACTTCTATCTAATTAACAGTTCGCAGGTCAATATTTGAATCAGAAAACGAATTAAAAAAAAAATTGTGATAATGTTTTGTGTCAATATTCGATTTTCTAATTTTGTTGTAAAATAGAAAATTTTTTGAGGAAAATTATTCAAAATATCATTTAAATTGAAAAATCAGTACGTTCTAGTACACAAATTTCTTATCAGTACAACAAATGAAAAATCTCAATACAATTTTTCAAAAACATTTAAAATTATTTTTTATATATAAAACACAATTTTATATGAAAATTATCAAATATAAAGTAGAATATTGTATTGTTGAAGTAAATTAATACAACAGTACGATACGTGGAGCTTGTGAATTGAGCAAATATTTTTGAAAATAAATCTCTTCTTTAAGTGTAAAATTATTTTAAATTTCTTTTGGACTTTATTAAATTGCTATTCTTCTCAATTTTCATCATTTAATATATTGCTTTTTGTGTATATTCACTATACACATTGTTGTTTCAACTTCTTGACCTTTTTATATATATTTTTTGTTCTGCCCTCCAGTATAGCACTTAAATAGCGGAAGTTTTACAATGCGACTTTGTGGTTACTTAGTCTTGGCATGCGTGCTTAAACTGCTTAAACGAAAATTAAAGTATTTTTCTTTAAATAAAACTTAATAAAATTGCAGAAAACTAGAAACAAAAAAGTTTTAACAACAATACAAAAAGTTGAGAAAATAAAACTTCAGGGTATGTTAAACTCTTCCTAGTGCAGCAACTTAAGGATAATATTAAGGATATAGAAGGAAAGTTGTTAAAACTCAAACATGAGTTTTTTTTGGCAAAAAAATATTTAAAAAATTTTTATACCCTAATAGTTTCACCTAATTTTAAATTATTTAAAGCAAAATTTTTAAAACATATTTTCTATTTTAATTTTCATTTGTTAATGTTGCTCAGAAGTATGCTTTGTTTTATTATTTAGGCAAATAGGTAAAAAGAATTTAGTATAATTGAAAAATTTTATGTGCTAAAAATAACGCATATATTTTTTCTGCATAATACTGTGGAAATAGAAAATTTCTGGATGCATTAAAAATACCACAAATGACAAAGGAAGATAATAAAAGAGAGAGAGAAAAATTAAAAAAGATAAAATTATTCACAAAACTATAAAAATTCCAAAAACAATGGCACTTTTAAAACACACACACACACAAATACATTAATTTCACACAAATTAGTTTAAGTCTATGCATTTCTAAACACACAAACATACTTGCACGCACATATGCACAAGAATTTTTATGGTTAAATACAAGCAAGAGACAAAATATTTACTTACGTTCAAAACTGTTGGATACATTATGGTACAAACCATTAAGTATTGTGTCTTTAAAACACAAACACAATAAGACACAGACATAGAATACAGTTTATTCAGTCTTTAGCAAAGCGAGCTTAATACATAAGCAAATATGCTTCTTATGTTATTTAAGCTTTAACTTCCGCTTCCGCTTTCACGCAAAAGTGTATGTAAGTTAACTTTACTAGACAACACAGGGAAATGTTTTAAATATTTGCCAGAAGCTTTATACTTTATGGTTGTTTTTATATAAAATAGAACTATTTCTGGTGCATTTGTTGAAATATTAGAAATAAATAATTTAAACTAAGTGTTCCTTTAGATAAGGAATTTTTCGTTTCAGAAAAGCTAGCGTAAAGGGGATAGCATTGGCTCGTGCAGAGGATCCCCGAGAGAAAAAATGTTTTGACCACAAAGTCATATATTAATTGCAATGTTTGATCTATTGGGTTATATATATTTTTAAAGTTAAAAATATGTATAAAAATTAAAGTTTTTTTTTCTTTTTTTATAAAAATAAAGAAATAAAAAGGACTCTTTGACTTCGAAGCCTGCTTTTACGTCTTTACTTCACTTTTTAGGGTTTAAGTTTTACTGCATTTCAGTACTTTCACAAATTCCCGCCTTCGAATCAAATCCTAACTGAGAGTGAAAACCAAGTCAATTAAGACCCAAGGACTTAAACAGTTACAGGAAGTATAAAAATGAGGCATCCTCACATATAGAAGAACTAAAACGTTGAGACAGAAAATATCGGTGTCTTAAAGTAGTAGTAGTAGTAGTAGTAGTAGTAGTAGTAGTAGTAGTAGTAATAGTAGTAGTAGTAGTAGTAGTAGTAGTAGTAGTAGTAGTAGTAGTAGTAGTAGTAGTAGTAGTAGTAGTAGTAGTAGTAGTAGTAGTAGTAGTAGTAGTAGTAGTAGTAGCTAGTAGTAGTAGTAGCAGTAGTAGTAGTAGTAGTAGTAGTAGTAGTAGTAGTAGTAGAGTAGTAGTAGTAGTAGTAGTAGTAGTAGTAGTAGTAGTAGTAGAGTAGTAGTAGTAGTAGTAGTAGTAGTAGTAGTAGTAGTAGTAGTAGTAGTAGTAGTAGTAGTAGTAGTAGTAGTAGTAGTAGTAGTAGTAGTAGTAGTAGTAGTAGTAAGAAGTTGACCCGCCTTCGAATCAAATCCTAACTGAGAGTGAAAACCAAGTCAATTAAGACCAAAGGACTTAAACAGTTACAGGAAGTATAAAAATGAGGCATCCTCACATATAGAAGAACTAAAACGTTGAGACAGAAAATATCGGTGTCTTAAAGTAGTAGTAGTAGTAGTAGTAGTAGTAGTAGTAGTAGTAGTAGTAGTAGTAGTAGTAGTAGTAGTAGTAGTAGCAGTAGTAGTAGTAGTAGTAGTAGTAGAGTAGTAGTAGTAGTAGTAGTAGTAGTAGTAGTAAGAAGTTGACCCTTAATTATCGCTCCCAAAAATAGGCATTTTAGGCAGCCATTGGTGTCCCTTAAAACCAAGTCCACTAGCGTAAAAACTTGACTTTTTTACCTAAACGGTATCTCAGATTGAAGTTCCCAGTCAGAAAACCTGACAATAAGCCCAGTTCCTTCCTGCTCAGGGAGAGAACTTTCTTCAATTTGTACCTTGAGGGGCACAAGAACCTCTTTGCCTGACGTTGGCCCTGAGTTATTCGCCAGTGAAAAGCCTATACAGCGTCAAGAAGACCGGATAGTTCGCGCCTAATGTAACACAAAGGTGCACCAGTAAAAATCTTCTACGGTTCGCCTCATAGCTTGCAAGACGCTCCCCTTGCTCGTTACCAAAATGGCTCTCATCACCCGGAATCCAAACATGTTTAACCCAGTTGTGAATGCAAAGGCGATTAATGACGTTAATACATTTTGGCGGCAATACCGAGCTTACATCATAATCCCTTAGGGCTTTTAAAGCCGCTTTTCTATCTTAAAGGATATATATAGAAACATAAATCGGTGTCTACAAGTGGAGTTAAAAATTCTAGGTGGTGTGACGTCAGTTGTTGTATTTTGACAAAAAGAGCCCTATTGGTGGGGTTTCGTTTACCATTACCTAAGCCTCAAATGGTCAGCTGTATATTAAGGCCGTTTTCGCATTTGCAGAAAAAACATCGAAAACAGAGCGAAAAAATTGAGGAGAATGCC
The DNA here is from genome assembly GCA_963583895.1 of Melanophora roralis. Classification (NCBI taxonomy): domain Eukaryota; kingdom Metazoa; phylum Arthropoda; class Insecta; order Diptera; family Rhinophoridae; genus Melanophora; species Melanophora roralis. Next base: position 85,016,148 of record OY757189.1, read on the forward strand.
ATCAGTTTTCAACAACACAAGGATTGGAATTCGTTAGCCTGTATTAGGGTTTTATTGTTTTAATGTAGTTGGATAGATTCTGGCAACGGAGCCTACATCCATATCGCAAAGAAGACATACGATTATCTTATAAACTATTTTATAATTTTTATGTGTTTCATAGCAAGATAATAACTAGTTTTAAAGGTAACATAGCATCTATCCCCATTTCTAAAGAGTAGTGAGGTTTAAACTCATTAGAACAGTCAGGCGAAGCTACAAGCCTTAAAGACGCACTTCATTAAGTTTTGGCTGGTAATTCTTTTTTGACGTCAAATTATATCAGGCTTTTGGGGTTCTGCGTTATAGTTGGAAATGAAATAGTCCACGGGCTCACTCATTTTGGCTTGGTCCTTGAGTTGACATACAAGCGGAAACAATGAGACTACAATTGAGTTTCTACTATTGTAAGAGAAAAACCAGGGCTTCTAACATGACGAATCTCAAGTGGAGAAATTTAAGTAATTCTTGCGTATCTAGGATTATATGGCCTGGGTTAAGTTAAGATGGAACCGGGATGAGTACATGTAATTTCAGCCTTCTAGATTATTATGTGTATGTGTCAAGAAAAAATATAAGCCATTTAACATTTCATTGAACACTGCCCAAGTTTGCTGAGCCATAGAGCTGGAAAATTGGGTTAAGGATTTCACGTCGCACTAGGCTATGTGTGGAGGTGAAAAGTAATAAGCAATGGAGAATAAAGTTTCACTCGAATATTAAATCAATACCTTTTTCTGTGTCTTAGATTTTTCTCTTTTTATAAGTTCTTTTTCTTCTTGTATTCTTTACTTGCGGCAAACCTTTAACTTGAAGGGACGCATAATGGATATTAGAGGTCTTTGAGTGCTAATGTAGAAGAGGATGTGTTAAACTAGAGATTCTGACTGGGAAAAAATTAATCCTAATATAAAGGCGTTATTTTATTAGTGCTAGAATTTTAGGCTTAGGCGATTTTAAATAAAGCTCAAGTATTTTTTATGTAAATGTAAGTATGGCAGCCCTTTTGCTTGATAACTTCTACGATACAAGCGTAAGGATAGGCGAAAGTTAGTGAGACGCTTTTGCTAAGCAGAAGGAGTGATAGCTTTTCGTTCGTTTTAGTATGCCGTTGACATCGTGGGACTCACTGCAATATTTAACGTTAGCTTTTCTTTTACTAGCATATATAGATATCAGAATTTTAATCCCGGAATCCCAAAAAATTTAGAAAAGCTCAGGATCCCTAAAAATCAATTTGGTTTGACATATGCCTACACTTGCCATCCTTCGTAATGTGATTTTTTCATTTTCCTTATGTGTCCCCTGGGCACATCTGAGTTAGCTTGTGCATTTCTCTGGCCTATATTTGGGTTATGGCAATCTGGTCTTGGTATTATAATCATAATTCTAAAAGAATAAAGTGTATAAAACTTGTAAAAAAATCCTGCCTTAAGCAGAATACAATATCAATACATTAATATGAATTTTTAATCAAACCAAGTCAAATAAGTATTAGTAGTTTTTATCATTAAAAAATAAAGTTGTTTGCATAAGTAATATCATTTTGTAGGGTGAATAATTCACTAAAAATGTATTTTGTACACCATTACGCATACACGTGTAAGATAAGTTTTGTATGGCATTTACCTACGCTCTTATCCTTTGTGACACAAATATTAAAAACCCCAACACATGTATTTGTAAAAACTCTTATGCATGTGTGTGTGTGTAAAAATATGTTCATTGTAATTATTTCTTTGTTGCTAGCACAAAGTGTTTTTGTTATCATTTAGGTTAGCTCTTGTCATATCTTGGCGTCATCTAACAATAGTGGCAACAACATAACTACGACAACAACAAGTATCTTTTTAATATTATTTACAAAAATGCAGTTTGGTGCAATGACTCTTTTGTTATCAGTGTTTCTTTTATTTTTTCCATGTAAGAGTGCGAAACATGCAAAATCAAAAAAGTTTTTACAGTGATTCTTAATTTGAGTTTGTTATATTGGAGGAAAATTAGAAATAATTTAAGCAAAATTTTTTTTATATCTCTAAGGAATAGTCAAACTTTACTCTTACAGTGATCTTTTTATAGCTAAAGACTAAAAACTTCATTAGAAATATTTTTAAAAATTTAATTGAAGCATAAAGAAATCAAAAGCAATTCTTTTAGATATTTATTGAAACATTTTGGTTTTAATTTATTTTCTATTACTGGGAGAAACATCACTTAGTATTGACTTGAATGTTTTGTGTATGATTTTGCTAGTAAAAACTACCATTTAAAAATCTAGTAAAAAGTAACTAAACGAGTTGTAAACATTAGGTTTTTCTATTCCTTTCTTATCACATATTAAGCCCTACTGTAATTTTTTACTTTTAAAACATATATCATTTTGCTTAAATCTTGCCCCATTTTTTCATAAATTCACAGTTCCCACTAATGTTGTAAATTGTTATTGTCTTGTTTTATAACATTTTTTTCTTATTTTGTTTTAGATTATTATGACTTAAGAGTATAATAGAAATCCACATTGTTCTTCATTTTTTAGCTTTATGACACGAGTTTATGAAAAACGTGAGCTAAAAGGTGATAAAATGATTACTTGTATTATGTAATTGAAAAAAAAAATAAGAAAAGAATTGCAAAAACAATGGATAGTGTCTTGTTTAAGGAATGAAAACTTTTATACGATAAAAAAACTCATGCAGGAAATAAATTAAAAACTTGCTTTAAATATTTGTAATAATTTTAGTGTTTTGACGTATTATTTTTGTTTTTATATGCTATAATGGATTTTCATCTAATTAATTGATTGATTGGGTTTTATAATTTTTCCAACATTTTATTAACACTACAAAAAGCGCACAAACACTATGGAGCGTATAATTATTAAGCTATCGATGCCATATTAAGTATACGCACTGGTGTTCAGTGTCTTTATATTAAATGCAATAATAAATTAAAAAAAAAAACAAGTAAGAGCGCTATATATGGCTGTGCCGAATCTTATATACCCTTCACATTGGTCTTTTAATATACTCAGCCAAGTTATTTTGTACTGCAAACAATAAAATAAAAAAAACCCTGTGAGAGTTTTAAAGTCCATAGAAAACTTTACAAAATTTTTACGTTCGTATGGATAATAGAAATAGATGAGGAACGTTTGAGGTCGACAGTTAAAAAAGTTTTCGACATTATTCATATTTAAAGGTTAATAAAAGTTGTTAAATGCTATGGGATGTTCTAGTCCCCCTGCTCCTCTCAAACTTTTTTTCCAAAATGTATGAGTTATTTAATTATTACTTTTTGCAGAATATTTGAAGTCGATAGCTGAAATTGTTTTCTAGGAGTAGCGTTTCGAAAATTAAAAAAAAATCGTTAATTTGTATGGGAGCTACCCCTTTTTTTGCCCCCACTCAAAAACTTTTTTCTTTAAAGCATATGCCTTGCTGTCCAATTACTTTTTGTAGAACATTTGATGTCGATATCTGTTATAGTTTCCGAGATATAGCTCTTCGAAAATTTCATAAAAATTTTTACTTTGTGTGGGAGCTACCCTTTGTTCACCCCCCACCCAGAAAGTTTTTTCTCTTAAACATAACTCTTGATGTCCAATTACTTTTTGTAGAACATTTGGTTTCGATATCTGTTATAGTTTCCGAGACATAGGTTTTCTAAAATTTCATAAAAATGGTCAATTCGTATGGGAGCTCCCCTTTTTTCACCACTAACTAAAAAAATTTTTTCTAAAAAGTGTTGGTCTTATTTAAAAATTACCTTCTGTAGAAGATTTGACGTCGATAGCTATTAAAGTTTCCGAGATATAGCGCATAAAATATTTCACTGAATTTGTGCAATTGTAGGAAAAATACCACTTCCCCTGATCCTATCTGAAAAATCTCAATTCTTAGGTCCCTACTAAACGAGTATCCCTGTCAAGTTTTGTGGCAAGAGTGACTATATTTCTGAGATATATAGGGATATATGCACGGATTTTGTCCTAAAAAAAGGGTTACTTTGGGTTTTCGCTTATATCTCGGTTAATTGTAAACCGATTTTGCTGATTTTAAATACCGATTGTCTCCAGGATATTTCTAATAGTTTGACACCAATAAGTGGTCTGTTTTTTTTTCTGACTCCGGAAACTTGATTTCAACAGACGGACAGACGGACATCGCTAAATCGGCTTCTCTATCTATAAGGATCCAGAATATATGTATATACTTTATGGGGTCGCAAATGGATATTACAAACGGAATGATAAGATGGTATATACCCTTATCACTATGTGAAGGGTATTATAACAGAAGTTATTGCTGAACAAGTCCGACCAAATTATACAAGAGAGTCAAAAATTCCCTTCCTGATGCGTTCATCTGATACTTAATTTCACCATGAATACGGTATTACACACATTGTTTATGGATAAAGTTTCATAAAATTTCTTAGAACATTGGAATAAGATGTGTAAAAGTGCTATAATATCTCAGTACCAAATTCGACTTTTATGCAATTAAGAGCTTAATAATTTCTATGTTTCTGTGAGACCTAGACGAAACCGTGATATGTTAAACACTATTTTCCATATGCGCTACTAAATTAAGAACTTACCTTTGAAAAAAATTGAAGTCTTTTTTAACTTTCATTAAGTAAAAGTCTAATGGAGTTTTCTGATTTTTTGTTTCATTTTAGAAAAAGTGTTTAACAAAAAATATGGATTTACAACAGTGCTCTCTCAAGAAGATTTGATCACTTAATTACAAAAGGTAAGTTTTACAAATAAAAATTATTTCTTTTAAGGTTTATTTGTTTTTTTCGTGTTTAAGCTAAGGGAACAATTTGGTTTTTTATAACCTCAAACTAAAGAAACTAAAAGATTTAATTGTTTTTGTGGCCAAAGCTTAAATAAAATAAAAAGATTAATAATTTTATAAATTTTTTAAAAAAAATTAAAATAAACTTGCGTTTTGGCCAGAAACATATACATATGTACCCCCACCACAGACGTGGAAAGGGTCTTATGCGATTACACAAGGGCTTGTAATGCCCAAAAATAGATTCTGAGACCCACTTTCAAGCATACCGATTGGCTCAGAATCACTTCCTGAGTCGAGTTTAGAAAGTCCTTGTCCGTCCGTCCGTTCATCCGGCTGGGTATCCAACTTTTCTTATGATCGAAGTATAGGTCGCAATTTTTAAGCTAATTTGATGAGATTTTGAGTAAAAACGCCTTTTGGCGCTGGAACACTGTGGGGATGAACAAATGCTTTTTTAGTGTAATCTCCATATAAATGTCCTGAATAATTATTTTGGGCTTAAAATTACAAACTGACAACGATGATTATTGTTTACGAAAAGTATATAAAATTAAAAAATTTTGTAGTTAGGAACAAAAGAAACGGTAGAAGGTACCAAAATTAAAAATGTCCTCCTTTACCTAGTTTTTGGTATCATTATTTTTTTGTTCCTTATATTTTATTTAATTAAAGTTATATTTATAAGAGCTTTTTAAAAAATTTTACTTCCATCACTGAACATGGCTAGATAAAAGGGATAACAAGGATAAGGCTAGTTATGGTAGGATTTGTTACAAACTCTCTTAACATTATAAAAAAGCAACCAAATATATTTAATTCTTTACATTCAGAATATCTCATTTTACTTAAAAATAATGTATGGAATCAGGTTGCTATAGTTATATAAATTACTCTCATATATTAAAGAACACACAAACATATTCGTTGTCCACTTTTAATTTGCAATAAACGTTTGAGTTCATATATACTCAAGAAAAATAATTTATTCAATATTAAATAAAAACATAAATTGCTTATTCTCTCAGAATTTATATATTTTGCAATAAAGATTAAATATAAAATTAAAGTAGCCTTTCAATACCAATGTCATAGATGCTTAAAGCGCGACATCACTAGATGGCGTTAGTGTATGACAGAAAAAATAAAAAGCCTTGATTTATTTAGTTAAAAATGGAAAAACTTTTTGCCGAATCCGAACGGCACATACGCCAACCAAATAAAGAGTACTGATGATAAAAATCGTAGCTGTTAATGGAAAATTTCACTTAAAATACTTAGATAAGAAGGATAATATTTATATAGTTCTTCAAAAATATGTTTTTCCTTTCGTATTTTTTGCTCAATTTCAAATAGCTTTTACTTAACTCCTGCATTCTTTTTTTTTCTTTTTGATATTATTTAAACACATCCCAAATTAGTTTAACAAAATTATCTACAATTTGGCAACAACTTTTATTTAATAACAAAAGGACGAATAAAAAAAAAATAAATGAAATAAGTTTCAAATACATTTTAACAACAGAAAAAGAACTCTTATTATGCCTTAAACTTTTGTGTAATTTTGCTTATCAATAAACCAATTTTCTTACTTTGTTTCTTCAAAGTTTCTTTTATTTTATTTAAACTATAAGGAAATAAGAAATTGAGAAACATTTTATTAAAAAAAAAAAAATTGCAGTTTTTTGTTCAAAACTAAAAAAAAGAAACTTGTGGCAGCTTTTCTTCAATTGTATGTATGAAAGAGTATAAAAATGTATTCAAACATATGAAGAACAAAATTGGAGAAAAAGCATTTGAGTAAAAAAGCTACTGGATTCAATTTTCTTTATAAGTTAGTAGGTGTTCATTGTAGTGAAGGAAACATTTATAGGAGGATAGTTTTAAATAGTTTAAATTTGGCAAAAATTCAATGATTAAATTTGTCTTAGGAGGAGTAATATTTTTTTTAAAATTCTTGCTGGAGTTTTGTAAAATTATTATAAATTTTAGAACAAAAACAAAAATTGAATTATATTTTTAATAAATTTAAAGATGCCTTTTAGTTTGGAACTTATTTCCATTATTTTAAAAACTTATCACTATATCTTCGCATCTAAATTTTTTTTTACTTTTTTTGAACAATTTGTAACATAAAATACTTAAAAAAAATAAAAAACGAGAAAAAAACATATAAAAACCGTATGCAGTTCTATACAATACATTTTCTTAAATTGAAATTTTCTATAGTTTTTCAATTTTGAGCACATTCTTACAGGCATTGAAAAAGTTTACTTATTCGTATGTGTGTACATACATTCTAATACAAAGAAAAAAAAATTGTTTTTAAGTGGTATTTTGTATTAAAACTGTATGGGAAGATTCATAGAGAAAGTATACAATGGTTGGCTAAATTGAGTTATTGCAAACAGTTTCTAATTGTCCTTAGAAATATTTTGAAAAACTTAAGCTTTTCCCAATTTTTTTACTCACATTTGTATTTTCTTGAAAAAAAGATTTTATAAGGCAAAGCAGTTTAAGCTCTTGTTCAATAAAAACTACAGATTAGGCAATCAAGAATACTGAGTAATTATAAGTATAATAAATTTATAATATTGGTAAATTTAAGGTCTTAAGTATAAAAAATTGATACAAAATATATTTTAAGTATCAAATGTCATTAGTTTTCATCTGTTTTATACTTTTACAGAAAAAAATTAAAAGATAGTTTTCAATTAAAAAATTTGTTGATTTGATTAAAAAAATGTTCAGATTACAACCTACCGAGATATTTGCATATTTTAATTAAAAAAAAAACAAGTCTAAAATTCAATAAAAACAAATAAAAGTACATATTAGTTGATTTAAAAAAAATAATTTTTTTTCATTTATTTTTGTTTATATTTTTTTCTATTCTATGTTCTATGTTTTAGGGTATACATTTCATATTTAAGTATTCATTACAAGTCTTAACAACTACTTAAACCATGGGCCATTTGATTGCAAGGCGTGAGCTCTATCCTTCCTCTCAGTTAACAAGACATTCAATTTTTTTTTTAAATTTAGCTTCAGAAGCTGAACTTGGGGTAAGCTTTGCATAAGCAAGGGCAGAAATAGCTTTAAATTAAAACTAAAGCTTTTATAAAGAGTTTAAAAACAGACATAAATGTTGGCGCTTGCTTTTAAAAAGTGTTTAAAATTTTAATTAAGACAATTACATTTTTAATTAAAAATACGAAATTTTTTGATATTTGAGTTAATTTTTTCTGTGTTGATAACTTATGAAATTTGCTTTAAGAAACTGCTTATCTTCTTGTTTAGATCAAACAAAACTTATATTATAAGCCCTTTTCTGAAGGGAAATGCATTCAAGAAACAGTACTGCAGTAATAAAATTAAAGGATATTTGTATTTCCTAGGTTAGGCCAAATTTCTTAACCAGGTTTTTCTGTTTCAACTCATGTGGTGGCTAATTTCCTTTTATGGTACTAATCCTTCTACTGGCGAACTTTCGGTAATAAAAATAATTGGCGACTTGTGACTCCAAAATATTTTTAAGCTTGATTCAGTATTTTGCGTGCTTACAAGATCGCAGATACCGATTGCCTTTGTGTGCCAAATACTCAAACATGAAAAGGCTCTATTCGGATAGCCCATTTGCTGTCCTTAAGGGCTAACCTTTTATCTAGAATTTTTGCAAAGAACTTTGCCGAAAAGCAAGCAATTTTTGCTAAAGCATTGTCAAATGCCTGACATATCCTTTCGAGCTCGTGTAGTTAAAAGGGTTTAACTGTACCTTAACATAACTTAGTCTCCAGGGATGGTTTATAAAAACGGGTCTTAAAATATTTCTTTTCGACGACAGCTCATTTATCAGCTAATCTTTTCCTGTTCCGGGGAAAGGCGAAAACCCCTGAAAATTGCCTCCCTACAGGTATTTGCTTAGCACTTTTTAAGGTTATGGCGAGTATGAATAGTTATCACCTTGTAAACTTTCTAGAGTGCAAGGCCACACTAGGCCACCGCCAGTACGCCTTTCAAAAAAGACATTCAAAGGCCGATCTGCAGGTCCTTTTTTTTAACAGAAAAAGAGTGTACTTTTATTTATCGTTTTGACGGGAGTGAAGTAGTGGCTCTAGATATTTCTAAGGCAATTATTAGAATCTGGCATTGAAAGCTTCTATATAAAATTGCAGCTTTTAGATTCAATCTTGATTTATATTGATTTAAGGGAAATCAAATGAATGGCAGCAGCGTGAAACACAGTGGGGAATAAAACGTAATGAAGAAAGTTTCACCAAAAAATAGATGGTACCTGGAACATTTAAGACATCTTGGTATTCACCTGGACCTTTGCCTCTCATGAAAGGGACATGAAGATATTAAATTATTTCAAATAAACAAAAAGCAGCTCAAACTTATTGGCTTCTTGGAAGAAATTATTTTCTTTTTCTTGTTGTAAGCTTCAGCGCCACATTCCAATTTTCAGATAATTAAGTGCTAAAGAGCAAATAGTTTCTAAATTTAGCCCAGCGAATGATTGCTAAAATACAAAGATCTCCAATTTCCAAAGGTTAAAAAAAGCATTTTGATATGTAACTTAGTGCTTAAATAAGCTACAAATGCAACCAAGCCCGCTAGCTGGAAAAATCTTTCAATACGGCGAACACTTTCGCCTGGAGAAGAGGGACAATAATGCTCAAAAATTTAACACTTAAAAGAAATGCCAGCAAACAGACAAACGTTTCTGCTTTAGCCTTTAATGATTTTTTGTCAATCGGTTTAAATTGTATAAAGATAAATGTTTTTTAATAATAACCAGCACTGTTGGTATCAGGAGAATAAGTTATGGAAAGAAGATATAGTAAGTAGAGTTTGTGGATTATTAATTTAAATTTCTCGATATTAACTTTGAAAGAAAAGTCATATTTAGATTGTTTGTTTCACATACGGACTGTGCGACTAAAGAACAAATTTTCTCTGTAATTCGTAGAGCGATTTACTGGCCAATCGACCACAAATGGTTGTGCTGTTCTTAAGGGCGGGTATCACTCAAGAAAGCACGGGTTTCAGGAACAAGTTCCCTGATTTCTTTAGAGCACATTCTATTATAGTATCGATAGAAGAGTGAAACACAACCCACGTTGCGACGATGTTCTAGTGAGTCGAGACGGTAAAATACCACAACGTCACCGATGAGTACCTTTGCCCGTTCCTGTGCACCGTCAAAAAGCTCTCCAATAGACCAATAGATCAATTGCCAATTTAAATTTCGGTTTTCTTTGAGACATTTATATTTTTCAATAATATTGAACGAAATTGTATTTGTTTTCTCCCGATATTAGCCGGGTAGAACGTCTTTTCGAAACGAGATACGGAATTTCATCATCAGTAATATTTGAACGACAGTAGTGCGTTTGTCTAAAAACATCAACTTTTCTGAAAACGTGTTATCCAGAAAAGCAAACGGAACTTTTTTTAAGGTTACGAAAAAATGGTTGTTTGTTTAAAAGTCTCTGAAGCAACACTAAGAAACGGCTTAAATCCATCTTTTATAGTAACTAGTCGGGTATAAATTTTTTTAAGGGAGTAATAAGTGAAAGCCTCACTCTTTTTTTTAAATGTATAAAAGGAACGATTCCTTCTAATTGCAGTTAAAAAGTTACATGAAAAGAATAATTAAAAAAACAAAAACTAGATGTCTAAGAGGTCATGAACCCTTTAAATAGTAATCCCAAATTTAAGATGAAATTTTATTTATTTTTAAAGGCTTGTAGCTCCCTTAAACACCAAAAAAAATTCCATTAAAATATTTTTTCTTCAAAGAATTTTGCTGTAGTTCCTTATCAATTATGAGATTCACTTAAACGACCGTAAACACAATCAACACCTTTAGCTTTGCCAACACCATCACTTGTACAACTACCAACACACACACACCATTCCTTTATGTTTTCGTATATAAAATTATCTGTCATCTAACACGTTAATCTTGAACGAAAAAGAAAAACAAGAACAAGAACATAAAGTGAAAGCTATAGAGAGAAAAACACAAACTACAAGTGTTAAAAGATATTTTATACCACCTTTTTGAGACACGTGGACGGACAGGCATTTCTGACGGATTTACTACGTTTTCTTGGGTAATTTTTTTAGTTTTTGTGTCTTGTTGCTGGTAAACTCCCAAGTTGGTAATCTTAACACCTTCGTTTGTATATCTATGTGTGTATGTGTGTGTGTGTGTTTAAGGAGCATATTTTCTTAGCACCACTTGCTGTTACTTAGTAGTGGTGTTTGACAGTGTTAGTGGTAGCTGTAAGATTATTTATGTCTGCACATGGTTAACCCGACATTTGTAATTGCCACAAACATGATGCATCTTAAAATTTTAAAAGCGAATACAAAAATGGTGATGATGGCTACTTTGCAAACAAACAGTGTTGCCACACTTTAAAATGCTTATTATTTTAATTTTTCTAAGGTACAGGTAGTAATTGTTTCATACAAAATTCGTGTCAAAAATAGCATTTATTTTTCAAAATTGCTTTTGATATACATTTTACAAATTTCTTTCAAAGTCCTTTTTTTGATATTTTTTTGCTAAATAATAGAAAATAAAACAACATGAGTGTCAAATAGAATTTAAGATATTTTGTCTTCTTTTTGTTGTGTTTCCGTTTCTATCTCTGGTGTTAAAGTTGTTGAAGTTTTTATTTATTGTAAAGATTTCTTAATCTTTATTTTACTAAAACGTCTTGTTATCTTTTAATGGGTATTTTAAATCAAATAATAATGTTTTTTCTTTATATTTGTGCTTCTTTTTACGGCTTCTTTATTAAGGAGGTAAATTATAACTTGATAAATATTTTACGAAAAAAAATTTGTTTCTAAGATACGAATAAAGAGAAAGTTTTAAAAAAGGATTTGCTGATTGAAATTGGTAGATTTTTATCCGAACTTAAAGATTTTTTTCATAAAAAATAGCTTTAACCCCATAGTTAATAATTGAATATATTAACCTCTATCGCCATTGGTGTATTTGTAATTATTTTTAATCCTTTTTATTATACATTTCACATAAGTGATTAGGGTATATATAACTTTGTCATTCCGTTTGTAATTTCTTTATTATCCATTTGGGACCCAATAAAGTATATATATTCTGGATCCTTATAGAGAGGATAGCCGATTAAGCGATGTCCTTCTGTTCGTGTTATGGTTGAAATCAGATCAGAGATAGTTGCGGGAAAATCGGTATTAAAATTCAGCGAAATTGTCTGAAAAATGACCGAGATATAATCAAAAAAACTGAAACTTCCACCTTTTTTTAGTCTACAAAAACAACAAAGAACATACTTATGTATGTAATAATAAAAAAACAACAAAAAAAGAAAAAACCAAAATCAGTCATGTTGATATTATTGAAACACACACAAAACAAACATTTTATTAGTATAAGTGTTCATACATATAACAGGGTTGACATACAAATCTTAATTTAAATATTTTTAAAATCGCTCCTACGGCTTCCAGGGTTCTCCTACAAAGGTAAAATGTAAGACCGACCCGAATTATTTTATCCATCCAAACATTTTTTTGGAACATACTTACCCTCTATCTTCAGCCACTAACATGGTTGCCATACAAAATTTTAAAAAACAAGGTAAAAACCGCTACAACTTCCCTGGAGTCGCCCCTAGAGGAAAAAAATGTATCACAGACCCCCATTAGTTTTTCCTCCCAAACGTATTTCTAGAGTATACTTACCCCTATCTCCACGCCCTAGGGGGTTGCCATACAAAAATTTACAAAAATGATATGAAAATGCCCACAACTTCTTCAGTCTCGGCCTCAGAGCAATAAAGTGTACGACCGACCCCCATCAGTTTTTTCACACAAACTTATTCCTAGAACACACTTACCCCCTATCTCCACGCTCTAGGGGGGTTGCCTAACAAAATTTAAAAACATTAGGATAAAAACCCCTACAACTTCCCCGTAGTTAACCGTGGAGCGTTAAAAAAAGACACCGACCCCTATTTAAAAATAAGAAATATTTCATAGGTAAAAAATGGATAAAAATAAAAAAAGTTTGGGATTTCGAAAGGCCAATGTAAAGGGTATAAAAGATTTGGCACGGCCAAATATATCGCTCTTACTTGTTTTTTTAATTTGTTGATGCGGATCTTAAAAGTCATATCCTGATATTAATATAAATTATTTTTCGTAATTTCCTTAAGTATGTATATGAAAAATAATGTTTTGCAGACTTTTGGATATTTTTATTAATATAATAAAAGCAGAGGTGTTTAGTATGCGTTGATTTTTCTCTCGAGTGACTTATCCAATTTGAAGCATTTTTAAATCCAGACAAGGGAACGTGGTGCATTTCATAAACTTTAAATCAGTTACGTTTAACAACTCCTAAGGAGCTGGAATAGTTACATGAGGATGGGAGGAAAAGTAAGAGGTTGTATTCTGTTACTATTGAAGACAATTTAAAGCTTTGAAATTCAAAAGCTTGTCACCATTTGCCCCTTATATCGGGTACACTAATGCACCACCTATTAGCCACCGTAACTAACAGAAGATTTGAGCCAGTTTTCTAAGCAGATGATGTAGTTATACTTTTAAGGAGAAAGGACCTCAATCGGGAATATGTTACACTACCGGCCATAGCCTAAGGGACCCACCTAAGTTTTAACCCCCACAAGACCCAGATTTGTTTTTCCACTAGAAAACACAAAATTACGAAAAATGACGGGCCTTGTTTTCGGTAGGAAAATAATTATATCCGAAAGTGTAAGATAAGTGAATGCTTTGCATTTTATAATTGTTTTACTTATACTACATATAACCTGTTCAAGTGTGTGTGTGTTGGTGTTCAATTATGCACATGTACAAATAAGCCAGAAGACATAACACAAAGTGTAAATAAGCAAATGTCAACGACACAAATAAATGTGGTAAAGGACACCAGACAGTACATCTTGTGTTGGAAGATATTTACTTATACAAAAGCGAAGATATTTATTTTTTAATCAATACAGGGTATCCGCCGGCAAGGTGAACTTCTTTGTTTTGCCACCATTTTGGTAGACGTTGGTCTTGACAGTTCATATTTTGCAATAGTGATGTAGAGGCGTGGCAAATTTTTTATGGGAAAATATTCGGTAAACCTTACGTGTTTTAATCGTTAAAACATTTTACCAAAATCAATCATCATTTTTATTTAAATAAATATGTAAATAAACAGAATAGCCGGTCCTGGGTCACCTTTGCATCCATTAAAGGTGATAGTCTGGTGTACAAATTGGTTATGAGAAAGCAATGGAACTTACTGAAGCGGTGCAACGGTAACTGTCAATTGGAGAGCAATATCGTGATATAATTGAAAACCTGTTAATGCCACAACTGCATGCTTTGGACTTGGTTAACATGTTTTATCAAGAAAACGATGCAACATCGCATATAGCCAGGATTACAATGGAATTACTGCGAGATCTCTTTCCACAAAAAGTTATTTCAAGGAATGTTGATGTTGATTAGCCTCAACGGATATCATATTTGACTGCTCCGGACTTATTTTTGTAGGGATATCTGAAAAGGAAGTCTTATGCAAACTAACAAAAAACGCTGGAGTGACTCAAACAAAATATTCCTGATTAAATTTATGAAATACCGCAAGAAATGTATTAAAATGGAATGAAAAATGGGCTCAAAAGTGCTTGCATTTGTGGACTAACAAAAGCGGACATTTATCTGATATTGTATTTCGTACATAATTGCTGACATTAGATAAAACATTTATCGATATAAGATCAATTCTCTTTCATTTAATTAAAAATTATAAGCAAATAAATTAGTATACATTGCCGGCGGACACCTCTGTATAAGGAAACAACTACTTTTTAGTTTGCAATTACCAGCATAAATTTGACACCACTATAGCATCTTGAATAAATAATTTTGTGGAGTAAACAAGTGCAAACACAATCTTAGAAATAGAATTACATATTATATTTCTGGGTGCACATTTATACAAATAAATTAAATGGTAAATGGGGGGATGCCAGTTGTTATTTAAGGTTTCAATGGGTTTTGCTCAGAATCATTTTCTGAGTCATCTACCGCATGCGCGTCCGTGCGTCTACCTGGGTGTTAACGTTTTCCTGTAGTCAAAGTTTATGTCTCACTTTTAATTATAGTTTTTAAAATTTGGCAAAAATAGGGTTTTCTGCAAAGGGACCAGCCTATGGAAACTGATGACAATTGGTCCAATAACTGGAAAAACCCCAAACAATTTTCCTCCGCAAATAAGGATTTTTGGTTTTAACTGCTGCGAATATTACTCTTTCACTAAAAAATTATTTAAAAATCATATAATTTCTGCATTTCTTATTTAGTCCTGAATAAATTTATTTGCGTACGTGAGTACTTGGTATAAGTATGGTTGGCTTGGCCAGCTTCGATCTAACATTATCTTTTGAGATCCCGAGTGCTGCCAGGCAAGAATAAATGAGTAAAAATGAAATTCAATATGATGTAATCAACTCAAAGGTGATTCAAACTCTCTTGGCAAAACGAGACTGCTAGTCGTTTTGTCAATTCCACGTAATTCGTCTAGGTTGTCGAACCGATTCCAGTAACATATAAGATTTGAATATAACTGGTTACTTTTTTAAGTTCAGGAAACAAAAAAAATTAAATATCCCCTACTTTAATCTCATGCCTTGTAAAATTAATCGAGCCAGTAAAGCAGTTGACAATCGTTTCTCCGAAAAAATTTAAGTCTCTACTCGGTTACATTTCAAAAATATTCCAGGACAGAGCATTGGACCTTAACATAAAATATTGTAAAACGTCTCCTTATTTCCTGCAGCATTTCTCTCTAGAAGTCTTTCATCAGTCTCTCCCAAAGACAGTAAGAAGTTTGTTGCCATTTCCTTGAAAAAAGTAATCGCTTGCTTTGTCAGTTCATCATTTAACTTATTCCTCTTAATATTCCTATGCTTTCAAACCCAGGAACTGTGCATCGGTTAAATTACACTCAGCTTACCATGGTATTCTTTGCATGCTAGTAAATTAAAGAGCAGCTGAGTTCTGCGGGAACAGCGACAACTGCCGTTTTTTACATAAAAAAAAATACATAAAAGAAATATATTCTGAGCTTGCAAGTGGACAAGATGAGTGGTTTAATGGTTTTCAAATTGTTTGCCTTGTATTTATATTATTGAAACTTCGCACAAAACACATAGTTTCTATGGTTTAGGCTTAATTTGCATCTTTATGCGACTTCCATGTAAAGCTACGATCCAGGTGAATGCCAAGGTATTTTGTCTCAAATCGCTGTGGCACCACATGGTTGTTAATTAGAACAGGGAAGCATATTGGCTTGTGTGTAGTAATTGTTACACGGATAAATTTTTGTCTGTCAAATTTGACACTCCAAATTTGCAAAGATCTCTCCTTGGGTAACGTGACACTGCAGTTGCTTCGAGGCCTTTTTGGAGAGACTGTGTGCGTATTGATAAAAGCGATATTATTAGCAAATATCGAAGTGTGTAGAATACTATTTGTAGGTGTATCTGCTGTGTAAGGTAAGTACAAATTTTTTCCAAGAGACTCCCTTGACGTGCGCCACTCCCTGTTGTATGAGGGCAACTTAATTTGCCAGAATATGAGAGATGCTGCATGCAATCAGAGGACTCCTAAGCTCTTTGGTACTTAATTGTCGGTAGAAGACTATGGTTCCGACCTACCTTTTTTTATTTTGCTCCTCTAATAATTTTTTCATGACCATGCCGGTCTATCGGCAATATCCTCTGCAACCAGATTAGTTGGTCGGGGTATTGTATCCAACGCCAATTATACACAGTTCTGCAAATCTCTGTGCACTCTTCAGGGGTCTGCGGTGAGATTGTTTTTTCAGAGCAGTACTCTAGATTTGTATCCTATAAGATAACATAGATCTAGTTGCTGAAATGCAGATCCAATGCGTAAGACTAGGAGAAATATGAACTGTCCTGACTACAATTCTCAAGAAAAGTCTTTTTCAAAACATTTCTCTTTTCAATGAACTTTCACTGCAACCATCTGTTTATGCTTTTTTATTATCTAATTGTAACTATTTAATCTCGCTGAAGCCCATGGACAAATCTTAGCCTTTCTAGTGAAAAGAGCCAGTTTCGCTTTTTTTAGTTTGCAATCAGTCCTTCCTTTCTTAAAATTTTTTTCCTTAAAAATGTTTTATTGAAAATATGATTTTTTCATAAATAAAAAGCGAAGCAGATACCCGATTTTATACCTACAATAAGATTTTCTACCAAATTGGTTGGTTTTAAAAAAAAATTTTCCGATCCCTGGTGTCCATAAATAAAAAAAATTTACAGAAACTATACTCTACTTTTGTTTTTCTAATAACTTTTCCAATTGCACTCATTGTCAAAAAAATATAATAGAAACAATCAAAAAATAGTAATAGAAACAATCAAAATAATATAAAAATACGAAAAGAAATTGTATCATAAGAAAGCGATTAAAAGTTAAGACGTGCTTTTAAATGACGAAAAAAAGTAAAAATTGTAACATCAACTGCTACAAAAACAACACAATTTAAAGGAAGCAACAGCAATAGTTGCTATAAAGTTGGACGATAAAGACTTTAACTGTTTCTAAACTCGTGTGTTTTTACATCGGATTTGTTTTTTTGTTACAGAATATATTGTTGTTGCCGCACATACACGCATACATACCACTTTTCTTTTTTTGCTTCTGTAAAATATAAACATTTTGTGTTTGTTCTACATACACATGTCTATATTTGTTATTGCATGTGTGTGTGTGTGATGTTTCATATATATAACCTTTCACGTGCAAATGACTGTCACTGTGTATGTTTTCTATAGCCACAAGGAAGTTGTAAAAGTTCAAGTGGAAATCATACGTAATAATATCCTTAAATATCATGTTGTTTACAAACGTACGTACATGCATTCTCTTCCTTAAATCATCTCCTCATTATCATCGTCATCATTTGGTTGCAGAATTGTTTTTCTTGCACATTTAGCGCTCTTTTTTTCGCATGCTGATTGTTGTCTTATCCTTACATTGCCAGCAAATACAGAAATACAAATTAAATTGAATTGAAACATAAAGAGTTGAGAAGGTTGGGAAGTCTGAAATTGTACAGACAGATGAAAAAAAGTAAACACAGATCTAAGGGCAATATAAATAGACATGATGTCGACTTAAAAAAAAAATATAAAAAATAAATTAATGTTAATTAAAAAAAAAAACATAAAAGCAGAGAAAGAAGAAAAATGCATATGTATTTATACGTCAGGACGATGCGGATTAAAACGAATGCAAAGTTATCTATATTTTTTAACTAAATTTTTTTATTATAATTGAGCACCTTTCCAAATTCAACCTTACCGATTCCATTGCAATTTTTAAAATGCTACAGTAACTTACAGCTTTTCTTCTACCCCAAGTAAAAATTATTTAAAAATTTTGTAGAGAAAAGAGTGGGTTGCATTTTCAGAGCCCGCTACACTTCCTCATCAGCACTCTTTGTTCAAAATGGAGCACTGGTTCAAACTTTTCAATTGGACTTTAAGAGCATGCGATTACAACTAAACCCACTGCTGAGAGTTGTAAAAAGGATTTGGAGAATGAAATGCATATTCTTCATTTCAGAAGAAACCATGATCATTTGATTTGAATATTTTTTACAACTTTGTTTGGCTGGTTGTTCGGGGACGTAAAATGCCACAAACTCCAAAAACACAAGGTGAGCCAAAAGAAATCATTCTCTTGGAAGATGCTCTTATTTTTGCAAATGGCGGGAAAAATCCAACCTGTTTTCACATTTGTGAACTGAAAATATGCAGAATACAGGTAAACAAGCCGTGGAGCGATACACTTCCCAAGAACGCGGAATAATCGTGCTTATTTTTTTTTCATAATAATCCGTCTGTGGTGATAGGTTAGGTTAGGTAGAACAGGCAGCCGTTGAAGGAAAGGACGCAGCTCACTTGGGTCCGCTTAATTCGGTCCCTTTGTGTTACCTGGAGAGGCAGATAGAATAGGTTGAGATGGAAGGAAAGAAGAAATTTAGAGAAGGATAAGAAAGAAATAACAGAAAATGAAGCAAACTTGCCAGGGTCTCTCGTGGGAATCGAACCCACAGCCCCCAGACTGGTAGACTCGTGCACTTACTACTGATCTACCGGGGCACCCTCTGTGGTGTTGGTGCAGCGCGAACTCTGTCGCACATTTCCCGGTCGTCCCTCACTTCCCTTGCAGAGTATGGGACGACTCGAGACGCTGCCAAGGGTGACTGACTCCAAAACGCCCATTCTGCAGAGAATATCGCCGCTGTGGGCGAGGATATCGAGCTGTTCTCAGAAACATTGACCAGATGCCGTGGCTCGCAATTAGCCATCAGCCGGGTCGTCCCTAACGCAAATTTTGATCAAAGACCTAAGCATGTTCCCGTACTGTTTTTCTATTATTTGAACAAAAGTAGTGCTTAACAACATCGGTTGCTCATCGAGGCTTTTGATTACTATATATGTATGTTTTCTATGTTTCGGGTGCACCGGTAGCTCAGTGGTAAGTGCACGAGTCTACCAGTCTGGAGGTTGTGGGTTCGATTTCCAGCAGAGAGTTTGGTTCATTTTCTGTTCTTTCTTTCTTATCCTTCTGTAAAGTTTCTTCTTTCCTTTCATCTCAACCTATTCTATCTGCCTCTACAGGTAACACAAAGGGACCAAATTAAGCGGACCCAAGTGAGCTGTATCCTTCCCTTCAACGGCTGCCTGTTCTACCTAACCTAACCTAACCTATGTTTTCAGCCTGCGAGACAACGTTTTGGGGATTCAAAAAGATCTGTTGGTGCAGTTAGAGTAATAAGTTCATGTCAAAAACAGCTTGCAAAAAAGTTGGGCGCGACCATCAAATCCAAGCGATCCTTTTAGAGCAAATAGTAACCGAAAAAAAGCCTACATTATGCAGCTAGATATGTAATCGCCGTATTTCTTTCTTATAAAAATAACACACTGTAGAGCATTTCCTTTTCCTCTAAGGTTTTTCATAGATGTTGGGATTCAGATTTTGCCTGCACACTTAGATGTGGTAAACCAGCATTTGGACGGCATAAGATACAAGGCAAAAGGACAATACCCACAGAGCTGTAAAATACCAGAGAAGAAATGCTGATAAAGATTATGCATCATAGAAACTATGCACTCTGGGGGCATGAAAACCTACTCGATGGTCGAAGGCTCAGCATACTTTGTTCAATCCATAACAACAAGCGGTGCTAGATTAAAAATGCAAAAATGGAAGACGAATCAATCACCACTACAAGAGGTCTTTAACATACCGGTAGAGAAAATATTGATAAAATTAACACAGGTACAGTGAGCTCAAAATGATAAGGAGATTTTGGCTAGGCAAACAATATCGACATAATCGAAAAGATAGGGAGAGAAGTAACTTTTGCTTTTTCCTAAAATGAAAAAAGTTTGAAAAGAAAATATCTACCGTTTTCTCATTATCCATTTTTCTTGCACTTTAACCAATTTAAAATGCATGCAAATAGCAGAAGTAGTAGCAAGCAGCCAACTTTAGTAAAATGCCAGACAACTTCCGTAATAAAGCGGAAGTAAAAGTTTTACACACTATTACACACACAGGCAAACAAAAACGTACAATATTTACATACAAATGTAAACGAGAAAAAAAATAAATTTCGTTTGCTTAACATATTGTTTATAATACACTTTAAGGACACAGACATACACAATAAAAAAATATTTTCTTTGTCTTTGGCGAAAGTGCATTGTTTTCTTTGTTTCGGCATTTAAGGATGTTTGTCTTGAGTGTTTGCAGGATAGATTTGTAATAGAAGCAAACATGAACTGAAAAACATTTTTGTAAATTTACAACCGGCAGACAGCCAAACAGTCAGCTATTTGAGACATAAACATATTTGTTTTTTTTTTTAATATCTAGAGCATATGCTTTTAAAGAAGTGTTGCCAGAATCAAATTGCTAGGGCAAATTTTACCTATTTTTTGAGACTTTAGTTTTGTTAAAAAAACTATGATTCC
Source organism: Melanophora roralis (assembly GCA_963583895.1). Taxonomy (NCBI): domain Eukaryota; kingdom Metazoa; phylum Arthropoda; class Insecta; order Diptera; family Rhinophoridae; genus Melanophora; species Melanophora roralis. The sequence continues at coordinate 85,037,089 of OY757189.1, forward strand.
AAATTATTTATTTAAAAAATAATCGCTTTTATTAAATTCCCAAAAAAATTTTTTTTTATAATTTAGTTCTCTGGCAACACTGTTATACATATGTATATGAAGGATTGCATTGCTTCCTCATCTCAACATACTTACATTCCAATAAATATGCACTTTTAAGTTTCAATTGCTTCACGGCAGCAAAAAAATTTCTATGAATTTTGAATTATGTTTTTTCTACTCATGCAAGCAGTTGTTTTGTTGCTGCTTCAGTTGTTTTATGTTTTTACGCATTTGTTTCACTTTTCTGTCGTCATTTTACAGACATTTTATTACCGTTTGGTAGCAACTTGTTTGGTAAGATTACATTTCAATTTAAGAAATAGTTTTAGGTATTTTTTTCTTATTTGATTTTATAAATATTTGAAGTGAATTTAGGAATTTAAGAAGAATATAGAGACAATATTTAGGAAAAAGCTTTTAACTTTTAACCAGACAAAAAGGGGTTTAAGGCTTGTGTTGGAACCCACGAAAGTCTTTTTTAGTTGCTGTGTCCAGTACTTGCAATAGCACTAATAACTGCAAAGTTATTAATTAATTTGAGGATACTTCGCTTTACGTGGTAAATGAAAGTTGCACTTCAGCGTGGAGAGTCGCAAATAGGGCTGTTAGCCCACCTAACTGAGGTCGCTAAGTTCTTTGGCTAATGTTTTTCTAGGTGATGTTTCCAGATAAACGCAGAATTAATGGGAATGAGTGTGAAGACGGTCTGACGAGTGGGGACGATTGATGGATGAAAAAGTATTTGATAGGATGTGTGAGTACAGCAAGGTAAGCCAACAAAGTGTAGTACATATATATGTATCTCTAAAGCTAAATAACTTCCGGTTAAACTTGCTCTGTTTCGATCGCTGATGTATTCCTTTATAGTACACGAATATGCAGTTGACCTACTTATTGTGGATAGGCAGTATCATGCTGAACTTAATTTTAAAGGTAAATAGGTTATGCGTGACTTGGGAAAGTGATGATTTCTAATAGAAATTGAGGTCGCAATAAACAAAATCGTTACAATGTAGAAGAAGGCAGGTTACTAAAATAGCATCCTCGGCTTATTCAGCCTTTCGTCATATATCTGACGGGAATGATCCTTATAGTTTTTATATCTAATCTGAGGGATAAGTTGACGGCCTCTGTAGGAAAGGTTAAGCACATCTTTATATGAATGAACATGTAAACAAACAGAATAGTCGGTTCTGGACAATGGAAACCCCTCAAATTATTCATCAGTCACAGTCTGGTGTGTAATTTGGTCAGGAAGCATCATTAGATCTTACTTCTTTGAAACTGAAAATGGGGTCGCGGTTACTGTCAATGGAGAGCAATATATTACTTTGATTTTAATGCAACAATTGCATGCTTTGGGCTTGGTTTACGTGTGGTATCAACAAGGCGGTGCCATATTGCATACAACCAGGATTACAGTTGAATTTTTGCGAGACCCATTTCCACAACAAGTTATTTTAAGAAGTTGTGATGTTGATTGGCGACCACGGTTGCCTGATTTGACTGTTCTGGGCTCCTTTTTGTAGGGATATCTGAATAACAGGGTTAGGGGAAACAAGCCAGAAACGCTGATGCAACTCAAAAAAATTTTTTGTGATGAACCCAGCAAAAAATAATCGAGATTTTGTAAGCAGTTAATACTTTTTCTAGTATATTAATGCGCTTCGCAGCAAGCACTTATCTATTCCCTTAATAAATGCAATAGTGTATGGCAGTACATGTAAAAGTTTTACTTTTTTACACACTCGCTTACTCAAGTGCATACTAAGAAGTAATACTGTAAGGCAGTGAGTAAAAAAAACATTAGTTTTTCGTCAAGTAACGAACATAATAACACGGCAAAACATTTATTTTGATGACGCAATAAATTTAAGCAACTATAGAAGCACCAAAATAACATGAATTAACTGGATATTCATGGCGCCAAAATAAGCACTTAACATGAAATGCAACTAAGTAGGACATCGCGAACAAATATCATGCCATACGTAAGCAGGTTTGTAAGCTTTGCTGTCTTGATATTTCCTTACAAATCTTCCTACGGCAAAGCAGCAGTTTTTGCTGGGAAATTAATGAAATTTGTGAGACTGTAATGGAAAATGTGCTCAAATAGGTTCGCATTTATAAAGCTAACAGAGGCGGACATTTATCTGATATTATTTATCTGATAAATAATTGGCGACATTAAAAGTATTTAATAATATAAAATCCATTGCCTTTTATTTAATTAAAAATTATAAACAAAAAGAGTATACCTTGCTGGCAGACACCCTGTATAAATATGTATGTGCGGATATGCTGACATGCATGCCGATCAATTTCCCCTATCCCTCTTTAGGTCTTGCTGGATGAAACACCTCTTGACTTGGAAGTAAAACGTCATGGTTTCAATTTTAAAGTCAAGAAAAGCCTACTGATTTTTTGCAATTTTGGCTTCTGATTAAATAGATGGGGTCGTAAGGAAAATGCATGGCAAAGGCATGATTGTGCTGGTATTTACCTCAGGGTAAAGAGTACTGTGGGATAAGGCCATTATCTCTGCTTGTTCCATCAACCCCGAACGCATTTTCAAAAATACCATTAGAATACTTCATGCCTATCAAAGACTCGTTGGAAAATTTTTTAAACTAGGGAAAAAATAATTCGATGATATTTTATAACTATAAGCGGGTCTCACCTTTATTGCACTCGTGTCGTGATTAAAGTTCAAACAAGCCTCCGGTGTAAGCTTATTTCACAAAGTGTATAGAGCTCTTATGTATGTTTTTGTATATACATACGTGCTCCCTAAAATATGATTTATGAACCGATATGTGAAATTTGTACAAGGAAAAAGATTGGTAAAGCGTATTTAGTGGCACCATCAGTTTTAATTTTGGAAAATACGTTACAACGGTTTGTCAGTTCCCCATAACACCAGCTACAAAGCTGATTAAGAGCTAAAGTCCAAACACAACCAGTATGCTTTGGGCTTCGTTATAAACAGACATTCTTCGACCTTTAAATTTACGAGGCAATAATTATCTTATCATTTTGTCGCCTCCAGCCTTGAAAAACCCCGCTGGCAGACAGGTAGTACCCGCAAGCTGGTTGCTCGCTGTATGTTAATTTTTAAATTGTTTTTTTTTTAATTTTATTTTTTTGCGTCAAATTTGTCTAAAACATTTATGTTTTTCAAACTTATGGCCAAACAATTTTCAGGTAAAAAGCACTAAAAGCAAACCTTGCAAATAATTAAAAATCATAAAAGTTTGCTTTTGTTTTATTTTTCGTTATACGTTTTTGGTCCCCAATGCAAAATGTGATGATTTGAACATATTTTTTAGAAAAACTTTTCTTTTCTGCTGCATTTAAAACAAAGACACAAACTACAAACTTTTACTGCCATATTGCGAGTTAAAATAAAATCAATAGAATAAATAGAAATCTGCAAATAGAAATATACATAAAGATAAAAAGAGAATGGAAAAAAAACTCCAGATTTCATGTGACTGTGTGTGTGCAGCTAATGTCAGTGTTGACTGTTGCAGCTAGTTTTGTGTTTTTGTGTTTGTATTTAGAGAAAAGAAAAACAATAAATTTCAAAAAAGTTTTCTAGTTGTCAAAATGAGTGCTGATGAGGGCGATGATAACAAAAAAAAACTTTAGCATGTAAGCGTTTGTATGTAAAAACGTAGTTTTATTTTTTCTCTAGAAAACGTGTTGCATACTTTTGGGCGTGAAACAAACGAATCTTTTGCAAATCGAACTATAATTTTTTAGAGTTGAAAACTTAAACTTAGCAAATACCAAATCAAAGTAGGTGTAACAACTTTTGGTTTTGCCTTACAGTTAAAATCAAACAAATATGTGTTTTTGTGTCAAAACCAAACATGTATTTGCATTTAAGTTCAAATATGATTAAACTTAACAACACTTTACATGTGTATTTTTTTGTGAAAAATTAGATTTTTTATTTGAAAATACTTTTATGATGGTATTTGGTAAATATGGATTTAACTAGAGAAACAGCTGTGGCCCTTATATTTAAGTGCTGAATACAGATTTGTTAAGTAAAAGTTTTTTTTTTAATTTTATTTGAAACATTATGGTAAATATGTATATACGTATTTATATATGTATCACACATTCATGTGTGTGTGTACGTATGTACGTGTATGCAGATATGCACAGGATGATTTATAGGATTATATAGAAAATTTGTAAAAACTTGCAGTATAAATATAATGTCAAAAGTTTAAGGAGTTTTTTATGTTCAATATATAAAAAAATATTTCTTTTTGCAGTAAAATATTTTCTTTAAGCGTAAAAAAAATTGCTTACGCCAACTATCAACAGTGTCAAATTTACCTGGGAATAGATTTTTTCATACAGAATTAATTTATTATGAAACGTTTAATAATATTTGTTGAGTTGCAGAGTTTTAAGCTTAGAATGTTCTTGTTCTTAAGGTAAATGGACAACAATGATTCATCCAAATATAAACAATTTGTCGATGCAATGGGTTTTGAATTCAGCTTAGATACCAAATCTACAAAAGCAAGTTTTGAAAAGTTAACGATCATTTAACTTTTATTTATTTACTTTTAATTATCTGGACATTGTGTTTCATATTGTAGATTCCGAAAGCAGTTGGTAGTGTCTCAGTACTAAGCCCTTTCCTAGTTACATGATAAAATACATACAAGCAAATGATTGAAAACGAGGCAAAAAAAACAGAAAAATATGAAAAACAGAACGGGTTAGTGCAAATACAGAACTAAGGGGAAACCCAAACAAAGGAGGTCCTGGAATTGGAAGATTTCGCTCTTATTGCAAGGTTTATTTCCTCAGATTTCTAGTTGAATGACAGAGCATTTGTAAATATTTTTCACAGGATTATTTGACACTTTCTTTATTTCTTTTTACAAAGCGCCTACTTTCTAAGACTCACTTCAGTTCATGCGTGTCCAGCCAAGGGCAAACCTGCATGGTCTTCTGGCTCATAAGGAGTCGTGTTTGATAATTTGTTTAGACAGGTTTTCCAATTATCTGCATCACTTTTTAAAAGCCTTCATATAGTTCTTAGCACGTTTTTCACGATCACGTTATAAGTCATGGCTGCAAGTAAATTAATTTCCAGTATTCGCCTAAAACAGCGACTTGAAAATGACCGTAAGCCCAGAGTGTCTTTCATAAGCATAAGTATTATGAATATTAAGAAATTCTCGTTTGCGTAAAACATTTAAAGGGCTGTCCTTAAAGCTGAAATGCAAGAGAGTTTGCTGCTTCCAAGTAAACCACCTTTTGTCAAAGTTTTTGCAAGAAGTCTTGCCTAAGTTTTATGCCCGATAAAACCAACGGGAAAGGGTATTAAAAATAGATCTAATAATTTAATAGTGTTTGGTCATAAAGTGTCTCATAATAAGATAGAACTTATCCCAAACTAAAACTTTTATTTACTTTAATGGGGTAATGTGCTGAATCATCGTACACTTCTTAGAAATCACCAATGCTGTAAAGTTACTTAAAACGTCTCGTAGAGCACTTCAAATTACTTTTTGCTTAAGAGTATCAAAAGCACACTGGAAATTCACAAAAAAGAACGAGTAAGTATCAGTATCAGCGTTATTCCACCCACCGCATCAATCTGATACCATTTATATAATCGATATTATACACGATCTTGGTAAACCTGAAGCTAGCTTGTCCTCGGTTAATTAGGTTTACAGGATGGAAAGGCTGGAGCATTCAGATTTGTCTTTTGGATCAGAATAATTGACTCTGTTTTTTCAATTAAGTACAACACTATGCTCCTTTTAAGTATTAAATGGATTTAATATATAATTTCAATTTAACTAATATGGCATTGATGTAATTATACCGATTCTAGTCCTACTTGGATCTTCCTTAATTTGAGGTCATATGTGTATAACACTTGTTCAAATATGAACATGATAACGAACCATTTGCCAATTCTTTAAATATTTGCTTTGTAAATGGGTTTATTTATTTAGGGAGTTTAGTTTTACGAAACAAAAGTAAGCAAAAAAACTAATAGATAAGAAAATTATTTTAAATGTGTTATTTTAAGGACTAAAGATAAGGATGTAAGGGTGATAAATACTTATCAATAAGTAAAAAGTAAATAAACCTAAAATTGTATTCTTTTCTTATCGCCCTTACTTAGCCGTAGTGTTAAGTCATAAAACTTGGGTGTTCCTTTATCTGCAGGAATGCTCACTCAAATTTGGTATATAAGTAGAAAATATTTAGAAATTAGATGAATATTAAAAAGATATTCAACGGAAGAGATTAATGTTTAGTTTTAATTTCTTCATTTGGTCCTTCGAGCCGGATCTTCAATGCATATTAAAGCTTTTAGCAATATAATATCTGTTGTTAAGATGTGAATGTAAATGCCTAGTTCAAATAACGTTAAAAACTGTGTTGCAAAAAAAAAAAAACAATTAATTATTTACCAGCCGGATGCTCTGCAGTATACGAAGGAGTTACTCTACCATCATCTCAACAGTTCACAACAAAGAAGACATCATCGATTCAAATGTCATCATGGGGCCTAGGATATGAGCAGGTAAAAGCCAAGCTAGTAAAACCGTTTGATGTGGCAGTTGTTAACAATGCCCAGGATATTGCGAGAATTCAAGAAGATATAGAGGTCATGAAGGACAGCAAAACTGAGCTAATGAAACTGAATTTTCATCATGTGACGGGACACGTGTCATTAATGTTAGTTGTTATTATTTTAATAATTGTAATTTCAATTTATATTAAGTATAAATGCTGCAGCCATAAAGAAACCGTAGTTAAAATAGATTTTACCCCTCCTGTGCCCCTTAATGCTCGGCAGAATGTTCAAATATGAACATGATAACGAACCATTTGCCAATTCTTTAAATATTTGCTTTGTAAATGGGTTTATTTATTTAGGGAGTTTAGTTTTACGAAACAAAAGTAAGCAAAAAAACTAATAGATAAGAAAATTATTTTAAATGTGTTATTTTAAGGACTAAAGATAAGGATGTAAGGGTGATAAATACTTATCAATAAGTAAAAAGTAAATAAACCTAAAATTGTATTCTTTTCTTATCGCCCTTACTTAGCCGTAGTGTTAAGTCATAAAACTTGGGTGTTCCTTTATCTGCAGGAATGCTCACTCAAATTTGGTATATAAGTAGAAAATATTTAGAAATTAAATTAATATTAAAAAGATATTCAACGGAAGAGATTAATGTTTAGTTTTAATTTCTTCATTTGGTCCTTCGAACCGGATTTAACAAGTTTAAATAAGTAAGCGTATCTCGGCTCAAACAGAGATTAAACTAGTTTAAATAGTAAGCGTTAATCTCGGCTCCAACAGAGATATATTTAAATAACTGGTGACAACAAAGTTCACAAGTTAATTTAAAAAATATATAAGCGTTAATCTCGGCTCAAACAGAGATTAAACTAGTTTAAATAGTAAGCGTTAATCTCGGCTCCAACAGAGATTTATTTAAATAACTGGTGACAACAAAGTTCACAAGTTAATTTAAAAAATATATAAGCGTTAATCTCGGCTCAAACAGAGATTTATTTAAATAACTGGTGACAACAAAGTTCACAAGGATATTTAAAAAATATATAAGCGTTGATCTCGGCTCAAACAGAGATTATACTAGCAATGGAAAAAAGTGGCCAAACGTCAAAAGGAAATAACAAAGTAGAAGAATTTGTTAGGAAAACTCCTTTGATGGAAAATTTCTATAAATTAAAAAACTTTTTTGAACAATGGTGTTCAAATTTAGAAGTTAATATCAACAATGTGTCCATCAGCGTACTTCCAATTAAAAAGCAATTTTTGGAAGACAAGTATGGGCAATTGAAGAAAAAATATGAAGAACTACAAAGTTCAGAAGATCGCAAAGAGGCAGATGAACAAATGCTCGAAGCCGAAACTTGCTATTACGAAATGTTAGAGTTAATTGTGGAAAGCATGGATGCGACTCATCAAAAACCAAACGCTAAAAAATCAGAATACAGCAGCATCATACAAGAAGGGGTATGCAAAAAAGGCAATTTGTTGGCTCAAGCGACCAAACTGGAATGGATTGTTACTGGACTTAATAAAGTGCCACCAAAAGTTACACAAAAAAGACCAGCTACCAGTCCCACACTAGTAGTGACATCACCATACCACGTACATTTTACGTGCGCTTCGCCTGCGACCTCAGTAAATGTGCAAGCTCAAGCCTCTGCGCCAAATTTAAATTGTATATTAAATAGTAATCCCTCTGGCGCTTATTCATCGTATTTGGTTCAGCAGCCGCATCAAGCACATAAACACGCTTTTGCAACTACTACACAAGTTCAGCAGCGATTGGCCGGTGTACCAGCAGCTTTAAGTAGTACAACAACACAAGCCAGTGGACCATTGGTATCAGCTTTGCTTAATGATGCAAAGCAAGCCGATATCAAAAAAATGGAGAAGATTTCGTTAAGCGAACGAAACGAACGAAACGAGCGCAGTGTCGCAGCACCTAGTAGTGCAGGTGGCCCTAGTACAAGGGTTTTTATTACGTCCAATACAAACGTAAATAGAAAAACTTCAGTGACAAATAAACGTATTGGAAGTTCATCATTAGCCCTGGAAGTAAACAGTGAAGAACGTTTGTCAGCTGAAAAGAAGCGTTCAGCACATTCACCTCAGCCAGCTGAGAAGATAGCCCGCCTTAGTTCTCAAACTAGTTTGAACTTACGCTTAGAGCTCTTGGCCAGAAGTGGTTTTCAACCATACCGGTCTGATAAGAGGCTAATACAATCATCAGATCGCATTAAATCAACATTATGGACGGTGGTAGTGTTATTAGTGAACCAGTATCGGCAGCTCATCGTGCGTTTGCTAAACAAAAATCAGCTTCAATGCATATTAAAGCTTTTAGCAATATAATATCTGTTGTTAAGATGTGAATGTAAATGCCTAGTTCAAATAACGTTAAAAACTGTGTTGCAAAAAAAAAAAAACAATTAATTATTTACCAGCCGGATGCTCTGCAGTATACGAAGGAGTTACTCTACCATCATCTCAACAGTTCACAACAAAGAAGACATCATCGATTCAAATGTCATCATGGGGCCTAGGATATGAGCAGGTAAAAGCCAAGCTAGTAAAACCGTTTGATGTGGCAGTTGTTAACAATGCCCAGGATATTGCGAGAATTCAAGAAGATATAGAGGTCATGAAGGACAGCAAAACTGAGCTAATGAAACTGAATTTTCATCATGTGACGGGACACGTGTCATTAATGTTAGTTGTTATTATTTTAATAATTGTAATTTCAATTTATATTAAGTATAAATGCTGCAGCCATAAAGAAACCGTAGTTAAAATAGATTTTACCCCTCCTGTGCCCCTTAATGCTCGGCAGAATGTTCAAATATGAACATGATAACGAACCATTTGCCAATTCTTTAAATATTTGCTTTGTAAATGGGTTTATTTATTTAGGGAGTTTAGTTTTACGAAACAAAAGTAAGCAAAAAAACTAATAGATAAGAAAATTATTTTAAATGTGTTATTTTAAGGACTAAAGATAAGGATGTAAGGGTGATAAATACTTATCAATAAGTAAAAAGTAAATAAACCTAAAATTGTATTCTTTTCTTATCGCCCTTACTTAGCCGTAGTGTTAAGTCATAAAACTTGGGTGTTCCTTTATCTGCAGGAATGCTCACTCAAATTTGGTATATAAGTAGAAAATATTTAGAAATTAGATGAATATTAAAAAGATATTCAACGGAAGAGATTAATGTTTAGTTTTAATTTCTTCATTTGGTCCTTCGAGCCGGATCTTCAATGCATATTAAAGCTTTTAGCAATATAATATCTGTTGTTAAGATGTGAATGTAAATGCCTAGTTCAAATAACGTTAAAAACTGTGTTGCAAAAAAAAAAAAACAATTAATTATTTACCAGCCGGATGCTCTGCAGTATACGAAGGAGTTACTCTACCATCATCTCAACAGTTCACAACAAAGAAGACATCATCGATTCAAATGTCATCATGGGGCCTAGGATATGAGCAGGTAAAAGCCAAGCTAGTAAAACCGTTTGATGTGGCAGTTGTTAACAATGCCCAGGATATTGCGAGAATTCAAGAAGATATAGAGGTCATGAAGGACAGCAAAACTGAGCTAATGAAACTGAATTTTCATCATGTGACGGGACACGTGTCATTAATGTTAGTTGTTATTATTTTAATAATTGTAATTTCAATTTATATTAAGTATAAATGCTGCAGCCATAAAGAAACCGTAGTTAAAATAGATTTTACCCCTCCTGTGCCCCTTAATGCTCGGCAGAATGTTCAAATATGAACATGATAACGAACCATTTGCCAATTCTTTAAATATTTGCTTTGTAAATGGGTTTATTTATTTAGGGAGTTTAGTTTTACGAAACAAAAGTAAGCAAAAAAACTAATAGATAAGAAAATTATTTTAAATGTGTTATTTTAAGGACTAAAGATAAGGATGTAAGGGTGATAAATACTTATCAATAAGTAAAAAGTAAATAAACCTAAAATTGTATTCTTTTCTTATCGCCCTTACTTAGCCGTAGTGTTAAGTCATAAAACTTGGGTGTTCCTTTATCTGCAGGAATGCTCACTCAAATTTGGTATATAAGTAGAAAATATTTAGAAATTAGATGAATATTAAAAAGATATTCAACGGAAGAGATTAATGTTTAGTTTTAATTTCTTCAACACTCGACATACGGTCAGAAGGCATATATTATGTAGTATGGCCTGATTCAGTTTATCACCGCGTTTATTATAAATTTTGTCTTATCGCAGTTATGCTCAGTTATTTCTTTTATGTTTTCAAATATTTCACTGGGTTCCCCTGTTATACTAACCGCTTAGACCTCGACTGCTTCGATTTGTTCCGTTTCCTTTAATCGTATATTGCCTTTTATTTGATTTTATGATTTCTCTTAACGTATTGAAAGAAAGTTGGTTTTTTGGTTGATATGAAAAAAGTAATTTCGTTTTACAAAAGTCTTCTTTCCTCATTGAAAAGTTTGCCAAATCAAGTCCGAAATTTATAGATTTTCGGCGATTTTTTTAATAGTTGCAGACCTATTTTTGTTCTCCTCATAAGTATTTTGAAAAAACTCAGCTTTTTATGTAAAAGCTGTTTTTTTAAGCTGGATTGCTTTCTTCAAAGAATTTGTTAAAACTAAATAACTTTTCGGCCACATACGTATTTTGGAGGCAAAACTTTTAATTTAAAACTGCACCGAGATAAAATTTTTCTCTCCACGTACAGATGTTGCTAGAAAAGGCTCCTAAACTTATATTTTGCTTTTGATATCAAAATGAACTTTTGATGCAATACATGTTTTTTAAATATATAAGTATATTTTTATCTTTTATGGTTATTCCTTATCCAGCAAATCAGAGAATGTGCTTTCAATGTCATTTGTAACGACTCAGCTAAATAATAAAGCTGCTAAAATGCTTACATAAAATAAATAATAGATGCTTCTTCTAAATGATATTTTAAATGCTAAACTGCGAGCTATTTTTTCGCCAAACAACTCGTAGATATTGAAACGTTGAATTTGATTTATTTCAAAAACAGAATATTTATTCATGTGCAGATTTAAAATCGATTACTTATTCATATAAAACAACATTTTTGTACAAACTTTACAATCTTTTTCAATTGTTCTCGGCTTACAATATTATGAATATTAATTTTTACATGCTCGTACATAGATTTATTTTAAAATGGTGTCAGATTTTTGTTTTGCTTAGGACGCACCCATAACTTACGGTGAAACAAAATATGAAGAAAAATTCACAAAAAAAAAACTGAATCTAGTGAACATGTTTTAAAAATTATTTAAAAAAATTTATCTAAAAAATCTTTTTTTAATAGTTCCATAACTATTTTCATGTATTTGTTTAAGACAAAAAATTATTGAAAATATTTTCTTTTAAGTTTCTTTTTAATTTTTTAATTTTATTATATTATATTTTATTTGTTGATTTGCTATTAAAACTGCTGCAGAATTGTATTTTAAATAAACTCAAAAATGAAACCCACTTAAATTCTCAATAAAGGTCAGCCATATAAAGATTTGAATGTATCTTCAATAGTCTAATACATGCATGTATGTGCCAGTGGCATCACAATCACAAGGTGTATACGTTCAACATGAAATATGAATCATTCAGCTAAAAGCACTTGATTCATATTCGGAATTTTTTATAGATTTAGGTTAACATATATGACATAAGAACAAAAGCTTAAAACAAGACTAAAAATATTAATTGAAAATATTTTTTTTTAAATATAATTATTTTATGATACAAATTGTTTAGTTTTTGTCGTAGAATTGCTTTATAGGGTATACGCACATAAAGCCTTGAAGTAGTTTCATTTAAATAATACATAAAGAGAAAAATCCGTCTTAGTATCTGGTTTTAGCCAATCGGTCGACTAATGCAGATAATTTTTGTGCTTCAAAAAACTGATTTCAACCTTTCACGCGTACGCTTAAGAATTTTTTACTGCATCTGCCTTTAATCTGGTTTTCAATAATTTATAAAATAAAATAAAGCAAATTGTTTTCTAAAACTTATAAGAAACCAGGGTTTTGTTAACGAGCTCCAAAATTATATTCTCGGAGCGTATGATTTTCTTGCATTTATGCACAAATTAAATATTAATCATACGTACCATAATTTACACTTTCTAACAACGATGGTACTAAATAAGAGAAGAGCGATCACCTGATTTTTTTTATTTATATTTTGAAACTCATTATTATTTAAAACACTCAAAAATAAATTTAAAGATGGAAATATATTGTAGATTTTATTTTAGAAATATGAAATTTAAAATTTTGAAATATTTAAGAATCAAAAAATTACGGCTTAGAAAAAATAAAGGTTTGGGTTCATAGATTTTTGTGAGACCTAGTGAAATTGCATACAAAAAAATTGCTTACATCCTTATAATTATGTGTTATGTATGATAATTTATTGGCGTAAATTCATTTAATACTACATTTGGGTCAATTACAATACCTTAATCGATATGAACCAATGCCAATCTTTCTTACATTTTCTTAGACCAATGAAAGTCCTATTCAAGTTTTTAATATTGGAAACATTTTTTTTTGACAACTAAAAAAATGCATTTGAAGTTTTAACGATACGAAACGTACAAAATTTAAAAGCTTGACTTGTAAAAACTTAACCCTCTACTTTACAAGTTTTTACTGGAAATGATCTCCTTTTATTTTTACTTTTACTTTTAAATATAATAAAAAAGTAACACTGGTAACAGCTTTTTTTAATACAAGTGTTAACGAAATACATGCAAGGGGCGTCTAAGGAGTTTACCCCTGCAGTGAACAACTTTGTTTACAAACGGAATTCAAAGTTTTGGAATTTTTTTATGTAATAAAACGCGTTGTATTATGTTCTCATTTTATATATGATAATTATGTAAAGGTTAATTTTAACTGCCCCCTTTATTTTTTCTTCCCTTACATACATACATAAATGCATATAGATCCATAAAGTTACAACTTTACACCCATTATTTAATATGTTTATGTTTGTGAAAATTGCTATTAAGTTGTTTGTTCCCTCTTAATTTTTCCTCTTCATTAAAATCATATTTTTACGTTTGTATTCATGATCTTGACATATTTAATTGAAATGCATGTTGGTTTCATATATTTCCTTCTCCAGTTGTATGTGTGTATGTAATTGTTTTTGTAGCTACTGCAAGTGAATTCATGCAGTTTAATAAAAAGTAAAAATTTACTGTGAACTAATTGTTTACGATGGCAGCATATATATTATATTTTCAGTTTTTGAATTTTTAACCTTTTTGTTTGAAAAAGTTTAAGCAACAAATATATTGGATATTTGGTGAAAATTGGAGAGCAATATTTTTTTTGAGTTGATGAAATAAAGTTTTTGAGAAAAACTTTGATTGTACATTATGATTTATAAATAAATTTTTTAGTGAATTTGTTTTACACTTTACTCATTCCATAAATATTTGAAATTAAGTAATAAATCATTTTGTATTCTCAAAAGTTCAAAAAAAATTAACATTTGTTTTTTAAAAAATTATTTTTTTTTTTTTACCCAGGACAAATATTTTTAACAAAAAATTTTTTAATTATTTGATATTGAATTTTAAAGTTTTTGTTCTGGACGGCTTTTTTAAAATGTTTTGAACTTTTAAAGGGAAAAGAAACTAGTATGAACATTAGCAATTTGTTCTAAGAAATACATACATACATACATACCAATAAGCATATATACCCTGCAGGAAATGGCAATAGTGAAATTGCAGTGATTCACTATTGACATTTAAACTAGTACTACTGACAAGCTAGTGGCATCAAAGTATTCGAAAAAAAAATGGTGACATAGGGATACTTGCCCCTACATTTTCTTCAGGGTATGTAAAGGGCTTTTAATTTAAAATAAAAATTTTATTTTGTATTAAAATCTTCTTGGAGAGCAAAAGAATAAAGTAGGTTCGTTCTGAAAAAAAACTTAAGAGTAAATAATGAACAATAGCTTGTCATACATTTCAACCTTCTAAAAGAGGTGGTAAAGATTGTTATATTCATAGGAAATTTAATTTTAAATGGGAGCTGCCATTAAAAATGAAGACAGGAGGTAATTTGCTTCGAAAAAATCTTATAAATAAAAACTAATGGTAGTCGTTCAAATATTTCAAACTTCTAAATTTGCTCCAACAGCGGTGAAAAAGATTTTTGGTTTTATAGGAAATTAAATTTGAATAGAAGTTGCCCTAGGGATTAAAAATAGGGGATAGGCGTGTTCCAAATGATGCCAGGAGTAAAAATTTATATATTTTAACACAATTGGATTACTCTTAAAGCGGTGGTAAAGACTTTTGTTTTTATAAAAAATTTTATTTTTTAGGGGAGCCCCTATATGATGTGATGATAGGGGATATGCTTGTTCTAAAAAAATACTGGGAATAAAAAATTATGGTAGTCTTTTCTACATTGCAACCCCATTGGACCACTCTGCAAGTGGAGGTTAATAATGTTTACTTCAGACTAATGCTTTATGATTTTTTATTTAAGTAATTTTTTTGAAAATACAAAAATATAGTTTTAGTTTTATGAAATAAAATATATTTAGACATTTTTTTCAATATTTTTCTATTCAAGTTTTTTTAGTTGAATAATTTTATTTTCTCAGATTTTTCGTGAATAAGATATGTAAGAATTTTATTTGATTTTTTTTTTTAATTCAAATTAGGGAAGTTCAAATTTTGTTTAGATAGATTTTGCTTGAACTTTTAAAAATTAAACATTTTGTTTAAAAATAACAAGAAAATGAATTTCAAGCATAAAAGAATATATTTTTCATAAATTATTTAAGCTTAAAGAAACAAACGAAACAAAATTTGTATTTAAAATTTATAAAAAAATTAAAATTTAATTCTACAAAAAAACCCTTTTGCTAGATTTATTTAAAGCTAAATTAAATTAATATAATTCTTAAAAACATTTTTATTTTTTATTTTATATACACAACACAACTTAATATATTGAAAAATCTCTTTTATGAAATAAATGACTTTATATTTTTTCCGAGTTCTTAATAAAAAAATAATAAAATTACTTGCAAAAACAAAAACATCTCTCTGCTTATTCTAATAATTCAATGCAACAACTGTGGTTAACCAAATCCAAAAACTCTTTTATAATTTTTGCTTTATTAGTTGGCTGCTGATTTTAAATAATTACCGACATTAAAATAAGAAAACAAAAATTCTTCACGGTTTACCTTGATTTCTTTTTATTTCTCTGTTTTGTGTTTAATTTTTCAACGTGCATTTTATTTTCTGCTTATTTAGTTTTGCAAAGTGCTTCTGCTGCTTAACAGTGGCTGTTGATTTGGAAAACCAACTAGCAGCAACAAAATCAACAACTCATAAAACAACCAAACTTTCAAGTCAAATAGCGGTTTTGAAATTATTTTTTGCCATTTTTTGTGGGGTTTTCTCCTTTTTTTTTAGCTGCACTTAAGTATGCAGGCATTTTATCTTCTCCTTGACTCATAAATTTAACAATAACTAAAATAATGTTGCTGCTAGTTTTTAGTCTTATCCTTTAACATATTTTCCATATTTTATTAAGAACAAAAGCCAACCCTACTTTTGAAATTCAACTTCTGATGACTTTTTGTTTTAAATTTTTTGACTTTATTGCTTGGAAAAAATGAAAAAAAAAATTTAAAATAAAGGGAAAAAAACAAAACATAAAGCCATCAAAAACCGCAGTCAAGACGTCTAACGTTTGTAAATCAACAGACGGTTGGCAGATTGTGGCTTAATATGGCTGCTTCTACTACCACATACTGTTGCTGCCTTTTAAACGAGTAGTAAGTATTTAGTAAAAGTATTTAAAGGTGATGTCTGCTTCTTTCCACTTTTATATTTCTTTTTTTAAAACAAGCATTAAACTCAGACATGAGGAAAATTTCTTTTTTTCTAAAAATAAGCTTCACAAAATTGTTAAAGCAATCAAACTCATTTCATAGTGATGGATAATTTAAATATTAACGAATTCATGAATAAATTTTGGGGGAATTAATAATTTTTCTTATTTTTATGAAAATATTTTAAATAGGTTTTTCTAAATTAAAAAAAATATTTAAAAACAGTTAATAAAACCTACGTTAGAAAGAAGAAAGTTATTTTTTCATAAAACATTGTTCAAAGTTTTGTTAATAGTTTTGATCGTGTTTTTTATTCATCTTAGATTTAACAAAATTTTTTAAAAATATTCTTATAAAATTGTTTTTAATATTAAAATTCTATAAACCACTGTCTTAAGTTTAATCCCTGGTTAAATACCTAATTTACTGAACAAACATTTTAACACAGTTTGACATTCACAGACTTCAAAATGTCGTTGTGGATAACAATAGTTCTCATGCAGCTAAAGATACATTCATTACGTACATATGTTATTGAATCAGCCTTATCGTGAAAACAAATTTAAGTTCATAGAGGTACAAATAATTTTTAAATATAATATTCACTTTTAGAAACTAAAGGAATGAGCTTTAGAAATCTATATTGTTTTTTAGGGTATCTGTGCAAAAACAAGTAGTTTTTAAGTGGACATTTAACCCGCACCTTCGTACACGAAGCTTTGAATATTAAAAAAAACAAAATACTTAATGTCAATAAATAAGCAAAGTTTCTTTAAAACCTTAATCTAGAACCTTTACTTTTCTACGCTTATGACGTCCGTTTAGTTTCATGTGAAAGAGAAGTTTCTGACCATTGAGTTTACTTCTGGCCATAACCGGGATCAACAGCCCTTTTTTTATGTGTCTAAAAGAACCAAAATTTCAAAAAATATTCACGAGTACCAAAAATGTAAAAAAAGTATTTTTTCTATTTTTAAGACGTCTGAAGTTAAGCTGAAGTTTTATATTTCTCACGTCATAAATTAAAAAAAAATTAAAAAAGTACCGAAAAAGTAATAGAAAAGTTGTTGTCCAGACAACTGGCTTTTGGCCTTAAGGTCGATCCATAATATATAGTTGTGGCATCATATCACGATATGATTCCCCATTGACAATTACCACTACGCCGTTTTCAGTTTTAAAAAAAAGAAGGTCCAATGATTCCTTCTGACCAAATTGCACACCAGACTGTCACTTTTATTGGATGCGAAAGTGACTGATAAATACTCTAAGGGGTTTTCACTGCCCAAAAGTGACGACTGTCTTTACTCACATATCCATTGAAATGAAAATGTGCATCGTCACTCATTGTGGGTTTTGCATAAAAATCGGGGTTGTCATGGACGAGTTCTAACATCCTATTGGCAAATGTACGGTAGCGTTACTGGTCTTCTGGAAGAAGCTCTTGTGTCAAATGAGTCTAAAGTGGAAACAAATGCAAATCTTTGTACAAAATCGTGGCCAAAGTTGTTCTTTGAAGACAAACCTTCTGAGCACGGCGTTGACTTACGGTTCATGAAATGCTTTAAACAATTTCTAGAGCAGCAGTAATGTGTTTTTAGCTGGTTTTACTGTATATTGTGGTTTATCCTTGAGCCTATGAGACACAGTCCCTTTTTTTTCGAAATCATTCACTATACGATAAATAGTGCGTCTTGCTGGCAAAAAAATATTTATGTAAAACCAACAGGAAATCTATTTAAAATAACTGGATATTCAGTTAAAATCCCTCCAACAAGGTATTCATTTAAATTAACAAAATATTTCATTTAAATTCTAAAATTAAAAAATTAACTTACATATTCGTCTAAAAATAACTAAATTATCTGCCATTTACAGCAAAACACTAAGTATCAGAAAAAAAAATAACAAAAGTAGTTAATACTTAAAAAGAACTGACAAAACTAACTTCAACTGAAAATCAGGGGCCAAATCGTCGTATTCGATTCGAATCGAAATTTAAAAATTCTTATTAGAACTCCTATATTAAAAGCATTGACAACTCGAACGATCGAGTGAAATTTCGATTCGAATCGAATAAGACCATTTGGCCCCAGTCTTTTTGTTTTGCTGAAGCTTTTATTAACCCTTCAAATCAGTTTTAAAAAATCTTGTATTAAAATATAACAGTTTTTTCATTAAAAAACAACGTCACGGTATACTTCCTAAATAACTTAGAGTCAGTTACTGTAATAATTTTTTAAGTGTAGTGCCGGCGGACACCCGGTATTTTTAATAAATTTAACCTAAATTTTCACCCTTCCGGATGTAATTTAACAAAAGTTACTTTTTTAATTCTTTAGATATATTTAGAATTTTCATTTTATTAATTTTTGTTGAAACCAAGTAAGACAAACCAACAATTTGAAAAGAAGCAAAAATTTTCAAGCTCAAATAATAGCGCCCAGTTAATAGATATCACATTAGAAAAAAATCCTACGAAAAATCTATATTTCTAAAAGCCGAAGACTATGAATTTTCGGGATTACCCTGTTAATACAGTCGGCGTGATAAAGGTGGTTATTGTACCTTATAAATTAAAATTCACATCTTACTCTTAACATTAAGTGAGGAGTTAAATTTTTAATAATTTCAAGCCTTACAGATCCAGACGTACTGCTTAAATTTTCTCAAACTTTTTGATAGTTTTGTAACATGATTTAATTACATTTTTATTTGATTGTTGAGTGCTGTGGCTTTTTTAATTAAAATGGTTAAAAAGAACAAAAAATAAAAAAATAAAACAATCTCCAAATGAAAATAATATAAAACATTTCGTCAAAAACTAAAAGCTAAATATTTTACAAAAACAGAAAACGAAAATATATTTATTTTTTATTTTTACTTTTATTAAGTCTTAGTCTATTGAAAAATTCATTTGACTGTGCATTGGAAAACAAATTTGTATAGTTTTGTGGTCAGTCAACTGTCTGGAGGTTTTATTGTTTTATTGTATAATTTTTTTTTTAAAACATTTCAAAATCAATGAATTGAATCGGCGTTAGGTTTATCTAAAAAATTGGTGAAAAATATATTTTGATGAAACTGTTGAATCTTACTTACTCAGGTAGTTGGTTAGTGAAAAGGATTTAATTTATACCTAAAAATTGCTAAAAACGAAAATACAACCACATGAACTCATTTGCATCAAAAAGCGTTTTATTTAATTTAATTTATTTTTAAGGTTAAACCAACTGTGGTCTAAAATTAATATCCATTTACTTTTCCCTTCTAAAGAGAAATGTCAACGACAACATTAATTTTAAAAGCCTTTAATTAAAAACATTTTTTATTCTAAAATAAATTAATACCATAAAGGAAAATTTACAGCTTTGCTGTCAAACCATGTGTCACTTTATATGAAGTCAACAAGTCATCAGTACTGGTTTCAGTCATTCATTAAGCTACCCCAAAAAAAATTAACAAAATATACCCAACAAAAAAGGTTAAGCAAAATAAATATTTTTTTTGTTGTACTCGGGAAATAAAGTTAAAAAAAGAA
The DNA here is from genome assembly GCA_963583895.1 of Melanophora roralis. Lineage (NCBI taxonomy): Eukaryota > Metazoa > Arthropoda > Insecta > Diptera > Rhinophoridae > Melanophora > Melanophora roralis. The sequence continues at coordinate 85,057,174 of OY757189.1, forward strand.
CTTGATGATTTGCTAGCTAACAAACTTTTAAACTTCATTTGAAAAAACCAAAAGACATGTAAGAAAAAATAAAATAAACCAAATTAGAAAAAAGCTTTCGTTAAGGTTTATAGTTTTTTTGTGTTTGTTAATTTTCAAACTTCAACACAGTCTATACACTCACATTTATGCATATCTATAGTCGAATGGTTAAAATGAGCAAATATTAATACTGACACTAATACATACAAACAAATTTTTTTCATTGTTAATATTTACTTTATAGGGTTTCTGGTGTTAAAATTTTTATCAAAACTAAAAATTTTTTGTGGTCTAGGGTAAACATCTTGTTGTAGATATAGAAGGAATTTTTAAAAATAATACATAAAAAAACGAGAACTGTGTCAAACGATCAGAGATATCTCTCAAATGAACGCTGTTTTAAATTAGAAAGAACGGCTCACAGCAGGCATATTTGTGGAACATACTTACCACCCTATTTTCACTTTCTAAAATGGTTGCCGCAAAAGTTTAATTTTTAAAAATTTTTTTAAAATCACCCCCATAGTCTCAAAAGTATTCCTACAAAGATCAAATTTGACACCGATCCCTTTTAAGTTTTCCTCACAAATATTTTTGTGGAACATACTTAACCCCTATCTCCCGCTATTAACAGGAATGCCCTACAAGATTAGGGTAAAACCCGTAAAACTTCCCTGGAGTCGCCCTTAGAGGAATAAAATATGTCACAGACAGTTTTCAATACCAAATATTTAACTTCAATATACTTAGCTCCTATCTCCATCAAATTTTACAAATATAATGTTGCACCTCACCCATAACTTCCCCAGAGTCGGCTTTAGAGGTATAAATTGTACAACCGACCCCTATTAGTTTTCTATCTCAAACATACTTCTAGAACACATTTACCCTTTATCTCCATCACCTAAGGAGGTTGCCATACAAAGTTTACAAGAAAGATGTACAAACGCCCATGGCTTCCCTAGAGTCGGCCTTAGCAAAATAAAATATATGACCGATACCATTATTGTTGGAATATACTTACCCCCACCTCCATTGCCTAAGGGGTCTCCCATATTAAGTCTGGAGAATTGTAATAAATCCCCCCTAAAGCTTCCAGGAATCAATCTATTTTTAGATAATTTGTTTTAAATCAAAGACCGGTTTTCCCACTTACATAAGAGGACTTTCAAAACAACGCAACATGATGGGGAAATATACCACAATGAGCCTTTTATAATGAATAAAATAAATGGGCAATGGGAAGCTTCTCCCAGGTGTAGGAAGATAGACGGGCTGTTATCTATCCCGTTCTCCTACAGAATGGGGTTGACTGGGTTAGGCAAAAAAGTCGGTTGCGAAAATGGTTAAAAAATGAGATGCAGCCAATCTGGTAACGTTTTTTCAGTCCTTTTGTGATACTTTTGAAAGGAAGGTTTGTAAAAAGAGAGACCTAAATTACAATAAATTAGCTCAAATTGGAAAATGTTGATTATCCCTGTGGTTAAACTATACACTATCTCTAAAAAGGGATGATGGAATAGGTATACCATGTTTGCCATATTTTTGCAGTCTGTTGGTACCAAAGTTTGAACATCGTCTAGTACCAAAGAGATGAACATTAGATGTGTATACTTTTAATCCTCTTAGTGTCTTAACAGCTTCGACAGCAGATATTAAAAGGAAATAACAATGCTAGAAGCATGGGTACCAAATCGATAGTGGCCTGTAATTTTGGCCACGGTGTCTCTTAGTTTTTGTTTGTCCAGATAAAGAATAGACTAAGAACGTCTTGGACCTTCCCTTGGCCAGGTAATCCTAGTGGTTGTACATCTAAGCTCCTTGGACTATTTGCCCCTTGCAACTATACCTGGATATTTATCTACACAGGCTTACAAGAAGACAGAGGAATACCACTTCGCACAATTTCTAGCAAATGTTTTGGGAACACAATATCCTGCATTTGTTCCGTGTTCTCTCTTCCCTGCCAGAGTGATGTGAAAATGAACTGCATTCCGTTGAAGGATGTCTGGAATTGTTGAATAATTTTAATGTAGGGTTTACAAAAGTAACAGGTCTGATGGCGGCAGAGTTGTCAGTGAAGACCCTTTTTATGAAATATCCTGGCGTATTGAAGCCAGTAAATCTATTAGTCAAATATCATTAAAACGGCCTGCAGGACATTGTATTTATTTTGAAGTCTTAACGAAATCCACAAGAAATATTCGTATATATGCCCAAATCAATAGGTTCTGAGGAGGTGATTAGGTTCAACTTAGTGAATATCTCTACGGAAATCTAGGAGTTCAAATTAAAGATTATTCAAAATATGGCCAAGCTGACAATATAACGTTTGAGCTTCAAACTAACCTAGGAAATGTGGTCAGAAAGCAACAGGTAGTAATGCGAAGGAGCTTTATGACTTTGATTGCAAACAAATTCGAGTTAAAGGAGTCAGCAAAAACAGTTTAAAATACAATGGTAAAATATTTTGCAGAATGACGAAAATCCTCTGGGGCGTTTCAAATGGGGATAAGACATTTGAAATCTGGAACTGATTAAATCTGAATGGAGCAAGTTGATGAATGTTCCTACTCAGTTTCATTGGGTAGGTATTGAAAAAATGGTTATTACAAGGAATAAAGGAAGGCCATCAAATATATAGAGCATGCCTGTTTCACTGTTATGATTTTACTCAGGTCAGAGTCCGATGCATTACATCTAACTTTACATACTTAATTTGACTCACTTGAAGGGTAACAAATATAAATTTTCAAAAGGGGTTTGTTCGCAATATCAAACTGCTGTGAAATTTCTCTTTTGAATTTGAAACAAACCGAACACTGGCTATATTGTATGTCCTACTGTTAATAAATTATTAATAACTACAATAACAATCTTTATAGAATGTTGCCTGCAACTTTTTATCTTCAAGCTTTTTTCTAATTTTTTATGGCCAAAACTAATTTTTTTGTCTTAAGCGAAGGTCAGTTCGTGTTTCTCTCGAACCCTTTTTTGAAATTGATACTTCTTTGGCAAAAAAACGGCATTTTCAAAGCAAAAAAAAAACAAAAAATTCTAGTTTCTAAGTGTAACTAAAAATAATAAAATTAATGGAAAGAAATTCCATATGTTGAAAATATTTAATATCTTCGGAATATTGCCTCGCTTTGTTAGGCTTCTAATATTTTTTTTGTCCGTTAAAACAATTCTTATGAAGCGGTTACTTAATATTTCTAATTCATATATTTATTAAGAAATTTTTCAAAATACTAATAAAATACTAATACCTAAGGATTCCCTTATGAATTTGTGGGGAAAATTAAAAAACTGAAAACTCTTTTTAATCATTTCATTTACACTATTTAAACTCAGCTTTTCTTTTTTAAAGGCTTCATGCATTTTGTTATACCTAAGCCCACAGAAAAAAGTGACAAAAGAAGCTGTCACTCATTGTCAAAGTGAGTAATTTTGTTCATAGAACTCACCATTTTTTCCTTTACTTGCTCCTTAAGGCTCTTATTAGTACTTTTTGATGCAAAAAAAATAAATGCCTCAACTACTTATTGTCATTCATTGTTAAGGGCCTGGGTTTAAACTGAAATCATTTGTTTGTATTCACTGCAATTGCAAAAAAAAGAACAAACGTTTTTTTCTGTTGCTGCTTTTGTTTGTTTGTCGTGCATGTCATGGCATGCATTCTAGAACTTATCACAGCACTATGGACGGGTATAAGGTTAATTGAAACTTGGATTGGCACTCTCGATCAAGTGACTAGTTTATTTTTTAGCACGATAAATGGACTTGTGATAAAAGCTTATGTTACATTAATATTCGTTAAAATAATTGGTAAAAGAAATAGTGAAGAATTCAAACTTTAGTATAAAAGAAATATTCCAAAATTTTAAAGCCTTAAAAATTTAAAAATTTTAAGTATAAAGGCAGGTGCAACTTGTTGTAGCAAAAACTTAAAACAAGGGACATTTATTGCTTTTCTAGCCATAGTGTTTACTGAAATGTCATTTTCTATGCAGTAAATATTAGTTTCTTTTTCTTAATTTAGTTTTTCGTTTATTTTCCCATTTTCCTGCTTTCATATTAACAGCAACATTGTAATACCATATCGACATGCACATACACAAAATCACTGTTAGTCTGTTTGTAACAGTCTAATACTCTTTGTCTGTCTGTGTGTGTCATTTTAATGGCTTTTTCTTCTTCCATACAATTCGCTTATTGCTTTTTTCTTTTACACTGTCACATGCATATTAGTATGTTCATATAATCTAACACATAATATTTTTTTATGGGATTTCTTTCTATTTTTTCATAATATAAAACTTGCACTGAAAATAATTAAAAACTTTGCGGTAAATAGCGTTTTGCCATAGAAATGCAAATATCTGCATTAGTGTGTATGTGTGAATGTTTGTTCATAAAATAGGTTGTAGGAGAAAATTATATTTTTTTTTATAATAAAGCCTGTAAAATATTGTGTTACTTTAATAAAGTTAAAAAATGTAAAAGCAGGCAGACAGGTATACATTTCAAATATGATTAAAAGCAAACATGTTAGTGAATATTAGTTGAGTCGTGCAAATATGTTTTAACAAGTTAAAGTAGCAAATGGAAAAAAATAACATTTTCTAAATTAATTTACAAAAGAGGCCTTGTAGTTAGAAATGCATGGGTAAGTGGTTATGATATATGGTTGTAGATTGTATGCATATGTTATTAAATATAAAGGTTTTTTAAAAAAAATTAAAAAATATTAAGAACACTATATTCGGCTGTTTTGAATCTTGTATGCCCTTCACAATTCTATTTATCACAATTTCCCAACCTTTTTTATTTAAGCCCCCTTGGGGTGATAGGGATAGGGGGAAATTTGTTCTAAAATTGTGCTTGGAAGGGAAAACTAATAGCGGTAGGTCGTACACTTTACTTCTCAAAGGCCGTCTCTGGTGAAGTTTTGGGCGTTCTTCCCTAATCTTGTAAATTTTGTGGAGCAACCCCCTTAGGTTATGGAAATAGGGGGTATATATGTTCTAGGAATATGTTTGGGAAGGAAAAGTAATGGGGCTCTGTGATACATTTTATTCCTCTAAGCGACTTTGAGTAAGTTGGGAGGATTTTTACCCTAATTTTTTAAAATTTTGTATGGAAACCCTTATAAGGGGTGGATATAGGGGGTAGGTATGTTTCGAATATATATTTGAGAGGAAAAATTAAATGGGGTCGGTCATACATTCAACCTTAAGAGGAGCACCCTGGGGGCTGTAGGGGGAGTTACTAAAATTTTTGTAAATTTTATAATGTAACCCTTTAGGTGAGTGTTTTAGGCGGTAAGTATGTTTTAGAAATATGTTTGAAAAATAACACTATTGGGGGTCTTGGACAGATTTCTCCCCGTAAAGACCCAGGGAACTTATAGGGGGTTTTTTCTAATTTTTTTTCAAGTTTTCTATGGCAACAATATTAGGGGGTGCCGATAGGGGGTAAGAATGTTCCAGTTAAATGTTTTCAAGGAAACTGTTGTGGGGAATAATAACAATTTTCCACACTTTGAGTGAGAGCCCCCTTAGAGGGTAGAGATAGGTGGTAAGTATGTTCTAAGAATATGTTTAAGAGGGAAAACTAATAGCGGTCTGTGATGCATTTTTATACTTCATGGGCGACTCCGGAGAAATTGTAAGGGTATTTACTCTTATTTTTCTTTAAATTTTGTGTGGAATCTACAAAAAAGTTTGTTAGGAAAACTGAATTGGGGTCGATCGCACATTTGTAGGAGCACCCTGAAAGCTGTGGGAGGAATTTAAAAAAGTTAAAAAATATTAAAATTTTTTATGGCAACCCTGTAAGGGAACCATGTTAGGGTATAAGTATGGCTCACAAAATTGTTCTTGAGAAAAAATTTAATGGGTTTTGGTCTTTCATTGCACGCGTGCAGGGGCAGCTCCGTAACAGTTGTTGAGGTCTTATGTGCAGAGAAATAAAAACCGAGGTAGTTTTGGTTTTTGGCTTATGCCTCGGTCACTTATCACGGGATTTTGCTGGATTTTAATAAAAATTTTTTCGCAAATTTTTTTTAAAGCTTTATACCGCTTAAGAGTGTATGGAAAATCGGGGGGCTTCGAAAAATTGATTTTATCCATAACACGAGAAGATGGACAGATATACAGTCATCCATCGCTAAATGGACTTCCCTATTTATAAGTACCAAGAAAATATAAAATTTATGGGGTCGCAGATGGATAGTAAAGAAATAACTTACGGAATGGCAAACTTATATGCACCCTTATCACTAATATGTAGGGTCTTATAATATGTTAAAACCTTTAAAGATCAAACGGTTTGAATTCGGTTTCATAAACTTTTTTGATTTTCTTAGACTTTTAGTTTTTAGGACGACGTATTTCTAACTTGTTTTTGTACTTTTATACCCACATCCATACCATGTGTTTGTGCAATATATTATCGACCGAGTTTTTTAAATATTTGGATGAAATTTTGCGCAGATAAATTATTAAGTGAAGAAAAACTGTTCTTTGACATATTTCAAGCCTTTGCATATTCTAAGGATTTCAAGCAATAAAGTGTACTTAAGTTGACTTATCGGCTGAATTTTTTATATTGCCACAATAAAAATGTTCTCCAAAAGTAAACTAAATGTGCTTTAGTTAGCTGAAATATTAAGAAATATCTATAAAATTTTCAATACCTATAGGGAATTGTGTTACTAATTTTTTGAGTGAATCTTTGTGTAGGCTGTCAATAGCTTCCAATGGGGATTATATTGGCCTCACTCTGTGAAGGAAATATGGTCTTGAAAAAAACTTTTGCTTAAGCTTGTACTGAATGTATACATGAAAAAAATTGCACCAACTAGAAAAAATTGTTTGGCAACCAACTCAAATCTATTCAAATATTCCTTGTTAAGCCAGTTGTACTTGAATATATTTGATAAAGGTCCAAAAAGATTAAAAAATGATCTAAAAATCCTATTTACAATTTGGGCCTTAAACACACTCATCACTTTCTTTTGTTTAGACTTCCCAAGATTAAGAACTTTCCAGTCTATCCTCTTCTAGATACATTAGAAAATTCTTATTATTCTAATATCTGTTCTTTGTTACACCATAACATGCTGGCAGTTCCAGCTCACTTCATCATATCCAAATTTGTTTTAACATAAGCTTATGGTTACTCTGGTCTACTGCCTGATTGCCTTAGTCACCAAATCACAACACAGTGATGCCTTAATATGCATTAAGCATCATAAAGTACCCTCGCTTATTCTTATTAAAATTGGCCCAGATTTTTAATAAAATTACCCACATTTTTTCTTAAATACAAACATTTCTTTTTCTTTATACTTAAAAGCATTTTTTAAATAAAGAGTTTTTGTTAACAGCTTAATAAGCTTAACAAAGTATAAGTTCTACTGAAGTAAGAAAAAAGGCTAAAAAATAATTGAAACAAGGAATAAATTCCTTAAATACCTAAAATGACTTTACCAGGTATTAAGTTCATTTTATAAAAACAAACACGAAAAGTAATTGAACCCTTTTTTCCGTCTTGCACTTCCGTTTCCAACAGTTAAGTTTAAATACCTGCACATACAAATCAAAGCGATTATCAAACCAACACTCACTTAAACACATACTTACCCTCACCAACTCTTGCCTACTGAAGATGCAAGCAAGCACATGCATGCACATTAAACAAAAAGCCAACGCAATTAAATTGACAGAAAAAATAGTGGGGCGTTTTACATTTTTTAAGCTTAGAAAAACACAAAAACTGTTTTTTGGAGTTTTAAAGTTTTGTTAAAAGATTTTAATCACATCAAATTAAAGGTGCTTAGGTGGAAGTATACATTTTATTTTAGGATACTTTATATAACTTATGCCAGTGGGTAAGATCGATGAAGAAAAGAAATTATTGTTTTACCAAAAACACTTTTTTGACTGGCGCCTTATTTGGCTCCTTTAATTTTCCGATTAAACCACTGTGCAACGCAATACTGTAGCTTGTAAAGTAGAAAAAATAAAGAAAAGTAACAGCTCTATTCATACGACAATAACAAGTACGACAACCAAATAAACACAACTCAAATGTAAAGCTTAACAACAGATACGTTATCACGATAATAAATTCATGCACATAAACTCACTAACACCAATAGCATAAATAAACACAACATGAACATTGTGCACATACACACATACATATGTATTTATGTATGCGTCAGTAAACGCTTGTATGTATGTTAACACGTATTAAAGCATTTATGTAATTTTCTTTAACAAAACTTTGTAGGCATTTATAACCAAAAAGGTAAACAAAAATGTTTTATAAAAATCCACCCAAACGGTAACAGAAGCATAAGCAGCAAAAACAATTTTAAATAAAGTCCAACAACAAATGAAAATACAAAAAGCATAAAAAAGAAATTGCTGTGTTGGCTGACCAGATTAAACCAAGTGAATGAAATTGTTTGAAATAACTTCCGTTGGAAAATGCACATTAAGTATGTAAACTCACACACTAACACATTTACTGCACTACGGTTTTTGAAGAAAAAAATATTACTTTGATTTGGCTTGTAATGTATTGTTTTATTAAAGCATTTACTATGACTCGAGACACTTTAAAAATGATAAAAGTGATTGAAAAAGGGTTCGCTTTTCAAAACCTGAGTCATACATTTTAAAAATTGAGAAATTTTTAAAAAAATCAAAAACTTTGAAAAAATAAGATTTTTAACCATTTAACTACGAAGAGGGTTTCTCAAGCTGGGCTTATAGTCATCATATTTATATTTGCAGACGTGGGTTTTAACAACTTAAAAAAATATTAAAAATGTAAAAAATGACTTTTTTCCATATGTTGACTTCCAGCCTTAATCTATGTCAATAGCCCCAATATTATATTTCCTTAGTCGTTAACCAAAAAATTCCGATCTCAATCTGGTTTAATTACCTCTAATTTTATATTTCTAAAGTCTCTAAAGCTTTCTGTAAAATATAGCATAAAAGCCTGTTAACCAAACTTAAGTGAAACTTGCAGCCAATATTATCAGCCCTTAAGTTGTTTTCAACCAATAGGGGCTGGTGTACTTCAAGGCAGTATACCACATCCAATTCTTTGCTTCTTAGAACTTTGCTAATGATATCGATTTTCTCAGTTATCATGACCTTAAAGAGGCCTTTAACCAACTTCGGCATCGTGTTATCCAGTTAGAGGAATGGGCAAAGTTATGGGGGAAAAATATATTTACAAAAATGTGTTCAAGTAAGTTTTACTTTACGCAAAGAAACGTGCTTCCCAATTGTTATTAGCAACCATGGAGTGCTTCAACAATTTAAGACGAAATATCTTCGCATTTGTCTGGATCGCTGCCTCACGTGGACTAATGGGACTTCAATATAGATGCAAAGTTGGCAAAAATTAAACTCAAAACTGTCCAAATCCACTGGCTAATTGGCAGAAACTCTGTTTCTTACCTCCATTGAAAATTTCTACAATTGAACTTATAAACTGATTTGGTACTTTGGGATTTAATTATGGAACACTATTTTCACCTCCAGCATAAGGAAAATTCAATGACATCAAAACAAGAGATTAAGAATGATAACTGATTATCCTTGGTATATTAAAAACGGCAACATACACAAGGAGCTAATAGTTACACTAGTAAAATGCGAAATCCTTACCTATATGGAAAAGTATTTAAATAAGCTGAAAACATATCCAAGTCCACTCGCTTGAATCAGCTTGTAACACATAAGAGTGGACACACTTTTCTGAAAAGAAAGGATACTATTGCGTTCAGGTTTAACTATTTAAATTTGTAAACTTTAATTTGGGAACTTAAATTTTAGTCTGGCATTGGACGGACTAAAATAAATTATACCAATATTTAAGGTTTGAATTCTAATTGTTAGCTCACACAAGTGAAGAATAATAAAAAAAAATGAAAAAATAGTAATATTTTAAAAAATTTAAAATAACCTTAAAGCTCATACTAGGATCCTAAATTTAATAAAATTTGTAAAAATTCCAAAAATGGATTTATGTTTTTTTCAAGCACAATCGAACGCAATTGGAACTCTTTTTTTATTTTTATTGTTCAAAAGTGACAACATGAGCCCCAGCAGTTTTAAAATATGGTTTAACAATGTCTAGCCTATGACGGTTAAATATTTAAAAAGAAAGCAGCAACAATTTTTTGATATTTTTTCAAGACCTGTCAAACACAGTTTGAATTTGACCTCCATTTTAATTGGTTCTTAGGTAACAAATTTGATTCAATGGGTATTAACATAGATCTGTCTTGTCCCTTTTGTATTAAAAAGGGTGTCAAAAGTGTATTCTAACATTCTTAAAACTTGTAAAACACAATTTGAATTTAAATCACTAATATAAAATTTTCATTTTTTTTACTCCGTTGATTTTATTGAATTTGTTTAAATAAAGAAAACTTTTTACAAACCACATTCCTAGAAAAATCTGATAAAAAATTTAAAACTAATTTTATTTCATAACTATTTTTCCAAAAATAATAATAAATAAATATGTTTGTGAGAATATATTTTATGTTAGCGGCTTCTTTAAAAAAATACCTATAAAAAGTAATCACAAAGTAAAAACGGCAAACAAACGGCCCCAAAATTTTGCATTGAAAGCAACAACATTAAAATTGAGGTCCAGTTTTCTTATTTTTAATACCATTTTGCTTTTCTAAAATTACAGAGATTTTTCATTTATTAAAATTTAAGTTTTTAGGTCTTTTTTCATTAAAAAATTTCTTGTTACTTTTAGAAATCTTAAAATGAAGAATGGGCCACATGAAAAATTACCCCAAAACACTTACAAAAAATTTCCCCAATTTGAAGAATGAAAAATGGCCCCAAACAATGGATAAGTTGCCTCAACAAAATGTGTGGAATTTTCAAAAGAAAGGCTATAAAGTTCCAAATTTAAACAAGAAAAATGTCTCCAAAGTAATTAAAAAAAGTCTTATAAAAATGGCCCCAAATTTTTTTTTTAAAGGGATGGTTTTGCAAACACAGCTCATTTTGAAAAGGTATTATAAAATTTCGTATCTAAAACAAAATGATATTTTTTTTATATAATCTAAAATTTCGCGCAAAAAAAGGGTTTTAGATGCACTGCCTTCGGCGCCAAGGACTTAAAAAATTGATGGTGATTTCAAAAATGAAAAATCATCTTAAACTTTAAAATAGAAAAAAAACAAAAATTGAATAAATGGCCCCAAATTTTCATGTTCTTATTTTCAATGTAAGTATTTGTAGCCATTTTTAATTTACGGTTTGGGACTTTTTTCCTTCCTTTTCCAAATCATCAATTTTTTTTGGGTCATCTTTTTTAACTTTTCATTTAGTTTTTTGAAGCTGTTTTTCAATAAGCCTACATTTTTTTATAGTAATAATGTAGCTCATGTGATTCGCAACCTATTTTATATCGTATATATGTATATTTCTAAAGCTGTTAACAACATTTTATATTTTGAAAACGAAAACATTTTTGTGAAGAAAATGTAATTCATTTTTGTTTATTGTTTAAAGTAATAGAAGATATTGCGTATTTTGGATCATATTTTAGCTCATCGATGGACATGGACTTTCTATGAAACAAATTAAAATATTTCAACATGTGTGGCCTACGTTGTATTTTTTATGCAATATGTAAAAAGAGTTAAAAGTTTTGTTTAAGAACTTTAAAAAAATTTTAATATTTTACTACGAAAACATACAAAGTAGGCCCATCCGGCGCGCTGCAGCGTATACTTAATATTACGCTAAAAAAAATTTTATAACTCATACGATCAATCTTATATCGAAATTGTTTTTACACCTTTAAAACATAAACCATCTATTTCATCTCGATTTAAAAAAACACGAGTTATGGAGTAAAAACCTAACGAAATGTATTCTCAACTGCCCTACCTGTTTCAATCAAAATACTTCTGGCACATTATTGATTGAACATTTTACTGTAAAAAAAATGGGGATAAAATATTGCATTCGATTAGCATCGACGTTTAAATTTTTTTATAAGAATGAATTTATTTTCAAAGCGTTAAAAACTCGATCAATCAGCTTAATTTCGAATCGAGTCAAATGCGACGATACGGCTCCTATTTAAAAACTCTTTTTTAATTAAGTGAATGATTTTTATAGTCAAAAAGTGAATCTATTTTATTCCTCTAAATATTTATGTATATACATTTGTCAAAAAAGGCAAAATTATCATTTGTTTTTCAGGTGTTTTTCTTTTTTTGCTCTAGAGATGTTTTTAAAATATTTTTCTATTTTTCTTTTCAGGTAAGTTCTCTGTTAAGTGTATAAATAATAACCGCGTTTTTAAAAAAGTAAGTTCAAAAACTTTTTGTTTACTAAAAATCTTTAAAGTTTTTTAATTTTGTAAAAAAATATGTACTCAAAAAGAAAAAGTTGTTTAATTACTTGCATGCACGTATAACATGCATAAATATTTTCCACAAGATTGATAAAATGTTGCCTATTTTAGGGCGTGATAGCGACATTTTTGTTAATTATCATAAATCACTTTGGGCTGTCAGAATAAATTTATATTATCATTTCTTTTGTTTTAGCCTCCTTTGTTCGTGTGTTTATATATTTTAAAAACAAAATTTTAAAGTAATTTATGAAAACAAAAATTAGCATAAATAATGTTGTTTTTAAACTTTCGTGCTGCTTATATTTAGATTTTATTTTACGTTTATTATTATAAAAGTAAACAAACATATTTTACTTTTGATTACAAACACGTATGAGGTAAATTTTCTAGATTTGTATATGCATAAACATGTGCATGTTAAAGTGCATGATAAAGCTTGCCGAAGACTGAAAAAATTAATTTAAGAAGTATATTCATCTAAATAAATGCCTAAAATTCACAAATAAATTTCTAATTTTTCTGCCAAAGAAACTGTTTTTTAAAGATAATGAATAAAAGAACTTTATAAACTGATTTATGCTTGGTTAGTTTGGTTTTTTAATGCTGAATAATAAATTTGTAATATTAGTAACGTGCTACAATATTCTTTGTTTTAACTACATTAATTGCATTAATTAATCTATTAATTAGTAGTTGAAGTTATCACTATTTGACAATATGTTTAAAACTTCCTTAAATTGATATTTGCAATATTCCATAATAGAATTTGTCATACCATTTCTTGGTTGTTAAATAAAACTTGTTACAAAAGCTCTTCACTAGCTACAAAAGCTTGTCAATAAGTATATATTTTTTTGAACAAAAATACCTTTTGAAAAATCCAAATTAAAGAAATTAAAAAAAAAATAAATTAAAAATAAGCTTAAAAAAATTCAAATTAAATATTGTACTAAATACTTATGAGAAATATCATAAAAGTTGTAAAAATTTAACATTAAGACAGTAAGAATTGGATAATTTTAAATAAATATATCTTTTCGTTTGCAATATATCTTAAGACGTTAAGCAGGAACTGCATTTATAATAAGTCTTATGTACATAATATTAACACATGCAATAATTGCCCTTCATATTTAATTTAATTTAATTTCAATTATTTCTTATTTTTTTAAATACCTAAAGACTTAAATGCTTTACTTAACCAAAAGTATTAACGTACCCTGGAGTTGTTGCAAGTGCGTGTTTGTATAAAGAAACGCATACACCCACACAAGTTAGCAGGGATTTAAGGCTTAATTATACAATTATGTTTAAGTCGCTTAATGCGTGTCATTTTGTATTATACATTTATTTTAAATAAATATGCATAAATTAATGTTTTAGTATGTATATCGTTGCCTTGACATAAAAAGGCTCTAAGTCGTATTTTTAAGCCCAAAAAATTTTTTGTTACTTGTCATTTATACAACAACACATATATCAAAGTCAACGAAAATTTGGAAGTATAAAAAATATATGTTAAGGCTTTTATATGCGAAGGTAACGATATGTGCGTGTGTGTAGAGATTTAGTTTTATTTTACGTGTTTGTCTTTGGTTAAAAGGATTACGACAAATGTTGTGTCGCAAAAAGTATGAGATATTTTTTTTGGAGCTGTTTGTTTGCTTTAAAATATGTGATATATTTGATTTAATAATCACGATATGTGTGCTGTTTTTTTAAGAGTCTAAAAGTGTATTTTTAACTGTAAAGCAGGTCTGACAGAGCAAAAAAAGGATTTAGGCATAATAAAAATTAATAATTTATTTTAACCGTAATAGATAAACTGAGAAAAAACGTGGATAACTGACTAATTAATTCAATTATAGCCTAAAACACATTGCTTGTATCTCCTTAAACAAATAAAACATCGTATTTTGCTCAAAAAATAAACGAAACAGAGTCTAGCACTTTTTCAAAAATTTGGACATTAATGGGTTGGGCATCCCCATATCTCTATTACCAAAGGGGGCTGCCATAAAAAATTTTGGAAATTGTAAAAACACCTTCCACGCTGGCCATCGATAGCTCAAATATAGGATTCACCCCAGCCGGTATCCTTGCAAATATTTTCCTAGAAAATACTTAACCCTTATCACCAACCCCTAAGAAGGTTGCCATACAAAATTTTAAAAAATTAGGATAAAATCCCAACAACTTCCCCGTAATCACCCTTAGAAAATTGAAATATGTTACCCACCCCTATTTAAAAATAAGAAATAATTCATAAATACAAAAAAAAAAAGGATAAAAACAAAAATAAAGCTCGGGGATTAGAAGGCCTATGTGAAAGGTTTATAAGATTCAGCAAAGCCAAATATGGCGCTCTTATTTGTTTTGTTTTCCATTTAATTACAAAATTTTAACAACATTTCGAACGATAGACAAAAAGCATTCCTTTAAAATTATCGTTTACTGTGATTGTTTCTAATAAAGTGTGCGATACGTACGAGTATTTACCCGGACCGTTGAAACTAACAAGAGATGCCTTTGAGGGTTAGAAATTTGTCTGTTTCTGTAAAAACTAGTTAAATTAGCAAAGTAAAAAAAATCCTTTCAAAAGCAAACTTATATGTTACCAAAAACAAAAGTAAGATATTCGAATTTTTAAAGTCCGTAGACTTCAAATCTTTTTACAATGTTACAATTTTCATTAAAAATTTTTCACTGATTTTTTACGTTGGTATGTGCAAAGATAACCCTGCATTAACATATATTTTTACATTCTCAAACACAAACACTAACCGACATATTCTCACAAAAAGATTGAATATGTTTGTTTGCAGCGTTGCCTTAAATTTAAGTTCAAAATAAGTTTCATTTTAATGTAAACAAACCGCATGTTAACATTGGCGTCAATCCCCTTAGACTACTTTCACACTTGTTTTTGTTGTTATTGCTGTTCTTTATATTTCAGACTCTTTATAGTTGTTAACGCGATTCAAAAAAATTCTTAAAAGAGTTTATTTGATATGTATTGATGGTAATAATGATAAACAGTGGTTAATGAAATAGTATTACAAAAATTTTAAATTTTCTGTATCAACATAAACCGTACTTATACTCTGCGATTCTCATGCGTTAAAAAATGTCCAAAGCAAATATTGTAAAAAAGTGTGTTCTATATATAGTGCAACCACTGTGCAAATATTATAAAATCTAAGGATTTGCTTATGCATGTAAGTTTTTGCAAATAAAGCGAAATGTTTTACTGTGTGTTCGTGTATGTAAGTCAAGTCGTCTGTATAAGCATAATTACAATTTAAGCACACAATCATTATCATAATCCTTAATCGATATTATGGCTTACAATAAGCAAAGATACTGTGTAAATAGACAACAACAAATAAAATTTTCAGGAAGCAGCATAGATAATAAAAATAAAAAACATGTATTGGCGTGTGTGTGTGCGTGTGTGTAGGTTTTTAATATGTTATATGAAAAAGGGGTAAAGAAGGGTTTCTTAGATCCAATTTATACTTTTCTTATAAGAATTAGTATTTAAATAGATTTATTTAAAAGAAAGAGAAATATCAACTGATAAAGCTGTTTTAAATTTAAACAAGGATATAAGAAATAAGTTGTTGTAAAAACTATTAATTTCAACATTTTTTATTTCATTTTAAATTTTGAAATAAAATGTTGTTTTGTAAAAATGTTTTGGAATTTCTTTTAAATCAAAGTTTTTTTTCAAATATTTTGTGGTATAATATCCTTCTATATATTTTCTTGTTTGCCTTACTTCATTTCTAAAACCAATGACATCAAGCCATTATGCATTTTATAAGTAAAACGCGATTCTACTTACACAGCCATTCATATTAATAAGGCTTAATGAAAATTCTTGTTGAGTCTAGTTAGTAAAGACAGGCCTTCATCATCAAGGTAAAATATTCAAATAAAAAAAGTATTGGAAAAGTAAAGCATACACCAAAGGGTAATAGAATACATAATTATGTGGCATACAAACAGGATGCTGGTGGTATTTTCTACTTTGTTGAAAAGAGGTAAAAATGTTGATAACCACAAGATGCGTTTCCGGTTCGCAGATAACAGTACAGTTTTGGTTGGGTTTTGAACTTCAGCTCTCTAATTCACGTAAATTTGAAAGCTATATTTTTTTAAATGTTGGTAAAACCAATGGGTTAATTATATTGTTTTTTTGTCACTTTAAAAAATATAACGACGTTTTTTGCTTAATAGCAAATTGTCTATTATTTTTTGTGAACGTGAAATTAGTTTTCATTAAAAATGTATGAAAAATTTAAACAAATTTACATTATTTCCAAAGTATTTTTATTTTTTAAAAGAAAAGAAATAAAACAAATAAAAAAAAATTATACCAAATAATAGGGATGTATGAGAGAGGATTTACCAGACGTTAGGATCAACGTATACAAAATATCGTTAGTATTCTAGAGCTAAGGCACCTCTGGCTGCTTAAGATTCTGTTGCTACTGTTTGTTATGTATTAAATGATTCTACGGAAGTACGTTGTTATTTTACACTCCTCTCCTTACGTATAATTTTTTTTACCTTAAAATGCGATGTGCAATTACTCTTGTTGCTAAGCTATTAGTCTTCTAAGAGCTAAAATATTATAAAAGCTTCCAATTCGGAATTATAGGAGTCCTTTCGGCTAAAGATTTGGTAATTTCTTGAGACTTAAATTAAAATTGTTTTTGATATATACGTTTTAGAATATTCTTAAGTATTCCCAGAAATGTTTAGATTTTTATAGCGATACCATTCGCATATGTATGTCCGTTCAGATTTCCTTCCACTACGGAATTTACGGGCACCCCATTAGCGGATCATAGCAAGTGCACGAGTCTGGAGGCTGTAGGGTTCGATTCCCCCCAGAGACCCTGGTAAGTCTGCTTCATTCTTTTGTTCTTTCTTATCCTTCTCTAAATGTCTCCTTTCCTTTCACCTCAACCTTTTCTATTTGCATCTCCAGGTAACACAAAGGGACTAAATTAAGCGGTCCTTAGTGAGCTGTATCCTTTCCTTCAACATCTGCACATTCTACCTAACCTAACCTATGGAATTTACTGAGTCCAAGGTCACAAATATCCATTCGTTATTTTTTGGGGATAAAAACTCGTATATTTTTTTGCGATGATTTTAAAAACCTGCAATGACTGGATATTTCCACAATGGATGCTGCCAAACTCTAAACCTTAAAACAGCGTTCAGTTGAAAATTTTACTTTAACATGGCAAAAATTTGAATCTTTTTAAGACTTAGTGGCATCAATTTTTTTAGCTTTAGCAGATGAAATGGTACTGATATTGAGCTGGGAGTTATGAGATAAATATTTACAAAAACATGAATTATCTTTTCACGAAATGTAATGTTAGGCTTATAGCTTAAACGTTTCAACTTAAGGGTAGTAACCTTTGTTGTCATGTACATACTTTTTACTTAACTTTTACCAGGCCTTAAAGAATCCTTGCTTCGAATTGCTTCAGCAGCAGCTTTAGGTTTAAAAGAAGCGACATGAATAATTGTAGTTAAATAAAGTAATAACATCTATATCTCAGTTCTTGTCTTAGACTTCATCTCAACGGTTGGCTTCGTTAGATCAAAATTATTTTTTCTGTATGTTTTTGATTAAGGAATAAGTTTTACATATGGTGAATTAGCCGGTAAGGCTTCTGAAACTGATCCTAATGCTGGAACTGCTAGCTGCTGCTAGACAGGTGGTGTTTAAGGTATTCTTTGAGGTGTGTTTTATCCGATCTTCTTTTTGTGGAGACACTTATTTGATGTTGAACCATACCACGTTGTACACTTCAAGCTTAGTTTCAAAATAGTTCTAACTTAATTAAAAAAATATAACAGCTTGAGTCACCTGACTGCCTTTTCACTCTAGCAAGCTATGAAAGTATATTCATTAGCCATTGGCCGGTAAGAACCTGACTTGGGGGGGTTCTTTATCTAAACAACTTACAGTTTTCATGCCTGGCTCCTCCCAAGTTTATGACAATCGAAATTTTTGTACCTTTTGCTATTACTTCAAATTTCCCAATTAGTGATATTAAACAGTGCAAAAACATTTATTTAAGGGACACAACGGTTTTCTAGCTTATTTGCATTATAGTAAAATCGTACTAAAATAATTCCATTTGAGAGACCATCCTTGGCGTAGGAAGGCTATTGTGTGGGGCTTGTATTGGCTTACAGCCCTTCCCAAAAAAAAAAAAAATATTAAAAAAAAGTTCTAGCAACCATTTTTTTGGTCCATGCACTTTAAGTTTTTGTCCCCCCCCCCCCAAATGAAGACAATCGACTTCATGACCAGTTTGCATTGCATTAACAAAGAATGACCATGACCCAAATCTTTGATCTTGAGTTTTTAAGAGAGGATCAGTTTTGCAGCTAGTAGCAAATTCCTGCGTGTGGTATCCAAACCAACATGCTCAGGCTATGCTAAGTTAGTGTTTACGGTCTTGTAATACTCGACATTTATAGCGATGCCTTAGCCAATGTCGTTTATCAAAGAAACTTGTAGCGTGACCCTTAGATCCACTTAAGAAAAATTTCACGCATTCCATTGCGTGTTGAATTTCATTCCCATGCATTTCTTTGTTTTATAGTATTGTTTAAGGACTAAAAGAAAAATGCTGTAAGAGGCTTTATTACAAAAATTAATTTATATTTGCCAAACCATAAAACCATTTTAGTAAAACAGATTTACCATTTATCCATGCTCATAATATAAAGCAGATAAAATTTTTGACAGATGGGGCTTTCACAATATAGATGCTATAGGCTGTCAAAACTCGGAAACCTCTTTTCAACGGCTTTTTAAGAAAAGCTTTAAGGGTTAAAGTAAAAAAAATCATCAAGTTTATGGTTGTCGTTAGATTCTTATCTCAAATATGTGTTTCGTTTATGAAGAATTCTTTACCAAACAAAAGCATTGAAGCAAATATAAAAGGAAAATTGAAGATCCTTAATTCCCAATCCAATATTAGCTAAGCACACATTTGCGTAAATGTTTATGCATACAAACACATGCTCGCCCACATATGTGTTAAATGTTTTTTTAAAGTATCCTGATTTCTCGTTTATTTGTTAAAATTTCTTCCAAAACTGTCAAGTAAGACGTGAGGAGTTCTTTCTTTCTTCCTATGAGAGCCAGTTGGCAGGATTATATCAGTATAAAGCTTCCTTAGAAAATTACATTTTAATACTTGTTAGACATGCATTAAAGAAATATGTGCCCTTGCTAAAAATATAAAAGTAAAGCGTATGTGTGTCTCAATACATTAACATGTATGAACGTAAGGTCTGCATTGTCCTAAATAATTATGTACATAAGAATGTGTAACAACATAAGATTAAATTACATATTTAAGCCAACTTAGTATCTATGTGCATGTATGTATCTGAATACATATAAGTATTTTTTCTAAAAATTATAATTTAAATATGATGCAGTAGTATTAAAAGCAAATAGTTACACTTAATATTACAATTACTCAATTATTGAAAATGTTTATCAATACAAAATATATAAAAAAAATATTTTAAGATTGTAATAAAATATGTAATCAGATTTTTCAAAGAAGAAAGAGTTATTTTCTATAAGGTTTTTATTTAAATTCACGCAATTTACGCCGCACAATTTCCACTGTATGGTTCAACATGCAAAGCAAACATAAAACTTTCTGTGCATATTATCTTAAACTAAATTTTTGAATTTGATTTATCCTTAATTCTTAACCACTTTAAAGTAGAAATCAAATTTATCACGATTATTATTATCATTAATAATCTATTAACACACCATTAAACACTTCCGAAACAATACAAAATGGCACACTTAATTGCAGCTTTGAAAAATGTACAAAACAACACAAAAAAAAAAAGAAAAATTGAAC
This sequence comes from Melanophora roralis, assembly GCA_963583895.1. Classification (NCBI taxonomy): domain Eukaryota; kingdom Metazoa; phylum Arthropoda; class Insecta; order Diptera; family Rhinophoridae; genus Melanophora; species Melanophora roralis. The sequence goes on from OY757189.1 coordinate 85,077,555, forward strand.
CCCAAAAAATTCAAATGCAATAAATTAAATCCTTAATTTATGGTTGTCTAAATACATGGCATAAAAGTCAAATGACACAAAATCCAAAGAAAGGAAAATCGAAATCTCAAACTCCAAACTCTGGTTAACACACTCAAGCATATAAATTTAACAAAAGACACGCATAGAAACCATTTAAAAAAATTTATACCCACACACATACCAATAAACATATATAAACATTTAAAAACTTATAAAAACACTTACAAACACATTTGTATCTACAATATATCACAAAAAAAAAAAAATGGTAAGAAAATTCAGACACATACATTAAAATTGCGATAAAAATTATTATGATCATGTATATGTACATACACTAATACTTACATATGTAGTTCCACAAAGACACAAATACTTGCCACACTGCTTCATAGAATGAAAAATGATCATAAATATTCCAATACTTGTATCGTTTAAAAGAAGAAGAAACTCTGTTAGAGGGAACAATAAATATTCAAATATTCATTTACAACAATAATACTGTATACAATGACAACAACAACACCAGATTTGGTAACACGATAAGCCCTCTTATAAAAAGTCATTGTTTGCCTTAGAATTGCTTTTAAATACAAAAAAGAATGGCTGATAGTGTGATGTTTGATTTTAGTGCCAAATTTTAAAATCAATAAAAATTGAGAAGGACATCTTAGAATAACAATAGTAAATTTAAAATAATTTTCTAAAAGCCTGTTACGTCAATTGAATGGAAAAATATTTAATGTCCACAATACATCAGGGGTGAGCCGATTTAAACATGTTTGTACGACCGTCCATCCGTCCGGTCTGGTCGCGTTTTCAAAGACATCTTAATGAAATTTGTCCCAGATAATATTTTTTCAATATATGAATTAAGTTAATTGAAACTGGTAACAATAAAGCTTTTATTTAACATGGCTTTTACGAAAATGTCCTGCTTTAATAAACATCTTGGTCTTAAATCTTAAATATTTATCCAACGCCAACAAATGTTGCATATTTTTAGGAACTAATGCAAGCAGAGAATAAGCATGGTTGAGTACGGATGATCATAAAAAATTTCATCATTGTATGTTTACGAAGATCTTTATTTTGACTGCCACTATCATTGTATTATTGCACTAAGTTTCGTTTGAGAGATGCAGCCATAGTTATGATTAAACTTAACATTATATGTTTGTGTAATCTCATTGTCCTGAAAAGATATTTTTTTGAAGAAAAATATACCGAGTTGTACATAATTCCTTCTTTCTTACTGATCTAAAATCTGATATCCATTTAGAGTTAAAATGAAATGTCCTTGTGGACATTTTTGCCTCTATTTTTATGAGCGTTAATTTGTATAGAATTCGAACCCAAACTGGGTTCTACTGACACATCATTGAAATTTGCTTTAAACGAGGTCGTGGTATACACTATAAGATCTCTGACAATATAAATTCAAACTGTTAACAAAGATGGATTATATCCAATTTAGTGTCATAAGCATTGGGAAATAATTTCGTGAGAAGAGTCTGTTTCACTAAATCGATGGGTTAATTATCAGATCTTTTGAAATGCATTAAAGATTTTCTTTACTCATTATAAATAATAAATGGATCTCTGGGAGCCTGAAAAACATAAAAGTGTTTTATTTTATATTACAATAAAACAAGTAAGAGCGCTATATTCGGCTGTGCCGAATCTTATATACCCTTCACATTGGTCTTTAAATATACCCAGCCGAGTAATTTTGTACTGCAAATAACATAATAAAAAACCTTGTGCGAGTTTTAAAGCCCATAGAAAAAATAACAAAATTTTAACGTTCGTATGAATAATAGAAATAGACGAAGAAGATTTGAGGTCGAGAGTTTTTAAAGTTTTCGACATTATTCATATTTAAAGGTTAATAAAACTTATTAAATGTTCTAGTCCCCCTGCTCTTCACCAACTTTTTCACCAAAATGTATGAATTATTTGATTATTACTTTTTGTAGAATATTCGAAGTCGATAGCTGTAATAATTTTCCAGAAGTAGCGTATCGAAAATTTTATAAAAATTGTTAATTTGTATGGGAGCTACCCCTTCTTCACCCCCCATCCGAAAATCTTTCTCTTCACAGCGTAGCCCTTAGCGTGCAATTACTTTTTGTAGAACATTTCATTTCGATATATGTTATAGTTTCCGAGATATAGCGTATCGAATATTTGAAAATAATTGTCGATTTGTATGGGAGCTACCCCTTTTTTTGCCCCCACCCAAAAAATTGTTTCTTTAAAGCGTAGACCTTAGCGTGCAATTACTTTTTGTGGAACATTTCATTTCGATATCTGTTATAGTTTCCCAGATATAGCTTATAGAATATTTTATAATAATTGTCGATTTGTATGGGAGCTACCCCTTTTTTTGCCCCCACTCGAAAATTTTTTTCTTTAAGGCGTAGCCCCTAGCGTGCAATTACTTTTTGTAGAACATTTCATTTCGATATCTGTTATAGTTTCCGAGATATAGCGTATCGAATATTTGATAATAATTGTCAATTTGTATGGGAGCTACCCCTTTTTTTGCCCCCACCCAAGAAATTTTTTCCTTAAGGCGTAACGCTTAGCGTGCAATTACTTTTTGTAGAACATTTCATTTCGATATCTGTTATAGTTTCCCAGATATAGCTTATAGAATATTTTATAATAATTGTCGATTTGTATGGGAGCTACCCCTTTTTTTGCCCCCACTCGAAAATTTTTTTCTTTAAATCGTAGCCCCTAGCGTGCAATTACTTTTTGTAGAACATTTCATTTCGATATCTGTTATAGTTTCCGAGATATAGCGTATCGAATATTTGATAATAATTGTCGATTTGTATGGGAGCTACCCCTTTTTTTGCCCCCACCCAAGAAATTTTTTCCTTAAGGCGTAACCCTTAGCGTGCAATTACTTTTTGTAGAACATTTCATTTCGATATCTGTTACAGTTTCCGAGATATAGCGTATCGAATATTTGATAATAATTGTCGATTTGTATGGGAGCTACCCCTTTTTTTGCCCCCACTCGAAAATTTTTTTCTTAAAAGCGTAGCCCTTAGCGTGCAATTACTTTTTGTAGAACATTTCATTTCGATATCTGTTATAGTTTCCGAGATATAGCGTATCGAATATTTAGTAATAATTGTCGATTTGTATGGGAGCTACCCCTTTTTTTGCCCCCACCCAAAAATTTTTTTCCTTAAGGCGTTACCCTTAGCGTGCAATTACTTTTTGTGGAACATTTCATTTCGATATCTGTTATAGTTTCCGAGATATAGCGTATCGAATATTTGATAATAATTGTCGATTTGTATGGGAGCTACCCCTTTTTTTGCCCCCACCCAAAAAATTTTTTCCTTAAGGCGTAACCCTTAGCGTGCTTTTACTTTTTGTGGAACATTTCATTTCGATATCTGTTATAGTTTCAGGGATATAGCGTATCGAATATTTGATAATGATTGTCGATTTGTATGGGAGCTACCCCTTTTTTTGCCCCCACCCAAAAAATGTTTTCTCTAAGGCGTAGCCCTTAGCGTGCAATTACTTTTTGTAGAACATTTCATTTCGATATCTGTTATAGTTTCAGGGATATAGCGTATCGAATATTTGATAATGATTGTCGATTTGTATGGGAGCTACCCCTTTTTTTGCCCCCACCCAAGAAATTTTTTCCTTAAGGTGTAACCCTTAGCGTGCAATTACTTTTTGTAGAACATTTCATTTCGATATCTCTTACAGTTTCCGAGATATAGCGTATCGAATATTTGATAATAATTGTCGATTTGTATGGGAGCTACCCCTTTTTTTGCCCCCACCCAAGAAATTTTTTCCTTAAGGCGTAACCCTTAGCGTGCAATTACTTTTTGTAGAACATTTCATTTCGATATCTGTTATAGTTTCAGGGATATAGCGTATCGAATATTTGATAATAATTGTCGATTTGTATGGGAGCTACCCCTTTTTTTGCCCCCACCCAAGAAATTTTTTCCTTAAGGCGTAACCCTTAGCGTGCAATTACTTTTTGTAGAACATTTCATTTCGATATCTGTTACAGTTTCCGAGATATAGCGTATCGAATATTTGATAATAATTGTCGATTTGTATGGGAGCTACCCCTTTTTTTGCCCCCACCCAAGAAATTTTTTCCTTAAGGCGTAGCCCTTAGCGTGCAATTACTTTTTGTAGAACATTTCATTTCGATATCTGTTATAGTTTCCGAGATATAGCGTATCGAATATTTAGTAATAATTGTCGATTTGTATGGGAGCTACCCCTTTTTTTGCCCCCACCCAAAAATTTTTTTCCTTAAGGCGTAACCCTTAGCGTGCAATTACTTTTTGTGGAACATTTCATTTCGATATCTGTTATAGTTTCCGAGATATAGCGTATCGAATATTTGATAATAATTGTCGATTTGTATGGGAGCTACCCCTTTTTTTGCCCCCACCCAAAAAATTTTTTCCTTAAGGCGTAAATCTTAGCGTGCTATTACTTTTTGTGGAACATTTCATTTCGATATCTGTTATAGTTTCAGGGATATAGCGTATCGAATATTTGATAATGATTGTCGATTTGTATGGGAGCTACCCCTTTTTTTGCCCCCACCCAAAAAATTTTTTCTTTAAGGCGTAGCCCTTAGCGTGCAATTACTTTTTGCGGAACATTTCATTTCGATATCTGTTATAGTTTCCGAGATATAGCGTATCGAATATTTGATAATAATTGTCGATTTGTATGGGAGCTACCCCTTTTTTTGCCCCCACCCAAAAAATGTTTTCTCTAAGGCGTAGCCCTTAGCGTGCAATTACTTTTTGTAGAACATTTCATTTCGATATCTGTTATAGTTTCAGGGATATAGCGTATCGAATATTTGATAATGATTGTCGATTTGTATGGGAGCTACCCCTTTTTTTGCCCCCACCCAAAAAATTTTTTCTTTAAAGCGTAGCCCTTAGCGTGCAATTACTTTTTGCGGAACATTTCATTTCGATATCTGTTATAGTTTCCGAGATATAGCGTATTGAATATTTGATAATAATTGTCGATTTGTATGGGAGCTACCCCTTTTTTTGCCCCCACCCAAAAAATTTTTTCTTTAAAGCGTAGGCCTTAGCATGCAATTACTTTTTGTAGAACATTTTAAGTCAATAGCTGTTATAGTTTACGAGATATAGCACATAAAATATTTCACCAAATTTGTGCAATTGTAGAAAAAATACCCCTTCCCCTGGTCCTATCTGAAAAAATTTTTTCCATTATTTAGGTCCCTTCTTTAGAAGTATCCGTGCCAAGTTTTGTGGCAAGAGTGACTATACTTACTGAGATATATAGGGATATATGCACGGATTTTGTCCTAAAAAAAATGGGTTACTCGCTGGGTTTTCGCTTATATCTCGGTCAATAGTGAACCGATTTTATTGATTTTAAATAGCGATTGTCTCCAGGATATTTCTAATAGTTTGGCACCATTAACTGGTCTGTATCTTTTTATTTGACTCCGGAAACTTGATTTCAACAGACGGACAGACGGACAGACGGACATCGCTAAATCGACTTCCCTATCTATAAGGATCCGGAATATATATACTTTATGGGGTCGCAAATGAATAATAAAGAAATTACAAACGGAATGACAAAGTGATATATACCCTATCACTATGTGAAGGGTATAAAAAAAGATTCTTTGTTTGAAGACCATCGCTTGTAAACTCTCTGTTATGTGGCGCAAAGTGTCATTTGGAAGAAAGATGACAAAGTTACTGGGATATGATTGAGATACATGGTGTCTGTTGAAAAATTTATATTTTTAAGTACGATTATTTCAAAAAGCAATAAGCTGTGCGGAGGTAAGGTGGCGCCATTGGAATCATCGTTTGTGCGGACTTGTCAGTCACGATGTCACAGTGGGCGTGTGAGAATTAAGCGTTCGCTGTGGAAACACTTTTAAAGGCTAATGACTCCTACGTAATTGCTCGTCGACAATTTTTTTCAAATTCGATACTCGGCGAACACGTGATCGTCCGAGTGTAAATTAAATTAATTTGCGGGTGCAGAGATTTGTTGCAACTGCTTTGGCTATGAATGTCTCACGGCCAGGGCACTCCCAAAAATATTGAACGCAGTTTACGTGAAAATTCGCGACTTTCAATATCCAAAAAAGATGACTTACTGGGATTTTCAAGAGCGATTACTTATGAAATTAAAAAAAAAAAACAAAATTTTAAAGTTTAAAAATATTAATCTGCCATCAGATACCCTGTACCTTAAGTTTTGTGCTGATTTTTTGACCAGTCATAGTAGAAGCTTATACTATCTGACCAAGATTAATTTTGGAGAGATTATGGGTTTTAAGGAAAATCTATGTGTCCTTTACCCACAATTAAAAAATTTTATTTTCAAAGGCACCTTTGCTAAGTTTCAGAAAGCTTGTAACCAACTGGCTATCCAGTGCTCAAACATACGATTTTAAATAAATTTAAGTTTAGAGTTATTGATCTTAGAATATGTTTTTTTTCGTGTATTGGTTATTTCGGTTGCCTCTGGCTTTTTTATCTGATACAAGCCTAGATGTGGAGGGAGTATTTGGTGAACTCTCTTCCTAATTGGGTCATCATAAATTTTTCTAAACGTTTGCGTAATTTTATGGGTTTTCATTAATGGGGAAAATTTTTCTGCAGTCCAGCTGAGATTTCCAAGATGTTATTAGAAATTCCAAAGTCTTAATGCACTTTAAAATGTCAAATTAAGATAAAAGAGCCAGAAACAAATTCACCTAAACGCCTGTTACCTTTTAAGCTGTGTTTGCATCTGCATAATCTAGCAAAAGTTACAAGCTTTTCAGTCGCAGCGCAATTAATTTTCGGAACAAAAAAAATTTTTGTGAACAAAGTCTATAAATTATCAATGTGCGTTTTCTAATTATGCATTTTACAAATATCAAAAATAAAACAAGATATTAAAACAAAGGCTAAAGCATGTTATGAAAGGTTTATACATATGTTCATGCATATGAGAATTCATTTCTATCGTGCTACTCATATATGTAATAGAAAATATTTCGCTTTAACCACAAAGAAGAGGTTTTTTCTTCTCAGTTTTCTGAAATTTCGGCATATTGTCTTTTAAATATGCTAAAATTATTAGGTTAATTCATTTGATTTCACGACTCAATTTTATAAACATTCCATACGGTTTCTAAAAAATTTTCTTTTAAACATATTTTTCAATTTGTTGTCCTTAATGGAGACTACTTCCCTTTAAAGCAAATCACAGAGGAGCGCTAACATAACTAAAATTTCTTTATGTTACTTAGCAGGAAAAAAAGAAATAAAAAAACATATTTCAATTGCATAGGCCATGAATTTTTGATTTAAGATAAAAACTTTGAAACACACGCACATAACTACACACTTTCTTAAAAAACCACACACTAAGTAGCAATAAATATACAAAAGGAAGCCAAAGCTAAAATGTAATAAACCATCCAAACAAAAAAAAAATATTTTATGAAAAATGTCAACAGCCTAAAAATATGTTGCAAAATTGAACAAAAAACGTCTTAAAAGCCCTTACCCAATAAGCATTTTGGCTGAAATTCAAGTGGAATTACATTTGAAATCAAGTCACAATTTCCAATTTCCAGTGTTGAATTACAGTTGAAACACAGTTGAATTCAATAGCGAATCCAGCAAAATTAACCATTGAATTACAGTCGAACAAAAGTTTCTCTGAAAATTTAATTATAAAATCATCATCTTCACCGCCGCCAATGATTTTCCATCAACTCTGTGCCATAAATAACGTATGCTTCAAACAAATTTGTTGTTGTTTTTAAACAAACTTCAAACAGACTGGAAAGAGGATGGATTTTAAATGTAATTCAAGCTTGGATTCACACCGGAATTCCAACATTGGAATTCACAAAAAATTTGTGCTTATTGGGTTGATACTAAATAAAAAAAATTATCTGCATGCTTTTGTGAGAGTGTGTTAGTAAATGTACATGAAAAAAGAAGAACATTTAACATAAACTAATTTATTACTTTAATTCCAATCTTTTTTTTTCGAAGGAAATGTTTTCTTTACAGTGATTTAGTTATTGTCTGTCCAAGTGTAATATTGTTTGTTGTTTTACATTTATTCGCTTTGTTGACTTACATAAGTCAATTTTTTTAATTTTCTGTTCTTTTTTCTGTTCCTTTATATGTTTTATATGGTTCTTTTCAAAGTACTTTTTCTTTATTTAATAGTTATAAAAAACTTAGAAGATGCTTCTGTGTTCAGACAGACACATTTCATTTGCCATTAGTTTTAGGATTTTATGGCGGTGTGCTGTTTGCAATTCGATTTTGTTGTAATAAATAAATTTTGGCTGCTTTTTTTCTTTTATGCTTTTTGGCTCAAATCTATTTATGAGTATGAGAGTACAAAATCAAATTAGATATTTAATGTGGCATTGGTGTTGGTAAATTAGATTTTTCTTAAAACTTAAGTGTCTACTTGGCGTTAGTTTAATTTTGTACTTTTTATTAGAGTGTGAAAGACACATTTTTTTTTTCTAAAGCTTCAATGTTTGTTTTAGAAACAAAGAAGAGGAAGTGTCATGAGTATAAGTCATTCTCTACAAAGTCATCACTATTTGATTAATGGCATAAGCCCATAAGAAATCAATAATAATTTAGGAAATTATTGTAACAACTTTTGATGCTTTTTTTTGCAAGTTTTGTACGCAGATCAATATCTTTACATTAAGATAGAAAAGCTCGTACAAAATGCTTGATTATTAAAACTTTTTTTGGATGCTTAAATAAGAGGTCCACTTATTTATAAGGAAAAAGAAAAAGGATTTCAAATAAATAAAAATAAAGTTGTTGGTATTTCTATACATAACTACACCATATATGTGCGTGGTAGGGGTATGACGTGTTTGTGCAGATGCCTTTTATGCCCAAAAATAAAGGCATAAGACCCACTTTCAAGTATTCCGATCGACTCAGAAGTACTTTCGATTTGATTAAAGCACTTCCGTCCTCTACCCATTTGTCCATCCTTCAGGCTGGGTGTCCATGTATTTCGTAAATAAAGTACAGGGCGAAACTTTGAAGATAAATATTTGTATTTACACTAAGAAGTTTTTTTGCATTAACACGAATCCAATTGCTTGCGATGGTACCTGATCAATATTCCGGACATAACCCTTATTCAAATATACCCCCGAAAAATGCATTTTGTCTTTAACTGACTCGAATATTGTTATATACCGAAAGAATTTTTCACATGTGTTTTTTTTTTAATATGAGGACGATAAAATAAGGATGAACAGACCAAAGGTACCTCCTACGAGCGTATAGATAGAGCATATGACAGCTTCCCCGAACATGACTATAAAAACGTCCTAGAATATTCTAACGTAAAAAGAGGAAGGGAAAATATATTTTTTCAAATAGTTTATAAATTTAGCCGTAAACGAAAAGAGGCTAGTCGACTTCGCCACGTCAGGAAATATAGTGACTGTCACCAGATTAAAACACGAGGAACAAGATTGATAGTGTTGTTATAGATGGAAGGCATTCATTCAGTGTATTAGACCTACGATTGATCCGAAAAGCGAACATTGACTTCGATCATAACCTTGTGGCAGCAAAGGTTTGCACCCGTCTGAATGTGGCAAAAAACGAACGATGTGACACAACACGTAAGCCTGAAGTCGGAAAACTGGAGACACAAAAACAGCAATGTTTCACTCTGCTCGATTGACCAGATTGCTTGAAGAAAGCATACCTTGCCAAGTCAATAAAGGGAGCCGCAATATCCGCACTTTGGTGTCAAAAGCCTTCCTCAAAGAACCCATGATACGACTAGGAGTATTAAAATTCTACTGAAGCAAACAATATGGCATACAGAGAAACACTGCAGTCGGTGGCAGCCCATCTTGCGATGGAAATGTATCGGAAGAAAGGGGGAGAAAAAAAATCGTTTATTCCGCAGAAACAAAAGTAAATATGAAGGGCGAGAGTTTTGCCAAATAGTATGAAATCGGACTGAAGTCTTTTTTGTAGACACATTCTTCTGCAAAGATAAACAAAGTGCTGAGTTGTCACGCTTGCTGGTATATGATAGTAGCACCGACGAAGATACCACAGAACCAATCGCAGAAGACGAACTGGCACTTACCCAGCTTAAAAATAATAAGGCAGCATCAACCAATAATCTGCCAGCTGAACTGTTTGAGACCAAAGGCGGCACACTGACAAGGCGTATGCATCAACTTATTTGTACAACCTGGCTTAAAGAGAACTGGCACACTATTCACAAGACAGCACATGTTACTTGCCTACGCTGGCGATATCAATATCATGGGGCAGACATTGCGAGCAGTTGCTTCTACATTTGAAAAAGTTGAGGAAAAATCAGCCAAAGTGGGTCTGGCAGCAAATGCAGATAAAACCAAGTTGATGGCATCAAAGCACAACACGTCCAGTAGACTTGGGCAGAAGATGGAAGTTGAAAACTTCAGTCTTGTAATAGTCAACGGTGTAATCTACTTTGGCACCACCCTTAACAAAAGAAGCAGCATAAGTTTTAAGATAAAAAGTAGAACAATGGGGTCTAATGGATGCTTCTTTGGACTTAGTAAGCAGTATAAAAGCATAGATACCTTCCGACAGACAAAACCACTCTTTACACTATATGGTTCTGTATGAGTACTTGCCAAAGAAGATCAGGCAGTGCTTGGAGCTTTCGAAAGAAAGATCCTTTGGAAAATCAATGAACTAAACTGCATTGACGTAGAATATCGGTGTTGTGTGAACCGAGAGTTGCACAAGCTGTTTGCAGATATCTACATGAGATGCGGGTTGAAATTAAACGTTTGCCTTGTCTAGGTCATGTTGTGAAAATAAATAAAGATGCTCCAGCTAGGAAGTTATTTGAATGCTGACCTCGTAACGAATTCCGTAGAAGGGGAAGACAGAAACTCTGATGGAAGGACGAATTGATAGAAGGCATCTCGAAACTTTGTGTTAGAAACTGGGAAAAAAAGCGCAGAAGATCGAAGCGCTTAAAAATCGATTTTACGTTTGCTTTGTGGAACAAGCGTTCTGTAATAGCCATCTAGGTAAGTAAACTAATTCTGATACAGTAAACTACTATACTAAATAGAAATATGCTCGGTCCGTTATTTGACATAGCTCCCCATAAATATGTCTTCCAAGAATAAACACTTTAAAGGAGAAACTCTTTCGAATATTAATCGATCTTCACAAGATTTTAAATACTTAAGAATTTACCATGAGTGCCATATAAGCCCAACTTCCGGCAATCACATTTTACTTTATGAACTGGGACAAATGCTTAGTTTTAATATATCCCTTAGTAGGTGCTTATTTAAAAATCAAGTTAACTTTACTCAAGGGCATCAGGTTAACCTGCGTACACTCTGTGCATATGGTGGTATTTGAAATGAAATAAATTATTGTGTAAGGGGTATTATATGGTTCTGATTGAATAATTTTAACTCTCATATAGCTCGTCCTTATTATTTTAAGTTCTGCTTGATTCGGGTTGAATCAGCATCCAGCTATTGAGTCTGATAGTGTTGAATTGGTTTTAAAGTCGAGTTGTTAAGTAGAAACATACAGTAAATACGAAGCATTGACTTATAAGCTTAATATGAGAAGGCGAACCAAATGAATTCAAAGGGGTCAAAGTGCTAAAGCAACAAGTTGTAATTAAAAAGGATTTTCTGCAAAAAGTAACATTTGCGTTGATGCATTTTTGTTCATTATTTTTCCCCACAAAACCCTTCCTTTTCCTCCACTTAGATACTATGATGCTGTTATAAGTTTGACGTTCCTTTGCAATCATCATGAGTACTGAGTACTGAGTATCTTTAGCAAATTCTAACATACATGTTAGACTGTTTGTTTCCAAGTCTGCTGTATAAAGCAAACCAATCTTAAAATTGGTCATGGAAAACCTTGAGTTGCATAATCCCTTTCGTCAAAATTTAGGGCTGAAGCCCTAACTTGATCATTTTTAGGTTCTTTAAAAATTATTTCAACTTTTTACAATAAAAAACGTAAAGGGAAAATTTTTTTTGAATGCTATTGGGGCTTTAATGCATATTTTATTATAATTTGGTTGATAGCGGGCTCTAGGTCTAAAAACGTTGTTCTGAATATTGGCTAAATGCAACCGATGATCACATCTGCTACTTTGTTATTCCAAATAAATTCAAGGCATATGATTCTTCAAATTAAATTTTTTTAATGATGTTGTTGATGTCATGCAGGGTATATGAACTCTTTTGATTTCTTTTATGAGGAAAGCCTTTGTAATTTTTTACATAAACATTTAGTCCTTAAAGTGTCTGATAATTTGATCTTTTAAGGAAGCTAATTGCCAATTACCTGAGCAATTTGGAGCAGATCTATTTTAATTAGGGAGCATAAAGCCATTGCCATTGCATTTAAAAGGAATCGGTTCTAAGTATAGGATTTGTATGTTCGACAGAACACTTGACCATAGCATTGTTTTAAAAAGACAAAAAACATATTTACCTATAAAAGAGAAAAAATTCATTGCTTTAACAATTAAAGTCCTCCTATGGGTCACTTTAAACATTAAAAAAATATTTTAATACAACTAGACCAAAACGACAGGTGGGCGTTAAAGAACAACCAAATGATTGAAAGCTTTATCACATGTAAATAGAAAACATAAAATGAATTTAAAAAATTATACGTTTAATATACATTTTATTACATTTTTCAATTTACCATGTATTGCATGTCCTTTAAACATTTTTAAACAAAACATGTAATTGCCACCCATTAAAATCATGTCAACTAATGCAAACGCTTAAGGCCACCAGATAATGACATACAAATAGTACAAAGAAAAACAAAAGCTAAAATGCAATAAAATAGTGTTTGTTTTTGAAAAGGAGGAAATGAAACTTTAGCACAATAACGTAGGGGGGGTTCTTTAAAGGGTTTCAGTTTAATTAAAATTCTATTTTTCGACCTTGTTTTAAATATTTTTTTTATCAAATTTTAGGTCAATCGTGTTTTGTTTTTTTATGTTATTTAATTGTTTTCCAATATTTCGCTTTAAAATTATGAGAAGCTTTTTCAAGGATATTTTTTAAATAACTAATTTTTAGAAACTCACATTTCTTCAAAAGCAAAATTTTCTACCGTGACCTGTCATCCTAGAAATCGTTTTCATTTAAATATGATTATTCTATCAGTTTTTTTGATTTCTTAGCTAAAATTTAAGAATTAAATTGAACGGGCCATCGTGTTACTGCTCTATTTGCTGCTGCGATTTGCAGTTAATACAGGGTGTCTGGTTGCAGATTTATATTTTCAAACTTAAATTAAGAACGTAATAATTGGCACAACGTTTTATTAAAAACATTACACGATATAATTGAAATGCGGATTTGATTTTGTAAAGCTTATGTCATTTAGATATCTTCCGTCGAGTTGAAGAAAAAGGCAGCCTTGCATTCTGCGCCACATGCTGCAGTAAACGAATGTTTTTCTTTAAGGTCACAAGATATTGGGGTTTGGCAATACAAACACTCTCTTTAAGTTAGTTCCATTAAAAAAAATCCATGGGAGGTAGATCGGGTGACCTTGGTGACCATGCGATGTCCTCTAAGCGACCAATCAGTTTTTGGAGGAAATTTTTGAAAGCTTGGATGAGCAAGCTCTGGGTATTTATAAGGTTGCCCCATCCTGTTGTAAAAACGTGTGTGAAGAGTACCACAAATTAAGTCACAGGTTTGGTAAAAAGAATTCCGTAATCATGGTTCGATAATTTCCCCTGTTGACATTCGTCGCCTGGACCTTAGATTTAAAAAAAAAATTATCCAATTATCTCACGCTCGAATAATGCAAACCAAACAGTTAACCTGGGGCCGTGCAATAATCTTCAATCGAGTGTTGCTGGTTTTTGGGGATCAGTAATGGCAGTTTTGCTTGTTGACGTGCTTGTTTACGAGCCTCGTAGCGTCAAAAAATGGGATTTACAGTACGAAAACGCTTAAACGGCGCTTCACAAAAATTTGTGCGTAAATCAATTTACTTTTCTTTGAATTTTTAAAGGATGGAATTTAAGATAATTTCTTAAATTTCATGAACAATCGCTCTTAGAAGTACCGAAGAAGCTGCTCTTTTCCGTATTGAAAGTTGCGGATTTTTACGTAAACTGCTTTTAACCAGTTTAATGTTTTCGGGAGTCCTTAAAGATTGACTGGGCCCTGGCCGTGGAACATTAAAAGACGAAGCAGTCGCGAGAAATCTCTGCACCCTCGAAGAAAAAAAATGTATGCTCGATCCATCACGTGTTTGCGAAATACTGAACTTTGAGCAAAACTATCGACGAGAAATTATTTGAAAATCTTAAAAAATATCTTCACATCGAACGCCTTATGCTCACTAGACTACTGCGTCATCGTGACTGACAAATTCGGGCAATTGATAACTTCAACGTTGCCAAGCTCTCTCCGCACAGCTCATCACTTTTTGAAAAAATCGTATTTAAGAATAAAAATTTTCTACCAGACACTTTCTTGTGGGTGCTGTTTGTATATCCACATAAGAAAACCCATGAATTCAATACAAACACATTGAGCCATTTTTAGCAGTAATTCCTACAAGAATTGAGGATTTAGAGTGCTGATGGTGCCAAAAATATTACCAGTTTTTTGATATATAGGAGCTGAAGATTCTTGTAGGATCTGAAAGGGTTGTTTTTCGAATCCTGGGAATTTTAAGTGTTTCGCTTTAATAATAGTTGACAGTTTTTTCCTTAACGCAATTTTAAAAATAGTCAAAAATGATTTAAAATTCTATATTAAATTTTTTTTTAATTTTACGATTCCTTTGAGTGTTTTTTGAGATTGTTGTTGTTTTGCTGATTGTATTGGCTATAATCGTTTGCCGACCATGTTTGTGTAACAACAAAATCCTTTACAAACTTTAGTCATGCAGTGTTCACCATAAAATGAAAGTTTAATGACAAAAGTGATTTTTAAAATGAGGTTAACAATTACGTTGACATTTTTTTAAACTCGACTTTTTTTTTAAACCCCCCTCTCCTTTTTAATTTAATTTCATATCTGACTTCAGCGTGTGTATTACAGGTTAAATATGGAGGTTTCTTAAGTCTTATATTTATGTATTCCGCTGTTGTAATGCACATTTTCGGATAACCAAACTGCTAACGTGTCATTAAATTGCCATCAGAATGTTATTGAAATTCTTTGCATTCCTAAAAGGATGTTAATAATAGTAATGCTTTAGTTCATTACGATTATAATTTTTTGTTTGTTTCATTCAAGGAAATGTCAAGTAATTGGGGGGTTTGTTGGGTTTTATTCGTCGTGTGGTTTTTTCTTATAGTTATGTGGTTGAAAGTTAAAGTTTTCTGTTATTAAAAAATTTCTTTTATGTAAAATTACTGGTATTATTTTAGATTTGGGAGTGGCAAAGGCACTTTAGTTTACTGGTTTTGTTATAATGATTTGAGATATTTGAAATGTCTCTTAAAACATAAGCGTTTTAAAAAATTAAAATTTTTGGAGATTTATTTAGTTAAACCAAGAATCTTTTATTAATGAAATTTTAATTTCAAAAACATTCTACAAATTAACATTCCACTTTCCCTTTTGTGTCATTATCCGTGTCCTGTGATCTTTGTGGTCAAAAAAATTTGGAATTATCTGGATAATATTAGACAATTTTACAAAGATAGTTTCTTGTTTCTTTGAGAAGAACATTGTTGAAAATGCTTTAACATGATAGAAAAGTTTTTTCTTAAATCATTTATTCAAAAATGTAAACTTATTTTGCACACGAACTGCCTTATGAGCAACACTCCTGGTTGCAGAGGGCTCTGGGGCAGATGTCTGCTGAAACACGTTTTTTTATAGACAGACTAAAAGCAGAGAATATACCAAGACTAGGCCTCTCTCTTAATTAAAAATATGGAGACCGAGGCCTATGCCTCCCCTACACAATACTGTAGTATAAGCAGAAGTCTAAAAATTTGCGGAACATTTTTCTTGGCTCAGGCGACATAGATATTCAAGAGATATTAAGGTGTATACGGCTTACCAAGGTCCCCTTATATCAATTATATATTAAAGCAAAAGTCTAGGATAGTGTGGCCATGAAGGCAGATGGCAAACGAGTACTTAGAATGTGGCCAAGTAAAACACATATATGCTTGGACATTGCAAGGAAATCCAGTGAATTTAGATAAAAATTTGCAAAGAGTTGACACAAGGAACCTTAAGCCTTTAGTTGCAGTATGAAGTTATACATAGGATACTCTGGAACAAAAAAAACTTCAAACAAGAACCTTCCTAGGAAGATAGCAAATGTAAAAAATAAAGAAAAGTTAATCGAAAAAGAAGGAATGAACAGAAGAAAATATAAAATATATCAGACAAAACAAACTTTTGGTGAAAATATCCCTCGACACTTCAGATAGACTTTCAAATTTACTTACTGATCTATTGTAGGACTTACGCTAACTATACCTAGGAAAATGCGAAGGTCCTTATATTATAAATTATTTACACCATATTGGTAATGTTGCGGCCTTGGGTTGTACACTCAAATAAATGCATAATACGAGTGTAATCTTAAGATGCTAATCTTTGCTGCAAAAGCTTGTCGCCTTTATCCTCAACTTGTTATAAACTTAATGAGGATTTTAGTTGGCTTGCAGTTGTAATCATTTTAGTAGCACCATGTCTGAAAAATTGATAGATTATAACGGCGCGCTACACGGTACTTATATACGAGCGTGAATATTTAAAAGCAAAAACTTGGTCAAGACAAACGTCCTTTCTCGGTTTATTTCCTCCGGAGAGGTCAACCTCTACTTGCTGAGTGCCTGTCAGCATAAAAACTGTCAATTTTGACACAAAAATAACCCACCCATAATAAAAAATATATCTATAGCTAAAGTAGATTTAGGCTGCGGCTTTACTGAAAAGGAGGCTGGTTATGCTATAACTGTTAAAGTCAAGGGCGGTAGATTACTTTTCACTGAGTTACTATTAGCCTGAATTGAGTAATAATTCGGTATCTTAAAAATGGCTCTATGTACCACACAGCTTAGGTCGCTCTTAACATTTTCTATGCGCGCTTTGTTTGCAAACTTATACCGTGTGAAGGTGACGTGCTGTTAATAAACCAACAAAATCCTGTATGTCGAAACTCTCTACATATACGATATAAGCCTCAAATCTAACAAAGCCTTTGCTGCTGTCTGTTGAACTTATATTGATTTCTTCCTTATGTAAAATTGGAAAATTAGACATGATTTATAAACTAAAACTGTTGCAGTCATATAAACCGTGATACACTAAAATCAAAATAGCGCCGACAGATTTTTGCACGAATAAAGAAATTTTAATGATATTTTTTAAAACGTATTCTTCGACTTGAGCTCTAAAATAGATAGTAGGTTCTTCGCTTTGTTTTTGCAAAGAGGCTTAGATCCTTAACCTTACATAAAGTAAGCTAAATTAGCTCAAGAATTCTGCTTAACAACAACAAGGATTTTTTTCGCCTTCAGTAATTTGTCCAATTTATTTGTTTGACGTAAAGAGATTAACAAACCATCTAATTAAAAACCTCTTAACACAGGATTTGCACAAACATCACTTTCGTTTAAAACGCAGATACTCTGGTCATTTGTCACTGACCAAAAAATAAAAACAAACAAAAACACAAAAAAAAACTTAATTTCTTCAAGCTTTTCAACTTTCAACTTATTATACCCAGTAAATTCCCAATAAGTCACGTCCATCATTATTACCTACTCATTCCAATGAATAATTAAAACCAAAGTAGTTTTAATGTTCAATCTATTTTCTTTTCTGACACATAAACATACAACTTGTTCGTGGCCAAGTTATTCTGATCCACTTTTCAAAGAAAAAACAATTATTTTTTTGTTTTGTTTCTTTGTCATTTTATGGCTTATTCAAATAGTATAAAAACTGTCATTCAATGACCACTTCAAATCTATAGAGATTAATACTTACATGAAAAGAAAAATAACACGAAAAACGCAAATAACTATAAAATGGCACAAACAAACGTATAAAAAAATACTTAATTTTACTTTGAAAACCATTATTTCAATACCGCACCAAAGCAATTGAGATACAAAGTACGAGCTTTTTATGGCCTGGGTCTCACCGAAGAAAGCCATTGCTGTAATCTTGCTAACGACTGTTCACAACAACTATTTAAACGTAGATAAAAAACCCCCCCCACACACACACACATATATATCGGATATAAAAACAAATATAAATAAATTGTAAAATGGAAATACCAGAAATTAAGGTAAAAAAACTATAAGAAAAGGAAAGTAAAAGAAAAATCAAGGGAAATTATTAGGGCAGTGGTTCTTAAACTAGCTGTAGGCTATTGGAAAAATATTTTGCAATATTTTGGTGTCTATTAAATTCTTCAATTATTTGGTAATTTACTGTATCATTGAGCTACCTGAGCGAGCTATTTTCATAATCGACGCAGAGAACTGGTAAATCCTAGTTGTTTTAAGTAGAGAGTTAGCCTTCATCGTTGTTGAAATTGCGAAAGGAAAAATTTACGAATTTACATTTTGGAAGCTTTGAAAGCATTTTTTTATGATTTTCAGAGAGACCAATGAAAAAGGAAGATGATTATTTAAAAGACCGAGAAACAACAAGTAAGAGTGCTTTATTCGGATGTGCCGAATCTTATATACCCTTCACACTGATCGTTAAAGTACCCAGTCATATGATCTAGCCGAATGATTTCGTACTTCAAATATTGTAATAAAAATAGTTCTAGCCGGACTTGAAGTTGATAGCAATCCTTGTTTTTGAAATAGAAGACTTTAAAAATTTTCACCGTTTGTATGTATAAAAGAAAAACAATAAAGAAGGTTTGAGGTCAAGAGTCTTAACATTTTTCAATATTAGTCGTATTAAAAGTTTAATAAAAGTTATTTATTTGTATTGGGGTTTTTGATAATGTTTATATGAACCTTTAGAATTTTATAGGTCAAGTCGAAAAGTTTTTATCGCGCAAAGCAAATATGCGCCGCCACAACTGATTGCTTTAGTGGCTCGTTTTATGTAATTTTTCATCACTTCGGCGAGAACTTCGGGCGACAGATTCTTGCACTCGTGCCGCGTGTTGTCCTTGAAGGTTTTTAAGGTCTTGCGCTTGTTCATGTAAGAACGGGACTTCAAGAGACCCCACAAAAAATTTTGAAACGGTTAAACTACGCGATCTTGCCAAAACGATCCTTCAAAAACCAGAGATGAGACGACCGGGAAACGCCCTTTTAGAATATCGGATGTGGCTCACGCAGTGTGTGCTGTTCATTTGTCCTAGTTCGTTCCGTTGTGGCAGGAAGAACTCGGCTAAAAGATCCCTATAGTGCGTACCGTCCGCTGTTGTTGTTTGACCAGCGGAGCCCTTGAAAAAAATGGCCTGATGACTGCTCCAACGTGAACAGCGCACCATGTAGTCAATTTAAGCCGATGTAATAGCTTCTCGTTCATCATTCGTGGATTTTTGGTACCCCAGAAGCGATAGTTTTGGTTGTTGACGTACCCGCTGAGGTGGAAATGAGCCTCATCACTCATTTTGTTTTTGGTCGAAAAATCGTTCACTTCGGCCACGAGATTGAAGACGGCTTGGGTGTATGTTACACGCGTTTGGCGGTCAACAGGGAGCAGATAATGCACAGACTGGACTTTGTACGGAAACCAGCACAGGTTTTTGACAAGATTTGCCTCACGGACGACTGGTTGGTGGCTATATGAGGCCCGGTGTCTGGTCGATGTTTCTGGTGACAGCCCCGGAGGCCCCGGTAGATCAGTAGTAAGTACAGAAGTCTACCACTCTGGGGCTTGTGGGTTCCATTTTCACTAGAGACCCTGGTGAGTCTGCTTCATTTTTCTGTTCTTTCTTTCCTATCCTTCTCTAAATTTTTTCTCGCCTATTCTCTCTGCCTATCTAAGTAGCACAAAGGGACTAAATTAAGCAGACCCAAGTGTGCTTTAACGGCTCCCTGCTCTACCTAACCTTACGTAATCTTCTGCCGGCAGCTCGACGTTCTCGCCAACAGCGGCGATATTTGCGGTAAAACGGGCGTTCCTGGTCATGCTACTTTTGGCAGCATTTCATGTGGTCCCATAGTATTCAAAGTTGGTGGCCAAACAGCGCATTGTTTGCGCCGTCGATGCAGGACGACCGTGGAATTGACGATTATTTTCGCCCTGCGCCAACAGCACAGACAAATTGTTACGCAAAAAAAGCAGAATTATTTCGCGTTCTTGGGGAGTGTATCGCCATATGGCCTGTTCGCTTTTATTCCACATCTGTCTAGTTCAAAAATGTCAAAACAGATTTGACATTGACAACTATTTGCAAAAATAATAACATCTTTTAATAAGGCGGTTTCTTTTGGCCCACCTTGTACCCATATTAAGCTTCATTTTTTTTAGTTTTAATGAAGGCAAAATTTTTCTTTAGTTAATATTATTCAAAATAAAGTATACGAGATTGAAGTCTAAAGTGAAATTTGTAGTAATAACAAATGAAATCGTCTTATTTAGTGTTGTATATTGAATACTCTTCTACCATATTTCAAGAGTGATATTTAGGACCAGCTTCAAACGGTTTAGATAACCGAGTCTGCGACTTAGTTTTTTTTAAAAAATCTGATTAAACGAAGCGTTTTGTTCTCTTTTGTATCCTTTTGCCACCCCTCACCGTTTTATATGAAGAGAACCTGACACTTTAACATTGCGCTTTTACATTGGGTTATTCGTTCAAAACTGAGAATGGCCCTACGGGGAAGTGGACTGGTCCAAGACTATTACGGTAACGGTTCCTTAGGGTAGGGACTGGTTCTAGTTCCTGAACTTTATATGAAGAGAACCTGTCACTTTTGCATTGCGCTGTCATTAGAAGGGGCAATTGATTCAAAACTAACAACTCAAAAGGGAATGCAAGGCAAGTCCTATATAAGCAACTTTTGCATTAATTGTTTAAGATGCTGTTCAATCTACTTTGTTTGTATTTACGCGCGCGTGTGTGTGTATATATAAACAGATGTATGTTTACGGGTAGGGACCTGTATTTCTATTCTTTTCTCTAACGATTTTAACACCTTTTAACCAGTTACTAGATGTGTGCCTTTTTAACCGATCACGACCAATAACTTTTGTCCAATTCATGTTTTGTACCTGTAACAGGACAAATACGCCGACCAATTGACACATATTTCCCGCAGGGAACTAACTGGGTTCCACTTGAAGTCTTTCATTACCCTTAATTGCAAATATTGGTAATCTCTGATTTAACAGATTAAAGGAGACATTCCAAATGCCATTGATACCTCATCCTTGTTTAATGATTACGTTGACAATGATACGTCTGTTGCCATCAATAAAAAGAAAATGTTACAAAAATGACCATTTGACAAATTTCTAATTCCTTTTATGTACTTTTTTTGCTCGATAGTAGTTTAGGATAAAAAAAAAGTTTTTATATGTTTTTGTATGTATAAGTTTAATGTCCATCAAAAGGAAGTTAGGAAAAGTAAAAGTTTTATATGTTTTTAAGAAATTTTTGCAATTAAGCGACATTTTTATTGCTTTGTCCGTCCAATTTGTTAGAAGCGTTAAACGAAAAAACCTAGAACAGAGAAAGTAGTTTTGTTTTGCTTGAGAAGTGATTCTTAAGGGAAAACTAACATCTGTTTTATTTTCTTTAGTAAAAGTGTGAGAATGTGTGTTATCTTAAGACACTCTATGTTTATTGAAACGTATAAGAGGTACGACCTTTTTTGTAAAGGTAAAGCCTTAAGTTCTTTGCCTGGCTTTTGTCTGCCTCATGTATTTCTTTCTAAATGTCCTGTGATTTTAAAATACTTTTCATTGCAAAATTAGAGATTGATATCATCTAACAGTCGAATTATAAGGTACGAAAACTACATTGGTCAGCTGGAGCTTAAAAAAAAGAAAGTCCTAAAGCTAAACAATTTCGATAAGATGCACTGGCAAATGATAACTCACAAAATATTAGATTTGTTAAAGGATTTTAAACTGCCCCTTTTAAATCAAAAATTTACGGTTGCTTAAACTATTTAATTGGAAAAATGCTTTGCAACTAATTTACTTAAAGTTTTTATACTCACAACACACACCTATAGTTTTAGCTCCCTAATTAGTTCAATTATTTAAAATGTTAATAATGACAACCCAGTGAACGAAGTGTGCAAAATCTAATCATTCTTTTCCCTTATGCACTTAATTGTTATTCCCCCCCCCCTTTCCTTGTACCAACGTAACTGTAATAATTTTAGTTTTTATTGTTTTCTTTTTCCTGTTTTAATGCGAAAAGTTCTTATTGTTTTTATAGATTTTATCCTATAACTTTCCTTGTTTGCTGTGATTTTTTCACATAAAATATTTAGTATCAAAGATTCCTCCTTCTCAAATCATTTCTAGTAAATATTACTTTATTCAGAGTTTTGCTAAACAAATTGTTTTTTAAGGTCCCCAAGCAATATTAGACAAAAGTATGTGTGCGCACCTTTAGCTTAAGGCTTTTGTTTTCTCAGGGATTGTAGGCAGATTTGGTCATTAATGCTCAAATTGATGTTTTCCTTAAACTAAATGACATTTATTAATGTTTTTTTTTCCTTTTATTTTTTGCAAACAGAAAAAGATGTAAAAAAAAAGCAAAGGAAGTTCGTTAAATTATTTGTCAATGTCAATAATGCTGTTTGAGTTTATGGCAAAAAAATATTTTTCTCCCGCTTTATTTCATAGTATCCTGTGAAAGGTCGTTTGGTTTTCAATATGGACAAATTATTGGCGATGAATTTTAAATAATTCAAAGTTAAAGCGGTATTACCTAAATATTATAAATTAATATTTTTGTGGCTTTAAAAAAAAATTGTTAAGGAGCAAAATTTCCAGCTTATCAAGGACAAAATTGAGTTACTAAAAACCTTTATTTATTATACAGGCTGTCTGGTGGCAGATTATTATTTTCAAACCTAAATAAAAAACGTAATAATTAACACAAAGCTTTACTGAGAGCATGTGGACTTAATTTTTTAAGAATAATTTTATCCAAATGCCTTCCGGCGTGTTGAACACACCGTTCAAAACGGAGTCTTTTATTCTGCGCCACATGATGCAGTAAGCGTGGCTCAATTGAGCTGACGAGTATTTTCCTTTAAAACAACAATACATTAAAAATTGTCATCATAGCCTCTCTCTTTGAGGTAGCCCCATTAAAAACATCCATTGGAGTTAGATCGGGCAGACTCGGTGGCCATGGGATGTCCTTAAGGCGACTGATCAGTTTTTAAGGAAATTTTTTTTCGAAGAAAATTTATCGAAGCTCTGGCTGTATTTGAAGTACCCCCATTCTGTTGAAACAACGCGTGTGAAGAGTATGATGAATAAGCTCGAAGGACAAGTGAAAAGAATTCCGTAATTATACGCCGGTATTTTTGTACCATTGACATTTGCCGCCTGACCTTAAGAATTTTTGAAAAAAGTTACCCTGGGACATTGCAATGGGTTTTGACGTTTTAATCAAAGGTTGTGGGGTTTTAAAGACAAATAATGGCTGGTTTGCCCATTGACGTGCCGTTTTACTGAAAACTAGTCTCTTAGAAGTCCTAGTGAGGCGGTTTTTTTCGTATTGAAAGTCACGAATTTTCACGTAAACTGCTTTTAACCAGTTCATTGTTTTTGAAAAATTTTTAAAAACTATTTTTTTTTTTTCAAAACAACGTTTTTTGTTATTTAGGGTTTCATTTTATGGAATAAGACCCGTAAATCTAATAAAATGGGCCAGAATCACGTGGATACTCCGGCATTTTCGGACGGGTCAGAGATGGCCAGAAATGATCCACTTCTATGACAGTCGGTCTTGACTGACTACATATTAGCGAAACTTGACTTTGGAATTTAACCTCAGATAGTGGTCCTTTAGATGAAGGCTAGAAGGGATCAAAGAGGACAGCAAAAGTGAAGGAGAAAGAACAGTTCTAAGTTATATATTTAAGACTCTATCATGGCACTGCTAAGTGGGAAATATGACTAGATAGGCATTTCCTGGACTTCTGCTGCTTGTGCTAGGATGAGTGGTACTAAAAGATTGTAATCACCTTATCTTTCTCTGTTAAAGGCTACAAATTCGCCAACGCAGAGTATTAAGCGGACATTTTTCAGCTGGACTTGGTGACGTCTTTGGTTTTTGGTTGGAAAGCATCATAGGACTTATCAAAGGGGTTGCATGGCTAAATAAATTGGTAGTTCCTTTAGGGGTTTTCTGCGCTTT
Organism: Melanophora roralis; assembly: GCA_963583895.1. Lineage (NCBI taxonomy): Eukaryota > Metazoa > Arthropoda > Insecta > Diptera > Rhinophoridae > Melanophora > Melanophora roralis. The sequence continues at coordinate 85,101,983 of OY757189.1, forward strand.
CGTTTGTGCTTTTGTTATTTATGTTTTTACTTTTCAAAATGTTTTCTTGTTGCTCCTTTTTAGCTCTTTAAAAGGCTTTACAATTAGCCAACAGGCTTTTGGGTGGAGGTTATAAATATAAGTTACAAATCTCCATTGCAGCCTAATTAAATCGAAACTTAACATCTTATGACGTATGTTGTACAAGTGCGGTGGCCAAAGGTTGCCATAATCTTGCTACGTTTGATCTATGACTTTGTTAGGAGTAATGGCGGACAGAAAAAAACGTGCTTGGTCCAACGGATATCACAATGGATTTTCATGCCTAAAACACCAAGATTTAATATCTCCCCAACATTTATACCGTCCATGAATACAGATGGTGCAGCATGGTCCATTGTGCGTTTGTGTATAAGAAGACAACATTGGATCTTACAAGCATTAAAATCGACCCTATTCGAACGACTCCACGGCTTAGGATGTCATTTATGAACTCCCTCATAGCCTCAACCTGCAAGAAGCTGGGCCTCTAGGCAAATGAGTACGAATGGCATTTGCTGCTGTCGTCTGCAAAGAAAAATATAGCATTTGAGGTCTGTCATAGAGGGTCATAAAAAAATATAAGAAATATAGTAGGAGATAGGAGGGAGCCTTGTAGTATCCGTGTGTTGTGTTTAAAGTCATTGGAAGCGATCTCATCTCTAACAACACGAACAGTGCGATCTCTGAGCAAACTCGATACAAATCGTAAAAATTTATCACCTCAACCTAGTTTCATATGCGTTAGACATCCTTTTAGTTGTTACAGCTTGTTAATACTTATTTATAAAGGACTTCTGCAAAAAAAAAAAATAAATTTAGTAACTGAATTCATTAGCAAACCTTAAAAATGTCAATGCTCTGTTTATATCCAATATATTATAAGTTCAAAAGATTACACAGCAAAAGTGCTTGTTTGAAAAATATACAAGTTTAACTGAAAAAGTTTGTTAGGGTTAACCCCTATATTACCCTTAATAGTAGTTTATTTAAAATTCTTTTGAAATTCACAGTTTGTAAGTTAAACTTTTTGTAAAAAATATAGTTTTTGTTAAATATTTCATGTTTACATTATAAATTCAAACTAATTAAAATTAACACGCAAACCATGTCAGAAAATAAGGAGTCAATTTTATTCCTTTTCTCTTTTGGTGTTTAAGTGTGTGTATGTTTATATGTTTGTTAAACTGCAATGTGTTTTATATTTTTACTTTTGCCACAAACTAAAAAGCTGCAATACTTTGAAATGGTTAAGTCAAGTGCAGACACATTTTTTATTAAAATATACATGTAAATAAGTACAAGTGCATATGTAAAGGAAATATATTTTTTTTCTGTGTGTGTAAGTATAATTAAAAAATATTTGCTACACAAGGAAACCCCTTTCAGTTGTGACAATCAGAATCAGAGAAAATTCGATCAGTCTGCTATTAAGTTTCTATTAAGTTTAAGATAAGCTGCCCTTTTTACTAAATGAAAACCTGAATTTATTTCAAAGTAATAAAATAACTTGAAACCTTATATTCAGTCGTACAAAAACGTACAGACAGGGATACAAGCAGACAGACAGAGATACAGACAGACAGACAGACAGACAAACAGAATGAAAACAAAAATATTAAAAATTGTATTTAAGATTCCTTCTCTTTTATTCAGTATTGTAACAAACAGTAAAATTCATGTCTTTTTTATATCGTATGTTTGTTTGAATATATATAAATGCACTTATAGTTTAGCTTGTTGTCCTTTTTTAATTTAAGACTTGGTTTTGGTTTTTTTTTTCTAATCATATTCATTACAACATTTTGCAACATTAATATTCCATTTAAAATGTTTTTTTTTTTGCCTCTCCGTCAAACATGCCTTCGTGTTCTCAGGCAAAGTGTTTAAAACCAAAATTCCTAAATAGAAAAATAAATATTTAAACAGATTCAAATGAAACTAGGGGCGTGTTTACATGGTTTACTTTTGTTTTGGGCTAAAATTTACAACTGTGTTTAGTTGTTGTTGTTGGTAAAAAAAGCTTAAAACTATGTTACAACACATAAATTTAAATTGTGTTTCGTTTTAAGCGAAATTGAATTAAAAGTACTTTTTAGTTATTGTTACAGTTGATTATTGTAATTATATGAATAATTGAACTAGTTTCTGTTTTTTGACAACGTAAATGCATTTGAACTAAATTCAAAATTTAATAATTAAGGGGAAGGATACAAAATATTACTCAGCTTGATTAAAAATTCTTAACATAAAACGGAAAACAATTGTTTTTTGTAAAAGCTTTTTCCTGCATGAATTATAAAAATTGTAAAGAGGATTTCGTTATCATAAAATAGAGTTTAAAAACAATGATTTAGATTTGCAGCTTTGTCGGTCAGCATGTTCTCCTAACAGATTCGGCCTAGAAATCTGATCTTATATACTGATGATGATTTGAACTTAAGGGACTCCCCGGTCCAAAAAGATCTCGAGAAGTGATTATGTTTTCCAGGGTTGGTTTTTACAATTTGTATATGATATAAAAAAATTAAATTTGATTATTTTTAAAAATCATAATCATTCGTTTATTTGTGTATAGTAGTTGAACTATTTGTTTTAAAGACAATTTTTAATTTTAATTTTTAGGCTCAAGTCTTTAATACCGTCTGACAGATGATCAAAGATCTACATCTAGATGGCGTTAGATTACATAAAAAAGGAAAAGAGAAAAAGCTTTGATTCAGTTAGTGTTAAATGGAAAAAACTTTGTGCCGACTCACCACGCCCCAATAGGGGAATGGGTTAAGCGGCTGATGTTTACAGCCAAAGATAATAACAAACAACCGAACAAATAGTACTGATGATGAAAATCGTAGCTGTTTTCGGAAATGCATTCTACTCGGCTAGCGGTTGATAAGTGTATAACACAAGTGACTAAGTCTACCTCCTAGCGGTATCATCCGGGCAACTTTCAGTTCAATTACTGGAAGGCTAACAGACATGGCTGAGACGAAAACAATCTGTCTTGGGTAAATGTGTGATCAGTGATTCACTGGTCTGGCTTGAGGCACGTTGTCCTTGTTGCGCTGCGCCATGTACTTTGCCATTAAGTGGCACAGCAATACAGGGTTCTAAGGGTACCATTACCTTATCTATGTAAAAAAAAATTGGTAGGAATGAAACGGGAGTAGATTTCCGAGGCTGACCAGAGTCCTATCTGGTACCACGGGAATCAGTTGGCCCCATGTGCTTACCAGTGCCTGAACTGATTAATGGTGAGATCTCCTTCGGAAGTTCACGTGGTGGCTGTGGTTATCCCCAAGCGGGGCAACTGAGAGTGACTACGTAAGCGGTCCCATATGAACTTAAGGTTTACAAGATAGAGTTTCTAGTTTTGGCGGGTCTACCCAGGCACATGACCAACTGTTGTAGGCTATTAGCTGAAAAGGTGTAAGTGTGTTTGGAAGTAGGCGAATAGGGAAACTGGCTACGGCTGGGGACCCTAGGATCTAAAATAAGATCACGTTAAAGTAGTAGAAAATAATGAGAAGGCCGGCATTGGCATGTTGAAGCATGTGCGTGACTCGGTCCTGACTTGCAGTGAGAAGATTATGAAGCATTGATGATAGTAGAGTAATAAATTTGTCTAAATAAGAAAAGATTCTTCTAACAGAGCTGGGTGTCACATTCGTTGGGTGCGACATGATAATCATAATCTTTCTTGCTTAAGGTTGGCGCGGATCTGTTTTGATTATGAAGAAGCGAAATCAAAACTAGAAACGCAATTCGGGTTTAGATAGCCCAACTCCTCACCAAGGGGTCTGTTGTGGTTACACAGAGTCATCACAGAGAATTGGTAACTGGATGGCAGGGTGAACCATTCTGGGGGCGCTGGTGGACGCTATGTACCTACCAGTGTTAAGAGCACCGTGAGTTATTGCCAGCACGGCAGGTATCACGTACAACCCTTAACGTCTACTCGGCTAGTATCGGCAAATAGAAACAAGTTTTTTTCAATACAAAATTTTTCCTTTCTTAACTAACGCTAAAAGAATAAAAAACTAAAATTCTTTATTTGCAAAATAATGAGAATTTAGTAAGCATTGAACTTGAGCCTAAAAATTAACATTAAAAATCATAATAATTTTTAAAAATTAATACTTCATAAGGCCCATGATTTAATTAAAGCTTAATAGCTTTACAATTTGGCACCTTTCCTGTTTTGCTATTTTTATAAAGAAGCTAAAGACAAACTTAAAACATTTAATAGTAAAATTTCAGCAGTCAATAAATTTTTGTTAATGAATTTTAATTACTTTTAATTGTCACTCTCCCAGGGACATTTAAATATTTGCACAACATTATTATTTAAGATAAACAAATACATTTATATACCATCGTCAAAATGATCCTTTTCCCCAAGTTGTTTTGTCCTGCTGTTCCTTTGCTACAAAATTTGAGATTTTTATCATAATTTCTTGCTGTTTTTATTTTGGTTGTTATTCATGTTTTGTGTTTCTCTTTCCGGTCTGTAATCAATGTACCACATACCAGTTTATTAAAAAACTTTTTTCAATTTACAAAATAAAATAAACTAAACAGTTGGTAAAAAAAAACTAAGAATGGAGAAAAAAAGGGGGGACAAGCAAAGAGAATATAATTCTAATTTAAATAACCCTCTGGTTAAGAGTATGAAAACAAACCAAAACAACAATAACACAAGTAACAACAACATTATGATAATGATTTGAAATAGAGTGTAAAACATTGCCTACTTTTGTGGGAGATGGGCAAAAGCAAATGATTAGGCAAGTGAAAGCAAAAACCTGTTATCAACAAAATAATAAAGATAACACAGTATCCTCATACTTAAATAAAGACAAACATTTTTTTTTATAAAAAAAAACATTTTAAAAATCCATTGTGACAGACAGCATAACAACAATTTATACAGCTTAATTGAAAACCCTTTCTATCACACAGGTACGTACAGACATACATATTTAAAGAAAAAAAATCATGCTTGAGTAGCTAAGGTAACTAACTATTTAGGGTAAAAAAAGGGAGGAAAAGTCACATTAAGATCAGAAAAAAAAACTATTTTAAAAAGGACTATAAACCTTGTTGACTACATATTAAATGATATTAAATGAAATAATCTTAATTAAATTATCAAAAAATATAAGGAAAATTATGCTAATAGACTGGCAAATAGTTAAAAGGAAATAGAAGGAAAATATTAATATAAATTAATATTGATTTATAGCCAAAGGCCTTAATCAGGGATTCCCAAATTTTAAGTGAAGGCAAATTTTATTAAATATATATTCTTATTAAAAAGAAGTCCTCTTTTAAATTTTCCTTAACCAATTTTGTTCTTTAGAATAAGTATAAGTAAGTATTCTTTAGGTAGAAAAACTTATGCTTTATATATTTTTGTTTGTGGAGAAGGGCGTGCAAATGTCACAACTCTTTTCAAAAGTAAACCTTAACTTAAACACATGCACGGATTATTCCCAGTACATACTTTGCATACCTAGTGGCGATGCTGAAATCATTAACACCCCGATGGGATGCTCTAGCTTCATCAGATGTACGTCTTAACTGATTTTTATTACTGAAACCAAAACAAGAAAGAAAACGATAGAATCCTTTATTAAAAATTAATAATTAAAAACCATTGTCATGAAATCAGTAACTTAAGTTAAAATATTAAAGAAACAAACCCTTCATCCTTTTAGAAGCATCCCAAGTTGCACAGATATGCACAAAGTTTTGACTCAAACTCTATTTATTTAGGTTTAGTGAATAAAGATAGTATAAGTTTGGTAAATTTGAAATATCACAGGGCCTCATCACTATCTTCTGTGGTAATCTATGTGGTTACGTGGATACATTTAATAAGTAGATAAAGCAAACATGTAATTTTTAACTCTTCAGCGTACCTGAACCCACTAAAAGATTCAGTAAAATAGTAAAAAGTCATTAAGAAACAGGGAACACTTTTACGCACTATAAATCACACGCTGGCATAGATTTATAGGGTTTTGAGAGAGCAGCAAGCTCCTACTAATGCCCGGAAATCGCTGTTCTCTGCAACCCCTCCGATGAAGTTTTGATTTAATTTTGCACGATCCTTTTGCACACCCATTTCTTTGCTTTATAAAGAATACCTATTTGTAATTCTTTAGCCATCTCCAGTCTTATTATCCTCAGGATTATCTATGAAGACTGTCATCATTTCGCCAACTGTTTAATCAATCTATTTGCAGTTTCAATCCCTTCGTCCAGCTTGGCAATAATATTCTCCGGGTTCCCAAAATCTACCGTGACTCTATTTTTGACTGTCTGCAATATTTAGACATCCATAAATGCAGTCTTGATGATCTAGATAATCCTCAATTACCTACTTGCATTTAAAAATTGTCCTAAATTTGTTGCTCCTGAAGATAATTGCTCTAGTTAACCTTTGGCGATTTGTACAAATGTTAGCGTCCTTGCATATGCACTTAGTCACGATAAGTATTTCGGTAACTTTTTTTAGGGAGGAGGAAGATCTTAATTTGAGTCGTTTTATAAAGGACTCACAGTCTTTTTCTTGTGCTCTGAAACATTTAGCATAACAAGTTTTTTTTGGGTCATCAAGCCGAAGGTCATTGGTTGGTTGGTTATCGTGTTAGTTTGCTGCACGAAAATTGTCAAGTAGAGTCTAAATGACCTCTTTTGACAACACCACACCACTCGATAGGTGACGGGTCCCCTTAAAAAATAGGTAGGTTAGGTAAGGTTACGGAGGGTAGTGGCGAGTCCAAAACATGCCACCTCCACTCGGAGGCCCTTAGGCCCATTGCGAATCCCTTCAGAAGAGTCGAGAAAAAAAATACAGTGAGTCAATGCAATTTATAGGTAAGGATAAGGATAAAGAAGCAAGAGTACCGTCCACAAGATGTGTAAGAAAGTCAGAAGTCATAGACCCTGAATCACCTATCTGCCCAGCCACCCAACCCCCTTAATGAAACCTATGATGCACACCGGCCAACTGCCAGGGACCTCACCAAGTCCATTTAAGAAGCGTCCTCCAAACCACCTCTGTCGGCGAATCTGCAGCCCAGGGCAGTGGCAGACAAGATGTTCCGTCGTCTCTATCTCCTCCTCATTCCCGCATACCCTGCAGAAATCTGGTGAGTTCCTGTCCCAATTGTACGTCCTATATTTCACATCGCAGTGCCCTGGGAGAGTCCTAATAATGCGCCTCAGAAACCCCCTGCTCTCCTTGAGCTGCAGGTCAGTGCCCATCCTGTCCAGCCTGGGCCATAAAAGCCGGAAGATCCTGCAATCGGCCCTGTCCCTCCAGGTTTGGCCCACCCTGTTCGTTATCCAAGGCCCTATCAGTCCATAACAGATATTAAGTGGTGGCCTCACCGGCTCACAACTAAGTTCAATATTCTGGGCCGATCCCTTCCTCGCCAATTCATTGGAAATCTCCTTGCCGGAAATGTCAAAATGACCCGGAACCCAGCAGAGCCTGACCCTGTGTGCACCAATGATCGCTGTAAGAGCACGTTTGCAGTCGCCTACGAGTCTAGACCCCTTAAACAATGGTCGAAGGGAAAATGGAGTACTTGACCCACCCGGCCGCGTTGATGTATCTCTATAGTTCGTTTAACTCAGTCGCAGATACATCCCTTAGGTTATCCAGTACATGATGTCCCAGGAATCTATGCCTCGTCACAGCCGAGAGTCAAATTTAAACCGGACGGTTGATTTGGTATCATTAACATAATTTCTGGTTTGCGAGGGATAGACGTTAAAGGGGTTTGGTAGATCGCTGGGTTTTGTTTTTAAGGCACCAAAGTCTTAGCCAAACTGGTTTCCGCGAAAGTGCACTAATTTCGTTAAGCTTTACACTACTGGCTTAACAATTGGTTGCCTCATGTCTCTTTTTAGTAGATTTTTATCCATCAAACTTACTAAGCAGCCACAAAAAACTTACTAAAGAACACAAAAAAATTACTTTAAAAGGTTTTGGGCTAGTTTAGCCAAATATTATTTAAATAAATTTTTTGGAATCTAAAAGACATGAGAAGCATTTTTTTTAATTCATTTAGGTAGTAAAATGGCTAAGAAAATTTTATAAACTTCTAAACCCTTCCTGTGCCGTTGGCTTAAAAGTTTTATTCAATCTATAAGTGTTTGTGACATTCTGACCTATTTAAGTAGTAATTACAGATGAAAGGGGATAAAACAAAAAACTAACGCAACAACAAAAACTTGTTGAAAAACAAATCCTTTTGAATTTCGGCAAATAAAGCAATTTCCAGGAAAACAAGAGCATACTTTCACTTTATTTTCTATAAATCCTTAAGGCAATTGGTAACATGCTCTGTTTAAAAAGGCTTAAGCAAAGTGTTTTGCTTTGTTTAAAGGATTTGTTGAGTAAAAATTGTAGTTATATCCATCCTAGTCATTAATGTTGTTGTTATACCCAGACAAGGTAACATAAGTTGTTTAGACGGTACATAAAATGATTAAATCCTTTTTTGCACAAAAGGATTAGACAAAAGGGATTTGTTAGAATATTTGAGAAAGCAAAAAAGAACATTTAATAAAAATTGTGAGGAGTTAAAAACAAGAGCTGAGATGTTTAGTTTAGAGACTCAACAACAAAATTATTTATTATGTAGTTTAAGGGGTTTTTTAAAACAGCAAAATCCTTGTTATTGATTTTTGTTTTATATTTGTTTAAAGAAAAAGTAAAAGTAAATGGTATTCAACATTTTAAATTCTTAAATCTTCTTTTGTTTGTAGAAAGAATACAGTATGGCCTCTCTATAGAAAATAATCGATTATATTTAAGCAGTATTCATTACAACTTTCAGCAACTTTCATTTTTTTAAACTTTAAATTAAACTTTTTTTAAGTAAAACATCTTGACTCTACGATTAGTTAAGTGTTTAAATTTATTGTTTAAGAAGTTTTTTTTTATATTTTCTTGAAAATGTTTGAAAACAATTTAAGTTGCAATTATTATTTTATAATTTATTTTTCTTTAGCACGCAAACACTTAGGCTTATGTCTTCTTTACAATAAAAAAAGAATAAGAAATTAAACAAACAACAAGGGACCTTAAATACAGGGTGTCTGGTGGAAAATTATATCAAAAAGTAATAAACGGTGCGAAAGGAGGATTTAATGTTGGAATCACCGATTGTGCGGCTTGTCAGTCACGATTTCGTAGGGGTCGAGTGAGCGTCAGGCGTTCGCTGTGGAGACATTTCTTAAGGGTAATGATCCTTACGTAATTACTCGACGATAATTTTGTTCAAAGTTCAGTATTTGGCGAATACGTGATGCACCGAGTGTCAATTCCATTCACTCATGAGTGCAGACATTCCGCGCAACTGCTCCGACTATAAATGTCCCATGGTCAGCACTTAGTTGATCTTCAAGGACTCTCGAAAGCCTTGAACTGTTCAAAAGCAGTTTACGTTAAAATCCGCGACTTTCCAAACGGAAAAGAGCAGCCTCACTAAGAATTTCAAGAGCAATTGTTTATGAAATTCTAAAAAAGGATCTTAAGTTTGATCATTTTAAAATTGAAATTGATCGAGAACTGAAGGAAAGTTATTTTGATTTACGCAAAAATTTTGTGAAACTAAAACGCGCTGTAAATCTAACTTTTTATTCTCCGAAAACCCGCAACCCTTGATTAAAACAAAAAAAAACCTTGCATTGCCCCAGGGTAACTGCTTGGTGTGCCTTATCCATGCATGGGATAAGTGGACCATTTGTTTCGAGGCAAAGCGACAAATTTCAACTGCAAAAACTACCGACGCATCGTTGCAGATTTTTTTTTGCTAAGCCTGCAAGTTCATCGGTTGCACTCGTTGCACACGTGGTTTCAACAGGTTGAGGCGACTGCACACGCAGCCAAAGCTTCGATGAATTTGCATCGGTAAAATGTCTCCCAAAAACCTATCAGTTGCCTTGGGGACATACCATGGCTACCTACCCGAACCTTTTGTGGCTTAAAAGAAAAAAAATTAGGTCAGTTGAACCAAGCTTTTATTGCAGCTAATGGCAAAAAGCACAAGGCTTACTTTTGAACAGTTTGCTGAACTCGACGGAAGGCATCTGGATAATAAAATCTTGAAAAAATAAAATTCGCATTTCGGTTGTATCATTAGTCGCTCTTATTAAAATTTTTTGTCAAATATTACATTTTTATTTAAGTTTGAAAGTATGAATCTTCCCCCAGTAACCTTGTGCTAGTTTAGCCGGATAGACAGACTGAAGTTTAACTTCTCAAGGTATAGCCAATCCATTTTACCAGCTTATATTCTCTTCAGACGAGTATGTCTAAATGCTGTAAGATGTTTCAAGCAAATGCTGTTCGATGCGTTTCCAGCAAATTTTAAAACTTGTCAACATAATTTCGAATTTCGCATTTTATAAATTGTAAATCTCTGTGGATACTATTGTTTTTAGAATGTGTAAGGGAGCACCTATTATGGTTCGCAGGATTTTGTTTTAATGGTGTGAAAAGAATACCTTGTTGTAGAAGTAATTAATCCCCCAATAATTGCATACCATAACACTAAACTAATTGCATAATCGAGCAGTAGAACAGAATTTTGCAATGCAGGCAAAGCGCAGAAATGCTGACAGCTCACAATTTCTTACTTACTATCTTAGATGGGTACTAGAGAATATTTGTTCCAAAAGCCGAACGTATAAACGATTTCCAAGTGCTTCAAATTTCTGCGCTACTTCTGCAATTTCTGTTACCAAGTTTAAGGATGTCTTCCTTCATTTGATCCTTCCATCGGAGTTTTGGGCCTAACCTTCTGTGTTATCAGTCAGCAGGTTTGCATTGAAATGACTACTTAGCTTAAGCATCTTCATTCATTCTCTAAGTTAGAAACATACCCAAATCTGATCGCTCGAAACATCTTACAACATTCACGAAACAGTCGTTTGCAGAGAAGGGATACTGTGGCACTTAGATAAAACTTTTATAAATGTTTTATACTTAAATTTGAAAAATTAAATTTTAGTCTGGCACTGGCTGGATTAATTAAAATTATTCAGCTTTAAGATTTGAATACTTACTGTTAGTTCGCCAAAGGCAAAGATTCAAGAATAAGAATTATGAAAAAAAATATTCATTCTCACAGCAAGACCTAGTTTATGCCAACCTTGAAGTTTAGTACGCGTAACTATGTTTATGTCGGCAAATAACTGATATAGCGGATGGTTCACACAACACCGGGATTCTTCGTCAGCGTAGATTAGTCCATATATTTTCCGAAGGATATTCCTCTTCAAAACTACAGCGACTGTGTTACCTGCTTTTGCAGGTATCTATGCTTCACAGCTACATATGTATATACATATAAGCACGAGTAAAATCAATGTCTTGTAAAAAGTGTTTTTTTTGTCTGCCTGGAGTTGGTTTTGTTTTTAAAGTGCTTACTTGGTGCAAAGTAGCGTCTATAAGATAATATTTTTTTTATCTTAAAACAGATATTGTTTGTTTAAAGCTGTGGCGATGTAGATAGAATTAAGGACTGTTTCCAAGTTGTAGTTTTCACCGTCTGCCCAAATTTACTGAAAGTTAGCCTTTCCCCAAACATAATTTTTTTAATGTATTCTCTAGTCCCTTGATAAAATAAATAGTTTAGACGCCTCTTTGCCCTGCGTTTTTATTAAATAATACATAATAGCTTTAATCTAAATATAGTCACTCTTTTAACTTTTAACTTTATTCTGCACGCAATGTCTTTATCATTGACATTTAAATCGTAGGTCGCCGTGGTAGCAAAATGTTATCTGTAGTACGAGAAGCATTAATTTGACCTTTTGACATACTCCAAGTTTTACATTTTTTTTTTTTTGGGTTCTAAAAGGTATTTAAAAATTAAGTGCCCCGAATAAGAGAGTTAAAAGTTCCAAGTACTTACTATATCACGGAAAAGAAGTAAATATTTAATATCCAAATATAAGAATACTTGATACACAATGATTTTGTTTAGACTGATAAAAAATTTTATAGCTATTTTGCAAAGAAAAAATATAAAAAACACTTTTTAATTATTTTATCTTTTAAAAATGTTAGAAAATTTTTTCAATAATAAGTCATACTATTTACTAACAAAGTGCCCTTTATTTCGTCACCTGCGTATACTTTTTCCCTTTTTATATTAATATCTGACCCATAAAAAACACACAATAACTATTTTAAGTTTTACTCCCACCAGTTCAACCTTTCAAATAAATGTCCACCTTTTTGAAATAATAATATAATAGAAAAATATAATTAATTACACAAAAACAATAAAATTCTTCCCTTGTTCTTCTCATTTTTCAATTTCTATTTGTTTAATATATTATTGCTATATTATTTTCTTTTGTTGTTGTCGCTAACAAGTTGTTGCTAAACTATAACTTTAATCCTTGCCTTACATTCACACATTTAAGGTAAAACAAAAAGTCTTACTCATGTTTAACTTAAGATATCTATATTTTTATTTTAGGTTTAAGTAATAAAATGTGTGAGTCAAATTGCGTGTGAGAGTTTGTATGTGCATGAGTTTGAGAATATTTATTTGCCACCAGCAACAATATATCATTTGTTGCTTTTTTATATGTTCCAACCCCAAAATAACGGTAAAACTTTAGTCATTTGTTCTTTTGTTTATTAAGTAAAAAAAAACTACTAAAATTGCTCCCAAACTCTTTTTATTTTGTTTGTCTCGCTCTTTCTCACTCTCAATATTCTCGTTCACTATACTTAAGTGTCAAATAAAAAAAAAAAAAACAACACTACAACATTGAAAACAATAAAGTTGCCATATATTTAATGCCTTTTATTTTTTTTGCGGTAAATTCTTGTGTTTTAGAGCGGGTAAGAAAATTAATGTTAGTGCGTGTTGAGTTGTGTTAAAAATGCTTAAACTATTGTTTAATTTAAGGTGTGCTTAAGCATTTATTTAAGCCATTAGCTAATAAACTGTTTTCATGTTAGACATAATTAGTCCCAAAAATTGGTTGTGATTAATGGTGAAAAATTTCATAATAATAGAGAAAAATTTTTCAAATCTGAATATTTACACATAAAGAAAATATTTTACATTAGTGGGTTTCAAAAGCGTTTGTTTTAATAATAATAGGTTTAGCTTAAATTTTATCTACATGTTAGAAAAATCCATTTCTTTTGGAATTTAAAAGAAAACGGGATCTGTAGAGTTTGATTTTATTCTGGCACCATGATTTGAAGACGCAACTGAGAGTTTATCCAAGCTTCAGGAACCTAGAAAATATGTTCTTTTAGGCGTCTTTGGTGCTAAGGTCAGTGCGATGCTTTCTGATTGCTGCCGTTTTGGCCTTTAATAAGTTAAAATATAAATGCTTGGTTCCATGTTTTGGCTTTTTGTTATAAAATTGTTCTATTTTATTTACAAGGTTTAAAAAATTCATGTTTGCCAAAGGTTTTCAATAAAACTAATTTTAAGAATTTGGCGCTTATATGGTAGAAAATAAAGAAAGTTATTTGCTTAGAATGTAGTTGCTTTTTAAATTTAAAAAAATAACGCCATTAATCCAATAAAAAAAATTTATTTCTGTTAAAATCAAATTTAGCAATAATTTAGCTCAACTATTTCTCAAACAATATTTTAGAAATTTTAAACTTATACATTTCAAGAATTTGCTTTCTCAATATTAAATCAAATTATTTTATGATAAAATTTTCAATTGTCACATGCTGCTAACTGGGCTGTAAAAAATATGTTCATTAAGGGTAATTTTCACAGGTTTTATATGATTTTAAAAATTCCTTCTGACACCCATCAACCATTAAGATTCCATAAATGTATGGCAAATTATTAAATTAACCATAAAAATGCCTTCAAAGATATTTACTTACCGTAAGTCAACAAAAAAAATTTCTATAAAGAATCAAATTTCAAACATTTTTTGTTTTTTTATGGAAGAAAAAAAGATTTTTTGTTAGACTAAAGATATTTCAGTGTGTTTTGATATGGCCCAAATAACATCAAAAACATGTTGTGCATACAAATTTTCCAAAAAAAGCAGAACAACTAAGGGATACAAACACAAAATGTCAAAACAAATGAATAAGGAAGGCGTCTTTTGCATGACAAAAAAGAAAAACAGGTCACATAAAACTGATAAACATAAAAGCCCAAAAGTATGCTATAAAATGAATTAAAATGCCATAACAAGATACTGTATTTGTGTATAAATGACCTTTGAGTGACAAGAAAACTAACTACAATAAGGCACTAAGTGAAATAAATACATTTCAGGAAATTAAATTTATAGTAAAAAAAATAGAAAAATAAACATAGAAAGTATATCACAATAAACAACAAAGGACATTTTTTAAAAATCACTGCACAAATTAAGTTGGCTTTTAAGTCATTAGAACAAACCTAATTTAAGGTTATTTTAAATAATGCTGTAAATTTTAATAGAGCTTTTTTGAGTCTTTATAATAAAACAACAGTAAAGTTGATTAATTGTTAAAGAACTGGTATCTCTTAGTGTTGTTTTTAACAAACTCGTTAATTTATTAATGTATTTTTATTTACAAACTAAATTGCTCTTTTCTAATTCATTATAAAACAAAGATAAGTTTTGAAAGGTTCTTCACGTAATTGTTAAAAATACAAAAGCAAACAAATAAAAAAATTTTAGGAGTGAAAATTAAATTAAAACCTCATGACCACAAAAATTGCACTTCTAATTTTAAAGTGAATAAATATTATTTCAAAGTCTCCAAACCTATTTCATTATCTTTATTATTTAGTTAGAAAAGAAACTGTTTGAAAGAAGGATAAAGTAGGCATGAACCCTTCATATAAAAAAAAAAAATTGTGAAAGACTATAAAGAAAATTTGGGGTAAAAATTAAGAAAATACATTTTCATCGGGGTACTTACAACTAGATTTTTTATGAAATTAATTTGGGGTCTTTTAGAAAAAGATTTAAAAAAAAAAATCCTTTTGATAGTTTTGTATCCCCTTAGTATCCTGGTATCCTGTAGATACTTTTTAGTACAATTTTTTTTTTAATTTTATTATACTAACATTAAGTTTATTTATTTTAATTTTAATAAAATCATATTTTTCCGCAATTTGTTGATTTAATGTGAAATAATACAGGCGTATGAGTAATATTATCATTTAAAAATAAAGTATACGTGTAAGTATCCGATATTATATATCACACACTTAAATAATGCCCGTATTTTCAACAAATAGATATTGAGATGTGCAGAGATATCTATAATTTTTGTAATATTAACACGTACGTGCACTGGAAAAACTTCAGAAATTTATATAAAAAAATTTTTTTTTTATTATATGTAGTTTTATTTAAGAAATTTTATTTGATTTTAAAAATGCTGATAATTGATTTTTTTGCGACACAAAAATAAATATTTGTGTAATCAATTTTTTTTATTTTAAAAGGGCGGCATTTTTTCCAAATAAATTTGTTCAAAATTCTAACAAAATTGTTTATCTGATTTAATAATTTTGTTTTTGGACTGTTTTTAGAAAAAAGTTATAATATTTGCAGTTGCCGTACTTTATTACAAAAAGAAAAAAAAAATAGATAAAATAGTCTAAGATTATTAAAAAAATTTTTAAGAAGAGGAAACTCGTTAAAGATTATTTTGTGAATTTAATATTATTTGACAATCATATGAGTTGAGCGCTTTAGCAATATTTAGCAATAAAATATTACTTATACGTCTGGGTTATGCCTAAGAAGTTATGTAGTAGCGAATTACTTCTCTTATCTTATTAAGCAATAAGTTAAGTTTTCAAATTTTTTTATTATCTAATGTAAGTCTCACCCCCGCAAACTATATATAGAAAAATTTTTTCTTAGCTTAAATGGCCAATTATTGGGCCTCTCTCCAGCAATCGGCTTTTGTGCGGAAAGAAGGAATGTTACTAGCATACAAATTAACTCATGTCAGAGCAAGAACCAAATCTTGCAAAGGATGGTTTTTAACAAAGTGAAATAATTGTATGAAATTTTTAGGGAGATGCTTAAAAATTAACCATTATTTCCATATAAGTCCAGTCACAAAAAAAATGGTTTAACGTCTGCAAAGTAAACACTGTATTGTAGGGCGTAATAAAGACGATCTTGACCGACTTTTAGTTTTTAGCTTGTAAAAGTTAAATCCAAAAAATTAATTCTAAAGAGTAAAGACACAGTTGCCTGCTGATAAAAGTATCGGAACTGATGTAAGCTTTAGTTTAAAAATTTAAGTTTAGTCTCACTCCGGTAAGACTAAAATAAGAAACTTTTTTTCCAAACTTCCTAAAAAGTTTTTATTAAAAAAAATCTTATTTGAGTAAAAAGTCAATATGGTTAAGAAACTATATTGGGAAGAAAAATTAGTGCTTCCATATTATTTAATATTTGCGGCGTATGTATTACCTTTATAATATAGTTTGTCTTTTCCGGTGTTATGCGAAGCTAAGGCTATGTCTTACGGACTAGATGATATACTTGTCTTACTTTTCTTTTTGTGGCATTCAAAAGCCAATGGTTAAGTCTTTTTGCTCACCTTTCCACCTTACACTGTGTAACACAATGTTAACTTATTTTGTGCTATTTGATTAAAACTAAATTTTTTTAATGTATTGTGATACGTTACTTACAAAAACAGTTGAAATTCAAAGTTCTATGAAAAGTTTTTTAAATTTTTTTCTTAAATTTGGGGTAAAAAATAAACTTAACCTTTTGCAAACTATATAAGCCTTCTTTGGTGAAAATCGCTACAAAATGTCGGTTAAATTCATAATAAAGTGAGTATACCCAATTTGGCAAGCTCTAAAACCTTGTAAAAATACTCAGTGGTTTTTGAATTACTCAAACCAAAATTACGAGAAGTATTCTTTGTTTTTGCCAAAATCAAAAATATAATTTTTTAGAACGTAATAAGAAGTTCGAAAAAGCCAGCATGTACACAATGAGCTTCAAAAAGTTCCTCTGTTTCTTGGTTGTCTCTTTTGAGTGATTTGGTTTCTTTTCTTGGGTTTCTTTTGCAGGCCTAAAGATGGCATGTGTTTGTCACTTAAGCCAAAGTAACTGACACGTTTTATTTCATTAGAGCTTACAAAGAATCTTAGCTTTTGTATAAGAGAAATTTATTCTCCAAATAAAGAAAAAACACATTTTATCGATGGCAGTTACTTGCCCGATATTATCTGAAAACATTAATGTAACATTTTTGTCTTTCGTATGTAAAGATAACTTTTAACATTAAATATAATTTTTTTTTATGACGGTTACACCTTATGAAATTTTGCTTTGGCCACTCTTGTAAAACTTGGAATTTTACCGAAAAACTTAAACTTTTCAAAAAATGTTCATTTTACTTTAAGGAAATTTTTTTCTCATCTTACTGCAATCTGGTTCCGGTCTGTGTTTTCTTTAGAAAATATTTTTTATTTGCATAGTAATGCTGCTGTCCATTTTCTAGTATGTGTGTGTTTGCAAGTGCATATCTTTACTTTAATGATTAATTTTTTTTAAATAAAATTTTTTACTTACTGGCCTGTTCTGTACTTTAAGCAATAAAAACTATTAAAAATTCTTTCTCTATTTTCTGATTTTTTCCTACGTTTTTTAATTTTTTTAATATGCCACGAATTAGGTTTTCTTTTTTGAATAAAAACCAACCTTTCCATGTATTTGTGCCCGAATATACTTTTGTAGTTTGGCCTCTTTTTAAATGTGATTTTTTTTAAAGGAATAATTTTTATTTTGTTGATGTTGTTGCCCTTGTCATTGTTGTTTTTGTTGGCTTTTCTGTTGTTCTTTGGTGTTTTCCAGTACGTGATTTTCATACCAATTTCAGTTTTAGTGTGCCTTACTTGCATTTAAATACATGGATTTTAGTGTGTTTGAAGGTCTGTGTATTTGATTTGATATTTATGTAACCTTTTCGTTTTATATAAAGTTACTCTCTTGGTTTTTTTTTCGAAAATAAAATCCAAAAATTGTTTACCTTCAAACACATATGTATGTACAAACGTATCCTTGTGTCAAAATGGTTGATTTAATACTAACCACAAAAATTTTTGTCTTATTTTGCCCTTATTTTGAGTTAAAAGGTCATTGTCTTTTAAAAAGTTTGTTTGAAGAGATAGCCAGAACTTTTTAAAGTTAAGAGATGGAGTAAAATACATTCATAAACACAAGTAATACATGCATGTTATCCTTTTAGTAAATAATTTTTAAAGCCTTTTCTTAAAATTAAAGAAAGGAAGTTTTTATTAAAAAATTTCAGTTTTTAAATTAGCTAATTGATACGTCTATCTTATTTTGGCTTTATTTGTGCCGTACGAATTTGCTTATTATTGCTGATTTTAGTCTTTTAGTTGCAAGTTCTTTAAACTTGCTGAGGCTGAAGCTTGAACAATTTGTTTTGAAAAGTCTGGCAATTTACCCAGTCTACGTTATTCTAGCGCACTTACACTAGAGCCTTATATTCCTATACAATCCTTCCACATAACATCTCTATATTCTGTTTCTATAATAAAATTGTTAAATTATATTACAAAAGGTGTTATTTTGCTGGATAAACTGAAGAAAAGTTTCAAAATACCAATCCTGAGACAAAAAATCTCACAAATGAGAAGGCCAGCGAATAGGATCATTTCTGGTAATAAATTTTTAACCAATTGGATTTTGCACAAGAAAGGTCAAAGAAATCACCATCTTTCAAAATGCTCTTATGGCGGTCAATGTCAAATCTGTTTTAACATTTTTGAACTACACAGATGTAAAATACAAATGAAAAGCCAGGGACAATCCAAGAACGCGGAATAGTCGTGTTTTTTTGGGTAACAATTTGTCTGTGATGTGGCGCAATGAGAATTTCGTCGCCGATTCCCTGGTCGTCAGGCACCGACTGCGCAAATACTGCGTGGTTTGGCCACCAACCTTGAAGAGGGTGGGACTATACAGGACGCTGCCAAGACTGGCTGGCTCTAGAGTGCCCGTTTTGCAGTATATATCACTGCTGATGGCAAGGATGTCAAGCTGTTGGTAGAAGCACCGCAATAAGCCATCAGCCGGT
This sequence comes from Melanophora roralis, assembly GCA_963583895.1. NCBI lineage: Eukaryota > Metazoa > Arthropoda > Insecta > Diptera > Rhinophoridae > Melanophora > Melanophora roralis. The sequence goes on from OY757189.1 coordinate 85,121,112, forward strand.
CTTCCCTAAGGAAAATTTTGGTACTAAGATCTGAGCATATTCCCGTAGAAAGTCCAGTCAATGCATCAGCTGCTGCCTGTTGACGCGTATAACCTAAGTCGAAGCCATCCTCAATCTCGAAGCCGAAAAGGACGATTTTTCAAACAAAATCATAATGAGCGATGTGGCTCATTTTCACCTCAGCAGACACGTGAGCACACAAAACTATCACTTCCACAATAAGCCATTAAGCCCACTAAAACTGACTTCATGAAGCACTGTTTACGCTGGAGGTGTCGTCAAGTCATATTTTTAGAGGACGCCGTTGGTCAAACGATCATAGTGGACAGCAGTAGGGACACGCTAGCAATTTAACGAGTTAGAACTGGAGGACATTTGTTTCCAACAAGACGGGGCAACGGCACAGACTGTGCAAGCCACAACCGATATTATGTAGATGTAGGCCGCGTTCCCGCGTTGCCCGATTTAACCGTTCCGGACTTTTTTTGGGGTTTTTTTTAGTCCTGTGCTTACGTGAGAAGCCCGAGACCTTTGAAACCCTCAAGGACATCATTAGACACAAGTGCAAGTACCTAGCGCCCATTAAGACAATACCATCTTCTCAACTTAACCAGCAAAATTCTAAAAGTTCAAATAAATATAATCAAAAAACAGAATCGAGGTTTTGCGTTTAGAAAAAAATTAGAGCCAAACGACATCGGATGACTTCCTTTGGCCCACCTTGTATATTAATGTAACAGATTGAGTCTTTACTAAAGTAATTCTAATTTAAGCTTTCATAGAACATTTTTTTCAAGCAATAGAGTGTGCTTTGAAAAAATATTAATCTTGATCCCTCCGAACTGTTGCAGCAGCACGTTACCATCTAGGCTGTTGAGACAATTTGCTTTTAAGTGTAAAAATAGACTTGAATTAAAAAAATTGAAGAACGGATCGTCATTAAAATTTCAAGTATGATTTTGGGTAAATTCAAAATGAAAGGGTTTTTTGTTGCAGCCATTATCCCGTTACAACTTTTCTTTTCAACCACTCATCATTATTTTACTTTAAAATATTAATCATTTTCAATTGTTTAAATATGAATATGAACATTAATATAGTTCTCGAGTTTTTTAATTATTATTTAATTTTTGCCATAAGTGTTCTTTTGTTCTTTCTAAAATTAAATTACTGTTAAACAACATTTTACTATTAATTTGAAAACGTGCCAAAGCACTTAAAATGAAGATTATCTACTTAAAGGATATTAAAACAAACAACAAAAAAAAACGTTTATTTGATTAATATTAAAAAACTTTCATTTTATTCAAATGACAAGGACATAATAAAGAAATATTAAAAACATTTTAAATACAAATTGAGAAAAGTCAGTCAAGCGCAAACAAATGAACCAAAAGGAAGTCTTTAATGAAGTTTGAGTTGTGTGGCTGGGTGGATGTATGTGTGTGTGTGAACACGTGGTTGGCAAGTTAAGTTAAATCAAGTTTATTTCTGTGGTTCGAATGAAGTTTAAATTATGTCTTATGATTTGTGATTTATATTTTGGGAAAGCCAAAAACTGAAGAGCAATTTTTTGTGAAAATGGAATATCGATTTATTAAGAGTTTTAAAATGGCTTTTTAAATTTAACCCATGGCCTTAAAGTAGTAAATATTGTCTTCAGGTCAACTAAAATTTTAATACTTCGGACTTACTAGAAGCTTATTTTGATTAGAAATAAATATTATTTTCTAAATCCTAATAGGAGACAGGGTTAAAAACAAAAACTGGTAACGTCATTCATTACAAAAACGGCCCTTTTGTGAAAAGTCCTAGAATATGCAGCTAAAGTCTCCAGGTTGGTTCAATATTGCATTAGTTAACCCTCCGTTACTATCGTATATTTCACTTACATCGTTACTATCATTGGGTGTAAGCCACCCTTTAATGTGCTGGCGTCTCTTAAGTATCAAATTTAAATATACAAATAATGTAATTTTTTATAATAATTAGCACTCAAAAACTGAAAAAATTAGTTTTATTCTTATGTATATCTGTTATTTTATTTCAAATCATATGTTGTTTATTTACATTTCAAAAAAAAAAAGAAATACAAAATAATATTAAATGGGTTATGTAAAATGAATGATAATTAAAAAAAAAATTATAACAATCCTTTGCGGATCACTGATTTGTAAAGCTGAAAAGATATAGAAAAAAAAATTGTTTAATAATATTTTCCTTAACAAAGTAGAATTTTGCGGAAAAATTGAGCTAATTACCAACAAAATTTCAGTTACTCATTAAATCCATCAAACATATCATCATGGTTTTCGTTACTTTCTACTAATGCTGAGCTTGTAGATTGATAGCAACTAGTACATAGTGGATGGCTATGACTTTTGCAAATAAAAATTTCGCATTTGCAGCATGTTGTTTTTGTTTTCCGGTCCTTTTTATAACCGCATACCTGACAACGACTCTGTTTAAGTCTTTTGGCTGGTGGTGATATGTTTTCTGGATCATCTTGATTTCCACAAAGTTGTTTGGTAAATTTTTGACAGCTTATTTTGATATTATTTGGCAATGTCTTAATTTTGCTACGTTTTTCTATATGTGGTGCAATAAGCCTAAAAGCAAGATCTTTGATGAAAAGTGAACGCTTTTTGTATTGTAGTGGTGGATTTTGAGTGCACATTAAAACAATACGCGCATTTATGGCAGCCACATTCAGCAAGGAATAGAATATTACCAGCGGCCAGCGATTACAATTTCTTGCTACGTTATATGTAGAGCCTAACTGGTCAGTCGTATCGACTCCTCCTTTAGTTTTGTTATAAAACTCAATTATTTCTGGCAAACACTTTGGCCCATCTAGCAGCTTTCCATCTCTATGCATGGTAGAGAGCAATAGAACACACTTATTTCTTTTTGGAATGTACGATAAAATCGTACATTTCTTTCTAAAACCGAAAACCGTCGAATAAATTAAACGGTTTTTGGCTCGCTTATTTTTTCTTATGGTTCCCACTAATGTCGTCTTTTTTTCTAATAAATATTCAGCTAGACCGTAAGACGTAAACCAGTTGTCAGTTGTTATATTTCGACCAGCACATTGAAGGTGTTTGGTTACTCTTTTAACAACTTCCTCCGCTTTATTTGATAAATTATATGGTCCAGGCGGTTGTTGGCCACAATAGACTTCCAGCTTAGAAGTGTAATATGTAATAGAATCTACTGCAGAAAAGATTTTAATACCATACTTTGCTGGCTTGTTGGGTATATACTGCCTAAAACTGCATCGGCCGCGAAAGCTTTCTAGCTTTTCGTCAACCGTGATATAACTGCCACAAGCAAAGTTTTTTTCACAATTTTGATTGAAAGTCTCAAAAAGTTCTCGTATTGGCGAAAGTTTATCGATTTTTCGACGCTCCTGAAGGGTATTCACATTGTCAAAACGAATGCATCTCAATAAAAACTGAAACCGGTTATAAGACATTGTTGCTGCAAATATTTCGAGTCCAGTGCCATCTGAAGCCCATATGTCTCGCACGTTGACATGTGACGACTTGTGCAACCCAGCGATATACAATAAACCGAGTAAAGCATTTATTTCATCCTTGTCTGTGATACGTGCATTTTTTAAATCTTTGTATTTTACTTGCATCTTTAAAATATATATGTTTGTATTTTCCACAACTAAATCCAAGAAGTTGAAAAAGAGTTCCCAACTTTCAAATGGTGTTGTAACTTTTTCTGAAACACCTGTTGCCTTTGGAACGTTTCTTGGAAATGGATTTTTTCGCCATGTAGTTCCATCTTTTCCGATGTATTGAATTTCATGATTTCCTTCGCCTTCTTCAAGTTCCTGCTCAGAATCTGACTCATGATTGCTCATTATTTCGTGGTCACTTTCATCACTACTTTCACCTCCAATATCTTCTTCCTCACTCAAGTTAATATCTGATAACAGCGACATTAGTCGCTCCTGCTCTCTTTCGTAAGAACTCATTTTTTACTTTTTAACACTATGAAATGCACTTTTATACTGAAAATAAAAATTATTGTCGTTTTGTACGTAAAAAAATCACAAAAAGAAACCGTTCATAAATGTATGTATATGATGTCCATGGAATAACGATATATCTATTTCATAAACACAGCTGCGCTTATTTGCAAAAAAAGAAATAGGGAAGACAAAACAAGCGCTTTTTTTATATTAGAGATCACAAAAAATGTAATATACCAGGTTACTATCGATGGGTACGAAACACCCAAAACATTAAACGCTATTACTATCGCGGGTGTAAAGCACCCAAGCTTTTTTTAAAACAAATTTTTTGTAAATATAATCATGGATTAATGTAGTACAATGTACTTCTAAACATAAATAACTATTCAAAGGTGGATTACATTATATAACAAGGACAATTTTCATGAAAAATTATATAGTTTACTTAAAAGTTTAGCCTTTTGGGTGGAATCCACCCAGACGATAGTAACGCAGGGTTAAATAAAAGAGGAGTTTCTGTATATAAATTAAATAACAAATTCCACGTGATTCACAACAAAGATTAGGATATTTTTGCCAAAATTTTTTTTGCGCATTTACCCGTAAACCTCTAGTTAGAAACGGGCAAATACTGTCAAAATATTTTCCCCTATAGCAAAGTGTTGGCTCTTAAGTCTCGCCTTTTACTTTAGGTCCTTTCGAAGATACTAACTCACAAATTTTGTATTTATCTAAAATCGTTATTTTCTGTAGTACAAAAGTAATTTCGCGATTTTTAAAACTCTATACAATAATATCGTTCATCCTTTTCTCCTTCCTTTCAATAAGTTTACCACTTCCTTACCCACATCAAAGCTAAAACAAAAAAAAAAAAAAATAATGAATAACGAAAACATCATTTTGTTGCCAAAGTGTTATTAAAAACAAAGTTCAAGTTAAACATTAAATGGAAAACAATAAAGTTTTTTAAAAAAACTTTAGAAATATAAAAAGCAAAACTATAGCATACTTTGTGGTGCACTAAAGGGCATTAAAACTGATTATCGAAAAATAATTTGCTAAACAAGCGAAGTTAAATTTTGATTTCATTATATTTATAATAAAAACCTAAAAAATACAAAAAACTGCTAAATACAAGCAATAACACAACTAAAGCCATAAGCACGAACACTTTTCCATTCAATGTATTTTAAATAATATTGCATTTAAATAACAGTCTTAAAGCAAGGATATTGAGAAAATAACATAAATTAAACGATAAGGAGTTTGTAACAAGAGTTTTTTTTTGTTTAAAATATGTTTCATGGTTTTTGGGGTTTTTTGATATTTACTTTGTTTTAAGCAGAGTTTTTAACCTTTTCAAATTTTTTATTGCATTTTTTTATCTTCTATGAAATACCATCAAGTCTAGACAGTTGTTGAAAATCTTTTTGGTTTTATGAAATTTTACTTAAATTTGGTGGCAGGAGCATAATGGTGTGTGAAATAAAGTTTTTTCAAATAACTTGCATGCATGTAAGGCAAATAACATAATTGCTTTCAAAGCCTACTTTGAGGATAAATGCAAACGGGGCTACTTTTTTTTTTTGTTTGAAAACAGGAGTTACAGTTGTGATGAAAACGTAGGATCTTACTCAATGCAAAACAGATAAATTAAGTAAAATTGAAGCTTTTGTTTAATTAAATAAATTTAAACAAATTAGCAAGACGAAAAAAATGTCACTAAGACTGAAATATTAAAATAGCTGAAACGAATTTCTTTGTTATGACTTTAATTATGGCCATTATGCCTATTATCTTTAACTTCATGAGCAGCCTTGTGCCTGCTGAGCTTAACCACAGCCACATAAGTCTTACCACCCTGAAGTCACCCTTGTTTCTTTACTGTACTCGTAACTTTGATCCGTTGGTGATCTCACAGCTTCCGCCTTATGTGTTACTTCTAGATTTGAGTCACTACGAGCGAGTTCGCTGGTGATTTCATTGCATTTTAATATCACAGTATCTAGCAACCACACAAAGCCTGACGATGAAGGTGCACATAATTTCCCCAAGGGAGTTTCTTTAGTCCTTCACAAGACTTGACCTGACGCAATACGCTTTCAAGGCCCTAAGGTCGGCTTGACTGTCAACATAAATGGTGACCTCACTATTTCTTGGAACATGTTTAGTATTAAGGTCCGTTTTCCCCTAATTAGCTAGTATCAACGCCTGGAACACGGTGCACTTATCAGATTGTCCTTAGAACAACCTTGTGCTTTATCCTATTTTCTAGATCTCTGCTCCGGTGCCTTTATCTATCTTAGATCCATTTGTAGAAACTGCAATCCCCTCATACAGACCATCGAAAACAAGTCAACAATCCTTTTAAAGGATTATTATTGGTGGTGTATTGTCAGAAATAACCTCCTTGATTAGTGCTGAAAATAGACCGGAATAGACTAAAATTTTCAAGACCAATTCTTCGTAATATCCTAGTATTCAGGATTTATCTTGATCAAGTCGCCTAGTCTGACCAAATTTCTTGCTGTCATTCCCTTTGCCCAGAACTCAATAAATATCCTATAGAGGTGAGGTCTAGCGCCGCTTGGCGAGTACTTTTTATGAGACCAGTGATACCAAGTAATGTACAACCCTAGAGTTTGTAAAAAACTTCCTGTTGCAGCCCTTTTCTACCACCTCCCACCATACAAAACAACTGAACGCCAGGATAAATCTTACAACCCCTAACTCTTTCCTGTGGGGTTTTTAAATGTATAGTATGAATAGGTAATTTTCTAGCGACTTTCTGACTATTTTTCTCTTATGACAGTAAGGATTAATTAAGAAACATGTCAGCTTCAACTCTAACCCAATAAGTGATGGTTTTCAAAAAGCCTCAATCTTATACATCCTATTAAAAAGAACTAGTTCGGTGTTGTCAGCATTTCCGTCCAACCCTTGAAATGACATTTCGCTAATTTTGCTTTTACCATAAAATTTTAATTGGTTAAGGATATAAGTGGGTATAAAAAATATAAAACGCTAAAAAATCATTTAATATAAATTTGTGCGCGAAATCTTAACATACATTCTTCACCTTTATTCAATCAGATATAATATTATGGTGGACGCTAGATAGTTCCACTGTCAAACCATCCGCATACGTAACAGTCCTAGGTCCTTTGAGGCTATACTTCTGACATTAATGTAAGTAAAATATTAATCAGAGACTAAAATAAAGACTAAGTTATAAAAGTATAAATCTGTTGAAAGAAACACTTGTGTAAAGGTATTTAAAGAAATTTATATGGCTCGCTTGCCCTTAAATTTTCTAAGTCTAGATAAAAAAATACTTAAAATTAACAACTCCTTTAGGGTGTTTATAAGAAGAGATAAAATTATATAAAAGGATGTTGTATTCTGTTTTGAAATAATAAAATTTAATTACAACAAAAACAACATTTTAAACTACATAGATGTATTAACAATGAATGAAGTTTCCATAACCGTTTTACTTCGATTAGCAATAAGCTTAGGTTCAGCAAAGTGGGGTAGGCTTACTTTTGTAGTACTTCGTATAATAAAAAGGATATATGTACCTAGAAGAGGTACTCTTATGCGTATTTATAAGAAACCGAACATTTTTTAGTTGCATAAGCCCTGTAGAATCACACCCATACGTGAAATTTTTTTTCAAATCTTTGGTAATGTTTTGCAAAAAAGGATATGCCAGGATCGGCGCATCCTTTCTTATGTTTTATTCAAAATTTTATATTTCTTTTTGAGTTAATTTCAGTATTTCGTCTAATTTTTCTCTCAAACCACACTGCATATTTTATTAAAGAATGTATGAGGAAGGTCTTTAAACCTCTATTTTGAATATAAAATATTTGAAAATTTTTTTAAGTAAAGAAAATTCTTTGAAAAATGGAGACTATTACATTTTTTGTGTATTGTTTTAACTTCAACTGCATAAACAATCATTTTAATTGCTTTTAAATTATCTTTGTAATTATATAATAAAAGAGGATTTTTTTGCTGAAATATTAACGAACAGCTAATCGTTTTATTTTATTTTTAATGTAATTAAACTACAAAGAGGTTTTAGAAAGTTTTCTTTTACAGAAAACGTTAAAAAAATGCTTTGATTAGATGCACTTTTAGCGTCGATTTAAAGAAATAATTTCCGTCTTCAAGACAATTTTTGATTTAAAATTTGTAGAAGTCATCAATAGATACGCAGATCTATCCTGGGTAAGAGAAATTTAGTTCGGTAAGGCAAAGGAGCTGCTAAAATATTTAAACGTGTAATTCATATAGAAACCAAATGACATTTTTACAGTAATCAGCTCTTAGTCAAAACCTTTACATTTTTTTAATTTTTTTTACTCGGCTCTGGGCTTGAGCTTTGCCAAAGCTTAAACAAATTAGCTTAATTACTTTACAACTTAACAATTTAATTTCGGCGGTAAATTTCCTTGATATTTAATTACTCAAATAAAAAAAATGCTTTTCCTTGTTATACTTTATAACTGCTGTAGTCATTTCTAGTTTTATAAAAAAAAAACATTGTACTGCACGTTATATTTAATTGAATAATTAATGTAACATAAACGGCATAATAATTTTTTGATAAGTCAATAGTTATAAATGTTTTATTAATTGCATTATAAATATTTGAATAAGCTTAAGGTTAAGCTGTTATAATAATTACTTTTAGAAAATAAAAAAAAAAAATTATGTCATGTTTTTCGTGCATGTTAAAAATAAATGTAATTAAAGTTTCTGCCTCTTCTTAATAATCAATAGTTATTAAGTTCTATTTGAAAAGGAATAACAAATTTAAAAAGTTGTAATTTATTTTTACAAAAAGGTACACATTATGAAAAAAAAAATTAAGCTTGAGATAATTTGCTATTTTTGTTATTATTTTATGAAAATATTTAGCCATCCTTGAGTTAAGGTTTCCGGAATCTATAATTTTATATTAAAGTCCAAATATCAAATAATCAAATATAAGAAATGACTTTAAAATTAATTATTATTGAAAAAAGTAGTGAACTAACTAGACCAAAAACTATTACAAATTATCACAAGCATGAGACAAAATAAGACACATAATGCTCAGCATCTCTTTAATTTTAAATTGCAATGGTAAGTACAGGGTGTCTAGTGGCAAATTTATGTTTTTAGATACGATTATTCTAAAGTGTAATAAACGGTGTCTAGAGAGGGTGGCAATTGTGCAAACTTGTCAGTCGCAGTGGTCGAGTATGAATCTCGCTTTTGCTGTGAATAAATTTTTCAATAGTAATGATTTTTACGTAATTGCTCATCGTCAATGTTGTTCAAAGATTGGTATTTGGAGAATACGTTATGGACCGAGTGTAAATTTAATTCGTTAGTGGGTGCAGAGATTCCACACAATTTGTTCGGTTATGAATGTCTCACAAATGGGGCCCAGCCGATCTTCAAGGACTCCTGAAAACATTGAACTGGTTGAAAGCAAATTACGCGAAAATTCGCGACTTTCAATATGGATAAGGGCAGCTTTACTGCAGCTTTCAAGAGAACTTATTTAAACACTTTAAAAATGTATCTGAAGTATCACCCCTTTTAAATTCAGAGCCTTCAAAAACTGAACAAAACTGTTTTTGATTTACGCAAAAATTTTTGTAAAACGATTCTGGAGCGTTTTTGCACTATAGAACCAATTTTTTGATCGACGGTGCTCATTTTCACTTAAGCGGCCACGTCAATAAGCAAAACTGTCGCTATTGGTTTTCAGGAGCCAGAAAACCTCAATTTAAGTTGAAAAAGTCATTGCGTTGGCCCAGGGTAACTACATTGTATGCGTTAACCATGCATGAGATAACTGAATAATTTTTTTCGAAAATTCTAGAGGGCAGGCGACGAATGTCAGCATTGAAAACTATTGGCCCATGATAGCGAAATTATTTCTACTAAACCTGCGAGCTCATCCAATGTGCTCTTTACACATGTAGTTTCAACAGGATAGAGCGACTGACCATAAAGCCAGAGTTTTAATGAATTTAGTTCCAGAAAATTTCTCCCAAAAACTGATCAGTCGCTTTGCGACCACCGAGGTCGCTCGATCTTACTCCCGGGGATTTATTTTATGAGGCCACCTCAAAGAAGGGGTTTTAATGGCAATCTCTAATCTTTTGTGGCTTTAAAGGAAAATTTTCGTCGACAAATCAACTCAATTAACCCAAAATTTATGCAGCAAGTGGCGCAGAACACAAGGCTCCTTTTCAAACAGTGTGTTTAACTTGACAGAGGATATCTGGATAACATGCGCTTTAAAAAATAAACTCCGCACTTCCATTCTATCGTTTAATGCTCTTAATAAAACTTTGTATCGATCATTACGTTTTTTTAAGTTTAAAAATATAGATCTGCCACCAGGCACCCTGAAGACAATTTTTGTAAGATAAACTTGTCGTCCGGCTGGGCTGAGTTCTTACTGTGAAAAAAAGTTTTTGGTCGCCTTTTTAATTTATTTATGAACAAAATACTGCCAGTTCAGCTTGATTAAAGTGTTCTTATTTTAAAAAAATAGAAAAAATCTAGAAAAAAAAATATTTTTAAAGAGGGCTTTCAAAGACGAAAATATTTTATAAAAATTTTTGCCTAAATATACAATTTTCCTTCTTTCGAGAAAACGAAAAAAGGATACTAAAGGACTGAAAAAAATTTTTTCCAACAAATTTCTGTGGCAGTTACCAAGCACAACAAAGTTAAAAGTAATGTTCATTGCGTTTTATAAGTAAAATTGGCGGGCTATCACAAAATGTCTGTCCTGGCTCAAGGCACATGCAGATCCAATAGAAGTGAAAATCTGTGCAGACATCGAAGTATCTCTAAGAGAAAATTTGTCCCAAGAATACCAGATCTAGGAAGGTATTGTAATACAAAAAGATTTAATGTTTACTTGCAATATGGCCAGGTTCAGATTATAAGAGTGCCTGGTCAAAATGGCCACAGAATTCTTTTGAACAACGAGATAGTTGGAAGAAAGACGATGCCTGAATTGAGCAAAATGACGACGGATGAGAGATGCGGAGAACAGCGAATGCAGAGCATCCAAGAAAGACATGGAGGAAAGAAAAAATGGAGGATTTCCTTTATTTCTACCCAGATTTGGCACAAGCCAAAGCCAGATGTTTTATGTCTTACGATTTGCCAGATGTGCATAACTTGGGAGGTGTGGAATGGAAAATGTTGAAGGAACTCCTCCGCATCACTGAATTTCTGTAAACAGTTTAATAATTTTGTTTAAAAAATTGTACACATTATGTACTATATATGTGTTACTTTGTACATCAGGCTTGTACATACATACTTATTTTAATTTTTTTTTAAATGTTAATCAAATTACTGAATACAATACATAATTAAAAATTGTTTTTCTTGTCCATAAACATAAGTATGTAGATGTTTTTAAAAAAGGATTAAATTACACATTAAAACAAAACCATAATGTAATATTGCTACGGTGTTGTAATATTATAATTAAAAGTGGTTAACATAGAAAAAAAAATCAACATATAAGATATGTGCATATGTATAAAGTAAATACATTGTTACACATACACAGACGCAAACATATTAATACAATCATATCTAGATACACACATGTTCCGTCTATATTAAAATTAAATTATATGTTAAATTGTTTTTTTTTATTATAATTTTTTCTTTTACTTTTATAATGTTGTGGTACAAATTTAATATCATATTAAAATCATATGTTTACAAGGATAAACATTACAAAAATTCATTGATTAAATATGTAATGATATGTTGTAAAGTATTACTAAGGGATCAGACAAAGTTAAGGCCATCAACGTTGATAATTGTTAAAGCAATAATATTTACATTGAAGCATGTTATTTCATTTTTTAAAATAAACTAATGGTTTAATGTTAATTGATTTACCTTAAAGTGTAAATGTGAGAGATGATTTGATAAAAAATTTAATTTTATTAAAATGGTTGTTTTATTATACAAACGCACTTGTGTTTCAAAATAAACTTACAGAGTTTAACAGATACGGAAAAATTTTTTTTATTTTTATTAAACTAAATATGATTTAAAATTTTTGTATTAAAATTAGCAACATCTTCAAGGACCAACATGTTCCACTAGCTATGTGCGAAGTCCTTAATTAAGATGACAAGTATTAAAGTAAGTTGGAAACACATCCAAGTCCTTTGCTCGAAACATCTTAAGACATGGCGGACACACTGCTGCTCTTGGATCATCCTCTTTTAATTCAATGACTTTCATTCGGGAACACAAATTTAAGTCTGGCACTGGCAAAAAAAATATTAAAAAATTTGGCATAAGAATTTGAAGACTTCTTGGTAACTCACGGAAGTGAAGATTCAATTATAAAATATATTAAATTAAAAAAGATTTTTTTAATGCAAATATGAAAGGACATACGGTTTGTTTTAAAATGTTAAGAAATTATTATGAAAGTACTGGTAAAGGTAATCGTGATTGAAAACAATTTTCAAAAAATTGGATCCTCATTCTTTAGTTAAACGTTATCTTAATAAATCAGTTCTCCAAAATCCAAGCTCCTAGTGTATAGTAAAAACCTGATAAATGCATTTACATGAATCTGCTTAAAGTACAAAAGTTTTTTTTTTAATTAAACAACTTTGACTTATTGCATATTTGAATGCTTATCTGGTATTTTTAAAGATTATAAAGCTTAAACTAGAGGTCTTGTTTGCCGCTGAAACTATAATATAATCCTTCATTATATAGAGGATAACACTGAATAACACGCAGTAGTGTTAAAGGCTGATTGACTCTTATTAACCTTTTATGCGGCTGTAGCTTAAAACTAAATAAGAAGTATAAAGGATCCCAAGGAAAATGCGGGTCTTAAGTCTTTTGTCACTTATATAATCGCATTGTCACACGGATGCGGTTGACAAGTGCTAGTACACAAGTGCCTAAGTCTACCTCCAAGCGGTATCAACTGGATAACATCCGGCAGAGTGGTCGGAAGGCTAACAGACATGGCTAAGAAGAAAACAATCTGTCATGGGCTTATAGGGACCAGTTTACTGGTCTGGTTCAAGGCAGGTTGTCCTTGTTGCTTTGTGCCATGAGCATCGCCATCGAGTGGTACAACAATACAAGGTTTATAAGGGTACCAATACCTTAACCGTGAACTTAAATATTGGTAGGAATGAAATGGAAGTGGATTTCCGAGGCTGACCAGAGTCCTATCTGGTACCACGGGAATCAGTTGGCCCCATGTGCTTACCCAGTGCATGAACTGGTTATTGGTGAGGTCTCCTTCGGGAGTTCACGTGGTGGCTGTGGTTATCCCCAAGCGGGGCAACTGTAGAACAAAAGTTGATATACTGGGGTCCGTCCTGTACGGGCCCCAGAGTGAACGTGTAAGCGGTCTTATATGAACTAGAGGTTCAACAAGAAAAAGTTTCTGGTTTTGACGGATCTACCCAGGCACATGAGCAACTGTGGAAGTAGGCTATTAGCTGAAAAGGTGTAAGTGTGTTTGGAAGTAGATGAATAGGGAAACTGGCCACGGCTGGGGACTCTAGGATCTAAAATAAGATTCCGCCAAAGTAGTAGCAAATAAACGAGAAGGCCGGCATGGCACTTCAAAGCATGTGCGTGATTCGGTCCTGACTGGCGGTGAGAAGATTATGGAGTGTTGATGATGGTGGACACAAATGATCCTAAGTTGGAATAAATGAAATGAATGATCCTTCAAACAGAGCTGGGGGTCGCATCCGTATTGGGTGCGGCTGAGAATCATAATCTATCTTGCTCAAGGTTGGGTACTGTTTCACAAGTGTGTGGAGAGGTGTCTTGTCGGCGCGGATCTGCTTTGATGATGAAGAAGCGAGATCAAAACTAGTAACACAAAAACCGGGTTTAGATAGCCCAACTCCTCACCAAGGGGTCTGTTGTGGCTGCACGGAGTCATACTAGAGAATTGGTACCTAGGTGGATTGCAATAGCAACCCATTCTAGGGGCGTTGGTGGACGCTTTGTATTCACCAGTGTTGAGAGCACCGTGAGTTATTGCCGCCGGCAGGTACCACGTAACCTTAATAAGTCTGTCACACGAATGCGGTTGATAAGTTACATGATGGAAGAGGAGGGCCCGGGCAATCTTTCATCAGCACAAGTGCCAAAGTCTACCTCTCGTGGTATCAACCGGGTAACTTTTAGTTACTGGAAGGCTAACAGATATGGCTAAATTAAAAACAATTTGTTTTGGGCTTTAAAGGATCAGTAGGTACTTACTGGTCTGGCGTTAGGCAGGTTGTCCTTGTTGACGCTATGGCATATACATCACCAATAATTGTGACAGCAATACAAGGCTTAAAAGGTACCAATACCTTATCTGTGCTTAAAAGAAATGGGTAGGAATTGTACCAAAGTAGTTTTCCGAGGTTGGCCAGTGTCCTATCTGGAACTACGGGATTCAGTTGGCCCCATGTGCTTACCAAGTGCATGAACTGATTAAGGGTGAGGTCTCCTCCAGGAGTTCACGTGGTGGCTATGGCAGGGCAACTGACAACGAATGTAAATTTGCTGGCGTCCCGTCTTGTGCGGGTCCCAGAGTGATCGCGTAAAAGGTCTTATATGAACTTAAGTTTCACAAGATAGAGTTTCTAGTTTTGGCGGGTCTATCCAGGCACACACGCAGCTGATGAATTAGGCTAATAGCTGAAAAGTTGTAAGTGTCTTTGGAAGTAGGTGAATAGGGAAACTGGCTACGGCTGGGGACCCTAGAATCTCAAACAACAAGATCTAAATAAAAAATATCCTTCAAACAGAGCTGGGTGTCGCATTTGTTGGGTGTGACATGGTAATCATAATCCTTCTTGCTTAGGGTTGGAGGCTGTTTCACAAGCGTGAGGAGATGTGTATTGTCGGCGCGGATCTGTTTTGATTGGGAAATGGCGAGATCAAAACTATAAACGCAATTCGGGTTTAGATAGGCCAACTCCTCAGCAAAGGGGTCTGTTATGGCTAGCACAGAGTCATTGCAGAGAATTGTGACCTGGGTGGTTTGGTAAGCCATTCTCGGGCGCCGGTGGACGCTTTATTTCACCAAGTGTTAAGAGCACCGTGAACTATTGCCCGCAGGGTAGGTGTTCACGTAAAACCCTTAACGTCTAAACTAACAAGATTTTTTACTCAGTTTAAAATATATATTATTAAACCATATGCAAAAAAAATGTCAAACGCTTGAGAGTTTTTATTATCCTAAAGAGCAATAATATTTTAAACGCTGACATACAAAATGCAATTGTTGACATTAAAAAAAAGAAAAAAATCAATTTGTTAACTTCTTTTTTTTATTTTAAACAAATAAAAGGTCAGTTTAAATAACAAAACCTGTAAATAAATAAAACTTACATAGTATAAAATAATACACTGAAATTCTGGAAATTAACGTATTCACATACAAACATATAAATAAATACATTTTATAATGTATTTTCAAAGTAATTTTATTTGGGGTAAAAATTATTTTACTCAACTATAATTTATTAAAAGAAAAAAAAAAACAAATACAAATGACAAAGTAAATATGAATGTAAATAAATGTTAACAAATAATATTTTTAAAACAAACCACACATATGGAAAATTATCTATATGAATTGTAAATGTACACATGTGGTCAATGTTGTTAAAATTATTTCGTTTTCCAGTTGTTTCGGGGAGTAATGTATTTTATGATTGTGGTTAAAAGTTATAATAAAATATAGGTCAATAAAATTTTGTAAACAACTTTTTTTTTTTTTAAATAACATGTGGCTTTGGTTATGAAAACCAAAAAAAAAACTTTCAATGATTTTGAATTGTGGGCGTGTGTTTGTGTAATGTTACGTTAAAGGGTAAGTTGAAAAGTTAAAGGATATTATTTAAAATAATAAATAAAAAATTGAGAAACAAGCAAGAAAGTTTTATTCGTCCCATCCCGAGCATATTATATTCTACACCATATTTGTATGGGAGATTTAATAAAAAAAAATGACCGATAACATTTGTATTTAGTATTATAATATTAAGTGAGATAATATTCTAGTCATACATAGCTCAAACCGATCAAGACAGATGCAGAATATAACTGAACAAGCCATGGAGCGATACACTTCCCAAGGACGCAAAATAATCGTGTATTTTTTTTTTGCGTAGCAATTTGTCTGTGGTGTTGGCGAATTCCATCGCCAATTTCCCGGTTGTCCGTTTGGCCACCAACCTTGTGGAGAATGGGACCACACGAGACCCTGCCAAGAGTGGCCGGCCCCGGAGCGTCCGTTCTGTCGAGAATAACGCCACTATTGGCGAGGATGTCAAACTGTTGCTAGAAACATCAACCAGACGCTGTGCCTCGCAAATAGCCATCATCTGGTCCTCCCTAAGGCGAATTTTGGTCAAAATCCAATGCATGTTCCCGCACAAAGTCCAGTCCATGCATCAGCTGCTGACTGTTGACCGCCAAACTCGTGTAATCTACGCCCAAGTCATCCCCAATTTTGAGGCAGAAATTGAAGATTTTTCGATAAAAATGATAATGAGCGTTGAAGCTTATTTCCACCTTAACGAGTATGTGAACAAGCAAAATTATTGCTTCTGGGGCATCGAAAATCCACGAGTGATGCACGAGTAGCCATTACACTCGTTCAAAGTGACTGCGTGGTGCGCTGTTCACGCTGGAGGAATCAGAGCGCAATCTTTTTCGAGGACTCCATTGTTCAAGCGACAACAGTAGGTGATTCCCGCTATAATGCCATGTAGGCCGAGTTTTTTCTGCAGCAATTAAACGAATTAGGATTGCAGGGCATGTGGTTCCAACAGAACAAATCAGCCGCACCGATATTTTAAAAGTGGCATTCCCGGATCGCCTTATCACTCGTTTTGGGGATTTACATTGGGCCACGAGTTCGGCCGATTAAATCATTTCAGTATGGTAGAGAGGTGTTGGACTGGCTTTGGCGTCTCCAAGAGCTGTCAGCTATGACTTACTCAAGAGCCCTGAGTTTTAATTTTAGAATTATAGTCCAGTTATATTTCTCAGATAAGAAAAACTTGTAAAACTTAAGAAACGGTTTGAGTGTTGTGCGTCCAAGTTGAATATTAAGAGAAGGATGTTGCCTATATTGATGCTGAAATGACAGAATATCAGAATTGATAAAGAAAGTGTTGAAAAGTAAGCCATAGTTAAATTGTTTAATCCAGACCACTGATACTGTGTTTTCAGAGTGATTATGGTAACAAGCAATATAAAGCTCTGAAAGGTGCAAGTTTTCGTGGCGCTTCCAATATTAAAATTACTGATGAGCTCGCAAAGAGAGAATTAACTTACGAGTAAGCTTGGGGTGTGAGCCGCCAGGTTTTTTTTGAGTTCTTTTCCAGCGGTTTGATAAAGACAAGATTCTTGGACGAAAATTGCCACGCTTAGAGACAAAGGCTTGATTATGAGATCTCTATTTTTAAACAGACCAGACTAAATAGATTTAATTTTTCAGTGAAGATAGGGAAGAAGGATCTTAATTATATATTTGGGCCTTGCGATGAAATAAATAACCAGTAACATGAAAACATGGGTGACTCTGAGATTATCCAACAATTTTCTGTCCCTGTTTTTTTGAAAAGGTAAAAGTAAAATATTTTGAAATAATTTGACAAAAAAATGTTTTTTTTTTGATTATTGTCTATGTGTCGAAATACAGCGCGTGGGTCTCCCGTATCGATTGCTTCCCTGCGCATTCTAATCAAAGTACTTTTTTTTTGCAATATCATCGTCTGGCTTAAAGAGGGTTTAAACTACCCAAATCTGTTTCCAATTGCTTATTTCCGTTCTAACAGGGTACTGGTTTGCCTTCATCCAGATTTGGTTATATGGTATTGTAACGTGTCAGAAAATCTACAAGATTTTAAGGGGGAATTCCCTAAAAAAACCTGGACGCATCATATGTCACGTGGTGCCATGTTTAAGGTCTTGCATCCATATAAAGAGTAGATTTTATATTGGAGTTTAATAAATTATTTTTTGTTTGTTTGAGGATATTAGAAAATTTCCAAACCGGGTTTAACTTGTTTGTGCGACTTAATATATCTGCTGCTGAGTCTCCAGTTATATCACTTATGTTTTTCCATTAATTAAGAAAAGATTATGAATTAAAGATATTCTACAGTAAAGAGTTTTTTTTTTTTATTTTCTATTAATTTTAAAAATTTATAAACTTATAAATTATTTTAATTAAATTGTGACTATTCTTGACTTAAATTTTCATTGTAGAGGTTAGCCTCGAAATCACGCTAACCCCCATAAGCTCCCCATGGACGCTAAATAATTTTTATATGCATAAATATATGTTACAGTACTATGAAAATCGGTTTTTAATATGCCATTGGTCTCTTTAAAGACACAAAGGTCACCTAAACCCAAGTATATATTTTAATATGTCGGTATTAATTATAAAAAAAAATTGTGTAGCGTCGTATATGGTTGGGCTTGGCTAATGATGGCTTTCTTACTCGCTTGAAATTAAACATTTCAAAAACTTTTTTTAACTAGACTGAAAAATTAAATTTAAAATTTTATTAAGAAAGTTCGTGTAGTCATTCTATTTGCCTTTAAATTAAGTTTTTAATCGTATGCTTAAATAAAATAAACTTTTCCCTTCTTTTTAACCAAACCAAGTTTTTTTATAAAAAGTTTTATCTATTCCATGTTTTAAATTAGATAATTTGCTTAGAGGTTATTTTTCAAAACAAAAAAAAACTAAATTGTTAAATGTTGTACTAATTTGTTTAAAGTTGAATTCTAAATCCTTAGTTTTAATTTTTTAATAACTTACTTCAATTTGTGTATTAGGAAATGCAAACGAATCAAAACAAAAATTTATAAACTTTTAATAATGCGTTAATTAACTAGTAACTGAGATAAGATATGAAAACAATGGTAACAGAAAAAACTAAAACATAAACTTCTTTTGTTTTTTTTTTCATTGCAGGTAAATGTGCTGCTAAATGGCTGTGAAACATGGCATGTATGAAATTTTCATTGTGCATAAATATACCTTAACCAGGGCAACCAAAAATATGTTCTTCAAAAAGGGGGCTTATGCGCTTAAAAGATACGGTAAAAAGTCAAAGATATGCTTCACCATATACAAGTATATCCTTTAAAGATATGAATGATAAGAACTTAGACCAACGAACCCAAAAACTCAGCATTTAAAACTAACTTGCGGTAATTAAATAACGAATTAAAATTTCCAAAAAATTTCGGTAAAAAAAATAAAAGCAGAGGAAAACTACAATGATGTAAAATAATGGACTTTTTTTTTACAAATCAAAACCAATCAAAATAGTCTTCGCTTTAAAATAAAATACTAAAAGGTAACAATAAGCACTTTAAAAATTCTTTGATAGATTTATTTAATTTGATATAAAAAAATTAGAAAAATGGTTTAAAACGGGCCGTACAAAAATATGCTCCTTAAGTCAAAATATGCCAAAATATGCAAAGACGAAACCAATTTGATGGAAAAATTTTGGGAAAGGTATAACATGGATATAAACAGTAATGGGTTTTGCTTCAAAATAAATAAATTAATAAAAAAACAAAAACTTACATACAAGTGACAACAAACACTCGAAACTTTTTTGTTAGGTTTTATGCTCTTAAAGAAAAAATATGCCAAAATAAGCTGTAACAAATCGATGTAAAAATTTTGAAAAGTGTAAGTTCTAAAACGGATTAATAACATCATTATAGGTTAAAGCGACGAACAGGAAATATTATGATTTTGCATATTTTTGGTTGCCCTGATGATAACGTTATTACACAGACAAGTATATGAATATGTTGAGATATGCTGAAGGATTTTATAGACATGTATAAATGTATAGCGTACACATTCCTTTGTGTACATACAAATGCAAGTATACATATACTTAATATGCTTCTATCTATATCAGGTAAAATGCAAACAAAGCAGGATATTTGGACGATCTTAAATGTTCTTTAAAAAATATTTTTCAAAAAAAATTAATTTTAAAGAAAAAATCTTAAATATCCTTGGTTCAGGTATTACCAGATTTATAATGAATTTGTAAAATGTTCTAAATTATTTTAGCAGAATATAACTTTCTGTTTTTTTGTTTTATCCTTTAGTCCTTTCCTCATCAAAGCAAATTTTAATTATGATTTTCGTAGGTTTTATTTATATTTTCATTTCATGCATTTATATGCTTAAGGATTTACCATAAAGCAATTCACATAGACAAATATTGAGGTTAGAATTTTTAAAACAATTCAAAGCTTTAAATAAATATTTAAATAAAATGTTTTATAAAGCGGATATAAATTATACAAACATGAATACACCATCTTATATATGCCATACATATATACAAACTTACATTTAAATATACTTGCTTGTTCATTTAGTTCTTAAGTTTAATTATGATATTAATATTTTAAATGAATTTTTCGTAAGGCAAATAAGTACACAGAGGGAAAAATAGAGCTCTTAAGTTATTAATGGCTGGCATTAAATTGGAAACAAATTGAATTAAATTATTTAAGAGCATCGTTTAACATATATTAAACCAAATGTTGTCAGATATAGAACGAATAATCAAAAATACCAGACATTGTTAAATCAAGAATACTCTGTGTTCAAAAAAAAAAAAAATTCTAAATACTAGATGTTGTCAATTAATGTTCATCCTGTTCTAGAATAAAGAACGCTTTATTACAAACAAGAAACGATTGCTGTCGAAATACGAACGAAGCATTGTAAAAAACGCGATTGTTCTCAAAATAAAAACCCTAGATTTCTAGGAAATTGGTACCACTTGTTTCAAATACTAGGGTTACATTTTATATTTCGGGATTAGAGAAGAAAAACAAATATTAATCATCGAAAATCTCTTTATTGTTTTTTAAAATATTCCCCATGAAGATCTATACACTTTTGCATGCGTTTGAACCAATGGTCAAAGCACTTTTGCCACTCTGATTGAGGGATCTCCAAAACATGAATTTTGAATGCAGCAGCCCTTTTTCAGGGGTCGAAAAACGTTGACCTCTAAGGTTGTTTTTTACGAACGGGAACAAAAAGAAGTCATTCGATGCTAGGTCAGAACTATTCGGCGGATGACTCATCAAATCGATGTTTTTGGTGCTTAAAAATGCAGTTGTTTGAGCCTATGTGTGAAAGCTTGCATTGTTGGGGTGAAGAGAGATCCATTATCAGGGTGGGTTTCTGGTTTAATGGAGGACAACTGGCAGACAGATGGTTGTGTACCACTTAGAATATACTGTTCTACGTTGTTCAAGTGATACGGTTGCGACATGTCTAATTGTTCCGAAAAAACCGGCGATCATTTGCTTAGAAGTGCTTCGAGCCCGAACAACTTTTGTTGGATTTAACTTATTCTGAAACACCCATACAGTCGACTGCTGTTTACTTTCGGGCTCATACACGTTAATTCAGGATTCATTACCTGTCACAATATCATAGACGTAATTCGAAGCACGGCGATCGTATTTTCTGAGCATTTCTTTCGACTAATCGACACGAGCCTTTTTTTGAGCGATTGATAAATTGTGTGGGATCCAACGCGAAAAACTTGTTTTGACAGTCAAATTTTCATGCAATATTGAATAAATGCTGGTCCCACTAATGCCTAAGGATGTCTCATTCTTTTGATAGGTCACGTGACGATCTTCGAATATCATTTTATGCACAGCATCAATGGTTTTCGGAACAACAACTGATTTTGGACGACCTTCACGAAATTCGTCATGGAGTAAACTACGACCACGATTGAATTCACCATACCATCGATTAACACTGGTCCTTGATTGAACTTCATCGCCACAAGCAGAATTGAGTTCATCCATGCACTGTTGCTTAGTTATCCCCCTCGAAAGTTGTAAAAAAAAATCGCACGAACACGTTCACGATTAAATTTAATTTTTGGGTCGAGTTGAATCTTTTAAGTTTTTTATTTTTACTGAATTGTAATAACTGAAAAGTGAAAAAAATTTATCATACGGAATAGAAATAAATATTGATTAAAATATTGATTAAATTTTTCATGAAATTTTTATGGCCAATGGGTTGTTGTAAATTTGTTTCACAGAATGCCGACTGCCAGTTCTATCATTTTCAGTTAAACTCGTTAGTTAAGAAGTAGAATGACATTGATAGTAGCAAGTCAATCGTCTTAATATGGGTTTCTAAACAAATAGTAAGACGCGTTACACACCTTAGCGTTCCAAATTTTATTCAAATCTTTGATGCTTTTTTAATAGCCAGATTTTTCTAGAATTTTTTAAACTCCTTTATGTATTTACTTAAATGAAATCCAGGATATTTGTCAAACGTTTTCTTCACTTCGTTCGTAAAACACTTGGTTAAATAGCGTTCCCAAATTTTACTTAAGCCTGGATTCAAAAACTTTTGAATTTCACATCTTATTAAAATTTTAATATTTCAAGGACACTGTTATTATTAAAGTTTTTCTTTTAAAACTAAAAACTCTTTAGAAAAGCTTAACAAACTAATAAACTAAATATTTTTGTCTTATGTAAAGCCTCTTTTCTTTTGTATCGGATTAGAATTTACATATATTTGTTTTAAGTCATATTCATGCAACCAGTAGTAGTTGGGGGCAGTTATGGTGAGAGATTAAAAGGGTTACGTACGCTTGTAGTAGAAAACTCGAATACTTATTTTATGGGATTTTGTGAAAAGCCAACAGTATAAATAAATATTTTTACAAGAAAAAAATATGAAACGTTAAAACATACCCAGACAAACAAACATATAGACGTGCATGCACTCACTGGCTTATATGAAAACAATTTTTAAAAAAATATACGATTTTTATATGATTTGCTTAGAGTTTGCAAAAAAGTATAGGCTTAACGATTGCTTACTTATATACATATACATACATACATACATATGTATGTTGAAATAGTGATGTCTATGCTTTTCAATCCTTGCAATAGTAGCAGCTTTGCAAATATAAATATTATTATTATGAACGACGTTGGTTTAGACATGTTTCACGGACGTGTATATATGTTGTAATGTCGTTATAGAAACAAAAGACTATAAAACCACAGAATACAAAGAATTTATATCATAAATAGGCTTTGCACTTTAAGTATGTAATACTTAACATGTTCTACGATATATAACCTTTTGATACAAGAACTTTGTGAAAGATTTGAATTTTATACAAAACATTATAATAAAAATAAATTATTCATATTTTTATTATGAGTTTTTATATATAAAAAAATTTTTGATGCAGATGTTAAAAAATGTAGACGAATTTATTTTGCGAGCTGTTAAGATTTGAATTTTTTTACAGATTTTAAATTATAATCGAATAGAAATTTATTTAAGTAGAAGATAGCAAAATTAAAAAATTTCTTGGATAGTACAAACCAAACGAAATTTTTTATTAGCTTAAAAGCCTACAAATGCAGGATTATTTTTAAAATAAAACAATTTTAAAATATAATTAACCCTAATCGAATTCAATGTATATTCTACCTATTGGATCATTAAAATGAATACACAAGTTGATGTGAAAATAGATTGTAAACGATATTTACAGGACATATGCTCTACAACCATAAATAAATTGGGGCATCAAAAATTAAATCTCAAAATAATAATATAAAAAAAAATTTTTAAAACACGAATTTTTAATGTGTCAGCTTATTCCGATATTTATATTTTTGAAACGTACACGTAAGCTATAAATTGTCATCCAGGCCCCTGAGTCGTTTTTTTCCATATTTTTTTAATATTGAATTCTTCTAGCAATAAATATTTAAATCTTAAGACTAAATAATTAATATTAGTCCAGCCAGTGCCAGACTAAAATTTGAGTTCTCATAATAGAAATAACTATCTTTATCTAAGCGCAATAGTACCCTTCCTTTTCGTACGGGAGTGTCCACTATGTTGTAAGATGTTTCGAGCAAGCGGGTTTGGGTGAATTTCCAGCTTATACTTGTCCACATATTTCAGGATTTTGCATTTAACCCGTGGAACTTCTAGATCCTTATGGATGTTGCTGTTTTTGACATACCACGGAACACCAGTTATCATTCTTAGAATTTTATTTTGACGGCATTGTTTTTTTTTCTATGTTAGAGGCGGAAGCAGTGCCCCATAGCTGTATACCGTAGCACCAAAATTATTTTAAAATTGAGTTGTAGAATTTTACAATCCAGATGAAGCACAGAGTTTCTACCCATAAGCCAGTGGATTTGCGCAGCTTTAAGTTTCATTTGCGTCAGCTTTGCATATGAGGCTTCCATGTGAGGCGGCGATCCAGGTGAATACCAAGATATTTTGTCTCGGATCGTTGAGGCACCATATGGTTGTTAATAGTGATGGGAGGGCACGTTTCTTTGCGTAAACTAAACGTTACGTGGGTATATTTCTGCTCATTAATTTTTATTCCCCATAACTTTGTCCATTTCTCTACTTGGGTTACGTGTTGTTGCAGTTAACTCGAAGCGTCTTTAGGGTCTTTATGAATACTGAGAAAAGAAGTGTCTTCAGCAAATGTCGACGTGTGTGTGAAACTATTGATAGGCATATCTGCTGTGTAAAGCAAGTACAGAATTGGACCTAGTATACTTCCTTGAGGTACACCATACAGCCCCTATTGGCTGATCATAATTGTCTGCCGGTTAAGTATTTTTCTAGCAGGCTGAAAAGATTAGCTGGTAGATTGAGTTTTTGTTTGATTAACAGGCTTTCATGCCATATTTTATCGAAGCTTTTGAGACATCGATAAAAAGAGCGGAGCAGTACTCTTTTCCCTCAAAGGTTTTCCTTATAACCTGCACGAGTTTGTGAGTTTGTTCGATTGTGCTATGTTGGCCCTAAGTAGTTATATTTGATTATCAATACCTCCTTTTAGTACGGGTAAGACCAGAGCATATAGCTGTTGCTCAATTTTATAAAATAATTTCACTGCGAGTTGGGAACAAGTAAAGACTGCAATTCGTGACTCTGGATATCAAATCTGGCAACAAAAAAAAATTTTTGTATATTAAACTCAAAAATTCTGCTTTTTTTATCCTGAGCTTCTGTTTTTAAACAATTTTAAAATTTAAAACTAATTCTAGCACTGGGCGTTGTTAGCTTAAACCTTTTTTCGTTTTTCTGGCAACATCCGCATCGTGCCTTGAAAACCCCAACAAAAAATAAAGCAACCAAGTTCCCTGATTTATTTAGGACCCATACCATTATAGTAACGATAGGATAGTAAAACACAACTCGCTTTGCGACGATGTGTAAGTGAGTCGAGGCGAGTATATGCCCCAAAATCAAAGACGAGTACTTCGCTCTTTCCCTTTCCTGGGCCACCTGCTCATACATTAGTGTTATATTCAATTTTTGGCCGGATATAAGCTTATATGTATACATTAAGAATATTAGATGGCGTAAATTAATTCCTACACCATCTTTAAAAACCAAGACACTTGGATGCTACTTTTGATGCCAGAAAAACCTGTTTCGTCCAACGGACATCACAAATATATATTTATGACAAAAACATGAAGAGTTTCTGTCTTCCCAACATTTATACCATCCATTAATACAGACGATGCAGCGTGATCCATTGTGCGTATATGTTCCAGTATATAAATTGGGTCTTTCGGGCATTTAAATCGACTTTATTCACACGACAGCTTTCAGAGATAAGCACCGGATCACATTTAAATACATCATTCCTACTCTACCTCATAATTCTTATATTCTCAGATCTAAGCCTGTTGTAAAATGTGCATGAATGGCATTTGCTGCTGTCGCCTGCAAAGGAATAGATCGGATACGCATCTTCACATAGAATATCATTTAGAAAAATAATAAATAGAGTACAAGAGAAGAGGAAGTCTTGCGGTACCACTGGAAGAGATCCCGTCTATAACAACACGAATAGTGCGATCTTTAAAAAACTTGACATAATTCGAGGAAATCTACCACCAACACCAAAAGCAATAAGTTAAAATAGAAGCGCAAAATGCCAGACTCCATCAAATGCCTTAGAAATGTCTAGAACCCCCACTTTACTTTCGCCAAAATGATAAATCGAGGTTGACTATTTTTCCGCTAAAAATGCCAGTAGGTTTTCTGTAAAACGTTCTCTATGAAACCGCATTGGAGTGCTGAACACATAGCTATTAGCCGGTAGTGTTCATAGTTACCCGCCTTTTTTGGGGATCGGCGTAACATTATCTATTTTCTGGTACATGATTAATTTTCTAAAACGGTATATATTACTAAAAAGGCTAGCTAATGGACGCACCACCAAAGAGCATTAATTTCAGACTTGTGCTGGTATACCATCCGGCCAAGGAGACCATCTTTTAATGAAATTCAGTAACATCCTTTCAACTGAACAAGTTTGAAATAATCTGCCAGTAATAGTTCAAGATAAGCTTTATAGTTCGAGGTGTGGTTAATTTCTTTCCGGCAACTGTGAAATCCTTGAGAATATTTTAGTCAAAATATTAGCCGGGTCAATGACTTAATAAAGTAGGGATCGTAATTTCTTACTCTTTTAACAAATGACCAAAAGCTTTTTCTGCTTTTAGGGGCAGAAAAAAACTTGGATCGCAGACGCTCTCAAATAAAACTTTCTTTCCTCCGAGTACTTTAACATACGAAGATCTCGCCTGATTGCGTACCATCGGTGTTATAATAAGCTCGCTAAAACCCTGAATTCTTTTTCTTTGGACCTGACCGCAGTCCCGCAGTTTACACTAAACCATGACCTCTGTCCCAATTTACTGCAGAAATTTTTTAACTTGAATAAAGGTTTTACATTCGTAGTAAAATAATACTTTCCACCAGTTTTGCCATTACATTGACATCATTGTCTAAGAAACATAGTGTCCAGCTTAGTTGCAAAAAAAAATCATGAAATCTGCGCAGCAAGCCTTTTTGTAAATAAAAACTGAACGCTTCTGGGATGTCGTTGAACGACCCTAAATTCGGGAGAGTAAAAAGCAGGCGGAAATGGTGCAACACTAAACTCTATTCAGGATTAATTTACGGTTGTGAACTTCTTCTTACCTGAGATTCTTTAAGCAAAAAAAATCTAAAAGCCTTTTATAACAACATTATTAGATATGCGTATGGCATGAGAAGATATGCCCATATTTCTTACTTTTCCTTACAACTTTATGTTGTTTGATTCGAGCATCTTCTCAATATACGTGTTCTTGTATTTTTGTAAAGGATTATTTATTGTTAACCCACACGATACATTTTCAATCAAATTAAATTTGCCAGATCGCTAAGAATGGGATCTGTAATGATCCCCCACAGATTAAATAACTTTATAGCAACGAGTAAGGTTTTAAGCAAATTGTATTAAATTATTTTGCTTTATTATAAAAAGAAAATTTTAAATGTCCTGGTACCTCTAAGTTAATTTAGACACATAAGCTTGTAAATTTACAATAAATAAATAAAAAAATAAACAAATTATATCTTTTTATCAGTACTTTAGTTTTCTTCATCCTAACTTAATAACAAATACTTACAAAAGAGTCAAAAGAGCTGTTAAAAAACCTACACATTCGTTCTTTATCAGACTTATAGCTCCTGTTGATTGACAGGGCAATTTAGCCTTAAGATTCTTTTCATAAATAAGATTATTGCTGAACTTCTATACTGATGCCTTTGCGATTTATATATAATAATAATTTTCTTAAAATTCTTTGTAGCAGCCAAAGAACTTCAAACACTTTAGCTTTTTAACCGCTTCCAGATGTTATCCTTACTAATAGTTTTAATAGAAAAAAAACTCTAACTTTATCAGTTAGCTATTGCAATACATCGGAAGACAAAATATTGCTAACATGTCTGCTATTTTTTTTAAAGGATAACAAGCGACTTAAATGTAATACGTTACGTTTGTTATATTTTCTTTTCGTATTATACTTTCAGATATAAATATCCTGCTTGAGGCTATTCAATAAAGGCAGCTTTAGTATTTGTAACATGTCTCACATACATATATGTGTATACGTGTGCGTGAAAAATTTTTAAGGACATGCTATTGCTTAATTTGAACACATACGAATGTATTTAAGTCTAAACAGTTACATATGTGCAATATCTAAATGTACATATGTATCTCTTTTTGTAAATAAGATAAAGAGCAGATACAACAGAAATAACAAATGAAAACATCCTTAACATCCTGCTTTAATTCTATAGACACAATAGCATTTCTATATTTTCATCTATATAAGTATGTGTATCAGCCTAATGTATCTGCTTTCTATTTATTTTACACTATTTGTATTATATTTGAAAATGCGAGCTTTTCTGAGTGACGAACAGTGGGATGATATAGAGATTTAGCTGTCAGTTTTCGAAAAAAATAAATTTTTAATCAAGGGCATTTAGCATTTTTTTTATAGAAATAAGTTCAAATCGAAAAATTCCTAAACAGTTTTGGAAAGAAATTTAGGTAAATAAAAATTTTTTTAAAAATATATGTATGTTGACTTTTATTTTAAACAGAAAATTTATTGAATATTTCGCGTTGAAAATTATTTTAAATATTAAAAATAATTTTATTTTCGTAGATTAAATTTTAAGGCAATTGCAACACAACTCTCTGTTATCCTAGAGTATGATCGGTTGGGTTTTGTTAAAAGAAACAGATAAAACATGAGAGGACTATTATTCCTATTACAGACGTTTACTTCAATTGAGTTTACCCTAAAAATAAAAATATAATAAAAGAAGTATAAAAGAGTTTAAGATAAGACAGTTGTGTATAAAAGTGCAAATAGAAGAAGTCAAGTAAAATAACATGTGTTTGAAATGTTCTGGATACTATCACATAATTATTAAAAGCTTGACCTCTGACCCTTGCGTCTCAAGTACAGTCGGCGTCTGACAACGTCGCCAATATATTACAATCATTTTTTGACAAGCGCTGTCCATTGCAAAAACAGGCTTTTTTAGCATTAAATCTTCTCTGTAATCAATTCGCCTATTTGCCTAAAAAACCAGAAATTGCAGATGTCGGCAGGAATAAGGACTGGCAGTCTTGGGTCTTCTTTAATGTATACTTGTTTTGCTTGTCTTATTTAACACTGTCTCCGAGCTGAATATTCTCTTTAAGCTTTGCCCTTTTTTATCTTGTTCTTAAAGGTTACCAGTTCATTTTCTTCCTGTCCAGTTCCTTACTAGGGCCAAATTTTCCAGGGCGCCTCGCAGCTTTTCACAGTCTAATACTCCTGAGTCCTTGAAACGTTATGTCTAAGTGTTCCAGTTCGTCTTTCAACCTATCCTTACCTGATACTACTTCCATCTTACAGTGCCTTTTTCTTTAATCTCTGACCATCTTCGACTTCATTTTTCTTTATTTTGATACTTAAGAGTAGCCAACTGTATTTTCCTGAATACTGAGTTTCCTGATAAAACTCATTAAAAATAAGAAAAACCATTTGATTGCTCTCTCATTTATATGTTTCAATAGTTTTTGGAAATATATTTTTTTGCCTTAAAAATTTATTTTGCTCTAAAAATTTTATTTGGCATCACTGTCATCTTTTGTATGTCTTTAGTTTCTTTCTAATGCATGATTATGCAAGTTTGTTATCATTTTCTTTTGCATGTTTTTGTTATTGTTGTTTTTCTTTAGATTTTTCTTTTTCTTTGCTTCTCTTTTACTAAACACTTGAAAGTGCATCAGTGATTTCCGGCTTTAGAGGCTTGTTGTATATTTTGTTGTTGTCTTATTTCCTGGTAACATTATATGCGAGTTGTCTAGATAGAAGTCAATAGTAGATTTGTTTTTTTGGCATTAATATTTTGAAGCTTAAACAAATGGGAAAATTAAAATAAAATAAAGCAAATAAATGTAAACACATACGTAATGAATATTTAAAAAAATTTTTTGAAACTACAAGACTTTTCTTAGTTTTACGTTTATGTTAGTTGGAAACTAATCAATAGATTTTATAAAACTATTCAAAGTTTGTAATTAATTTCTTAAGATTCTGACTAAAGGAGCCGCATGGAAATCAAGGCCACAATTTTTGATACACATTTAAACTAAAGTTTGCTTTTGACGTTTGTATAATTCTCAAATCTCTTTCTTGAGCTTGGCAGCGGTTAGATGTGCGTATGGTGAAGAAATAGGGGCCGATCTGTAGAAGAGAGTTTGATATTAATACTCGATAGGAGTTATCACAATGATAGGGAAATAGGGGATATAAAAAAAATTATTTAAAATTATCTTGATAGAGATAGGAATTCAGGAATAAAATGTGCTTACCTTTTGCTGTAGGGTAAACCTAGTGAAAACTGTAGGATTAATTTTCTTAATTCAATTTATTCAACGTATGAGTACAGCTCAAGAGTTCACAGGCAAGTGAAGTTGCAACTATATTCTTGTCATAGTATACTTAAATCTTGCTTTGAAATTTCTACAACAACAAATTTTGCAATTTTCTACTTTTTTCAATTGCATCAATGCTTAGCTGTTTATTTGCAAAGATTGTTTTCTTTAAACTAACCAAATTTTTATATTACAAAAAAAAAATTTAACTAACCTCTGGGTACATGATAAACGCCACAGCTTTAAGAAGCTAATGTAAACAGCTATAATATATGTAATTCGAAAGTAAACATGCCTAATTTTTCTAAACTTTAATAAAACAGGACATTTTCCGACCATGGATTTGTGTTTTGTCAGCTGTATTGACGTTATTACCACAAGATATACATATTCATAAAGAAAGGCAGTTAATGTATGCGTGATGAAAAAGATATGAAAATAACGATTAATTTAAAGTGAAAACTGGTACATGCTTAAGCACAATAAGAAGTTTGGCTCTTGGTAACATGCGTAAAAAAATCTTGAAAAGTATTTAATATTTTAAAATTTTAAGGGGTTTCCTTACAGCGTTGTTATTTCTAAATGATATTTGAAAGAAGCTTTTGGGCAATTTCATTATGAAGCATTTTTGTTTATAACTCCATTATTTAAAAATTTTAATTTAAAACAAGTAAGAGCGCTATATTCGGCTGTGCTGAATCCTATATACCCTTTACATTAGTCTTTTCATATACCCAGCCATCTGATCTAGCCGAGTCATTTCGTAATGCAAATATTTAATGAAAAAACTTTGTACCAGGTTTAAAGTCTTAAGCTATCCTAGTTTTTGAAATACATAGAAAACTTTACAAAATTTGATCGTGTGTGTGTATAATAAAAATACCAAGAAGGCGTGAGATCGAGAGTTTTAATCATTTTTGACATTACTCATATTAAAAATTTCAATAAAAGTTGTTTATTTGTATGAAGGGCTCCCCTTAACTTGCTCTTATCCAATTATTTTTTTCCATAATGTAGTTCTTATTGTCAAATTACTTTTTGTTTTTCAGATATAGCATATCAAAAATTTTACAAAAATTAATATTTTTATGGGAGGAAGGGGCACCTCTGCTCCTACCCAATTTTTTTTTTTTTCTAAAATATAAGTCTTTCTGTTCTAATGCTTTTTGTAGACCCCCACAGGGAAGAGTCTGGTCTACAACTATTGACTTCACATATTTCTTAGTGTTGGGACTGGCTCTGGTTTTTACACGTTGCGTGGAAAGACCATGACGCTTGTACATTACGTTGTCACTGGAGAGGATAATTTGTTCAAAATTAACAAATTGTAACAGGATCTAGGTCAATCCTCTATGAGCTTCTTTTGCATTAATTGCTTCATATCCTATCCCAACTACATTGTATGTATGGTAGTATGTGTCTATGCATAAGCAGATGCATGTGTTTATGGGAGGAACGTTATTGTTATTTATTTCCTAACAATAATATTTTTTTTCTATTTAGGTTTTACACCATTCAGATAAGACGAATATACTAACCAATTGCCACACATTATTCCCAGGGACATAAATTTATTAAAAAATGTAACTACTGGTACTTTTGAATCTTCATAATTTTTTGGAAACTTAAACATTTCGACTAGAATGTTAAAAATGGATGAGCTGAAACTTTCTTCTTCAATCTTGAATTAAACATTTTACTACATGCAGTCCATCATTATCATAATGAAAT
Organism: Melanophora roralis; assembly: GCA_963583895.1. NCBI lineage: Eukaryota > Metazoa > Arthropoda > Insecta > Diptera > Rhinophoridae > Melanophora > Melanophora roralis. The sequence goes on from OY757189.1 coordinate 85,153,284, forward strand.
ATTATGGTTTCATATTTGGCTAATAGTCCCTTTAGGCAAACCGGCTGCAGTGTTTTTGTAATTACAGCAGTTTCTTTAGGCACAGAACAGTTAAATAAGCCTCGTTATCTATTTCGTTTGTTAGTGAAGTTCTACATGCGATTCTTTTAATTGCCTTCAAGTTACATTTCAGGCATGCAAAATTATTTTTTATGGTATCTCAACTTTGACTCGTATAAAACCCTATTTCTCTGCTTTTGGATTAATCTTTGCGGAAACGGTTTACACATTTTAAAGACTTCTAACTACTTTTTCAAACTCTTTTTCAGTTTGACACCATCCTTTGTAAAGCATTGCCTTTAGTTCTAAATTTTTATCCTTTTTGTAGAGATCTTTGTAAAAACTGCTACATTTGAAATTCAAAAATATTTTTTTGTTTAGTTAAACATACACCATAAGATTTGGCGATTTAATGGTGCTCTTAATTTAATGTTTTTTTATAATAAACGCAAGGCAATATTTGAGGTATATGATGTTGCACAAAGTTGTATATTTTCCAATCGAAAAAAAATGCTTAGTTCAAACATTATAATAAGAACAAAAGACAAATCTACTATATTCCCTTTAAAAAACGTAAAATTTATTAAAGGCGTGACTCAGCATTAAAAGAAACCTTCTTATTTTTACGTCATACACCCAATGTTTTCCTTCCAACTATAAAAAATTCGCAGTAACCCAGGGTCTTTTTAAACATGATATTCCTTAATTAATATGTAGACCAGGATCAGCTAAAGGGATAAAACAGTTGCCTTTCTTTAATATAAAAAAAATATTAGCGTGACTTAATCTTAACTATTCGTTATTTCTTTCTCGCCAAACAAGACCAAAGAGTCTTTTTTTGTTGGAAAACTAGGTTTAAAATTTAAACAAGATGTTGCAATTAAATTAATTGAACATATTTGTCACGTGCAGTACTTAAATTTTTACATCAGTTTTTGCAACGTCATCCATAACTTTGAAAAGTATTTTTTATTTTTTACCTCCGATTTTTTCAATTTTTCCTAAATGATTTTTTTAAAATTTTAACCAGAAGGGGCACTATTTTTCATCTCTAGCAGCCATTAGTTTATCTTAATCAAGTCCAATCCAGCAATGTCCGGCTGTCCATCCGATAAAGCGATTTTTCAAAACCTAATAAAATTCCATTATTGATACAAATGCGTGAAACAATGTACAATAGCACAATAGTACAATGTAACTTATATTCTTGTGTGAATATAAAATACATATCTACTCGTATTATATAAAGAAGGGTTGTATGTATGTATTATAGCTGGCCACACCAGTTGATCGATTTTTTTTAAATTTTTACAGGGAGTTACTTCAAGTCTGGAAGGAGCAATAGGCTACTTTTTTGGAAATTATTGTTGCCACGCCCACAATACGCCCATTTGTGTGGGAAGGTTAGGTTATTAATTGCCTAACAAAATTACCTTAAGTCACACTGATCAAACGCGTACACTAAATACATGAAATTTTTGACACGTGTTAAGCTTTATATGTTTGTTTAAATACACATGAATTTTAAAAAATTGGGCCCATAAAGGGATAAAAAGGGGACAAAGAGGAAGAAATCTGTAACAAACTATCTTTTGATGTATATAAGATAGAAGCAAAATTTAAAAGTGTTTGCGTTTTCCTTTTTTAGAACTTTGTAAAAGAATTTTTGCTTACTAAAGCTTTCTGAATATCTCCAAATCTATAAACCTAAAGGCAAATTACGGCATTCGATTCGAATCGAAATTCTACTCAATCAATCGGGTTGTCAATGCTTTTAATATAGGAATTCTAATAAAAATTTTAAATTTCGATTCGAATCGAATGCCATTATTTGCCCCCTGATAAATTCCCGATTTTTATATGTTAATTAAATAAAAGAGCTGACTTATAATTTGTAGCAACTAAGTTGGGGTAACTAGTAAATTAAAATATATATATATATATATATGATTTTGTTTACATATTTTGGTAATTTTACTATGGTTGGGGTAGCGAAGCACACCGAGGCTTAGCTAGTTCAAAATATAAGACATTGTTCACGTAGAACGATTAAACAAAAATCCTGCATAAAGTGATTTTGTCTAACTCTTTTAAACTTTTTAATATATGGCAACAGTTCGTCGGTAAATCTTAAAATAATATCTATTAAACATCAGATCTTAAGGACGATTTATGGCTTCTGCAGACTAGGTTTGCCAAGTCCCAAAACCTAAATTTATTTTTTGTGTTATGAGCAAACAAATGCCAAATAAGACTCTTGCCCATTTGCTAAGCAGGAAACCCCCAAAATAATTTAACACTTACACCAGGTTTAAATAAAATTCTAACACTATAAACATTTTTCTAAAAACTTTTTTACAGCAACTACCAAAATATTCAAATTAGCAAAATCGTAGGCAAAAAAAAAAACGGAAATAAGTTTATGTCACGTGCAAGTAATTATAATAAAAATATTTACAAATGAGTTTAACTTTTTGTATTAGGGTGGTAACTGAACCTGGAAGCTTACACCAAGTGTTGATTAGACTGCGTATAAAATAAAATTATTATTTTAAGATGAATAAAAAGAAAAATATCATCCAATAATTAATTTTTATTAAAAATTTTTTTAAAAACCTGTTAAATAAATTTTACAAGGATTTTCTAAGAACTTAATTCCCTAATCTACATTTCATTTATTGAACATATTCTGTTAAAAAAATAGTATCAAACAAGTTTTCAATACACAATTTTTTTCTAAATGTGTTTGTCCTTTTCAAATGATGACCATCACCTTTATCGTTACTAACTAATTCTATGATTGTTTTGTTTAGTCAAAATTTTAGTTGAAAGTTATAATGATGATGACCTCTTGTACAGTATAATGCTAAAAACTATAATAATTATAATGAGTAGTTTGGGGGTCTCACACAAACATGTACAAACACATATCAATATTCACTACACCAGTTGCTGTTATGGGACTAATTTTAAAAACTTTGACTATTTTGGTGGAATAAATGGCTGACTTGGTGTATATGAAGCTAATTAAAATGCCAAAGTGCAGCAATGTAGGAATATTATGTAAAAGAGGGCATAAATTAACGTTTCTGTTGTATGTTCGAACATACACATGTAGTTATGCACATATACATGCAGGTAGGATTTTATTTGCGTTTGTGTGTGTGTGCTGGTTTGTTTTTTTTTTTTTTTGTTTAGTTGACACATGTTTAACCGATTCGCTACATTAAATTTGACACGTGGTTTACAACCTTTCACCAAATAATTGTAGAGATTTTGTTTCAAGAGCAAACTGGTTTTTTAGTTTTAAAGGGTTAAGTAGAAGTAGAAGAGGCAGCCGTTGAAGGAAAGAATACAGCTCACTTGGGTCCGCTTAATTCGGTCCCTTTGTGTTACCTGGAGAGGCAGATAGAATAGGTTTAGAGGGAAAGAAGAAATTTAGAGAAGGATAAAAAAGAAAGAACAGAAGAATGAAGCAATCTTACCAGGGTCTCTGGTGGGAATCGAATCCACAACTCCCAGACTGGTAGACTCGTGCCCTTACTACCGATCTACCGGGGCACCTTTAGTTTTAAAACTTTTTTCACTACATTTTAGAAAGCGTATTTTAATTCCTAAAATAAAAAGTTTCAAGTAAAGTTAAATGTAGGATTTTTTTTATCACGGAAGCTTAATGATTATAAAGTATTGCTGTCGACATATAAGCATTGGTTAACTCAACGTAAAACATCCCGAATTAAAAAAAATCTTTTTCTTGTCTATTAAAAAAGAATCGATGAATTTACATCAAAAAAATTCAAAGATGATCGAGATATAAAAAAATGGTTAATTTTTTTTTTATTTATTTCGCAAATATCATAACGTTCAGGTTGCATAAAAGTTTTTTTCTTAATAGAAAATATTTTTTTACGAAATAATGAATCAAATACGATTGAAAAACTTAAAGGTACAATAGTTGAACGAGTTCTTAAGAATACCGTACACAAATTAATTCTAAAGTCAAATTTCTCTTTGTAAGGTCGCACCCCTCTATGGTCTGCTCGTGCTTGTCTTTGAACGGATATGGGCACAGATAAGAGTAATAATTTGTAGTTTAAATTTTATACTGAATTTGATCCAGTAAGAGGCTGGATTAAGTCATATTTCACAGGGCGCCATTTTTTTCCGGATGCTTGTGGTTTTTTGTCATAATATTTTCTACAAGGTAGTAGTTTCGGCCAATTTTTCTGTTCATCCGCCAGAGCAAGCACTGCAATTTTTCTTTTATATTTTTACCATTTCATAATTTCTGAGTGTTCATGTATTCTTGTAATTAAATTCGCAACTTTGCACGCTTTTTGATAAAATTGGGTACAGGTAAGTATATTAGTACTGGCAGGGAGCCTATTGCATGTGGTGGTGATCGGTCTATTTTTTAATATGCCTTTCCGGATTAGGGATTTTTTATTTTGACAAAATTTTGCAAATCTGTCTTACTTGATTCCGCCAACAACTTTAATCAGCGAAAACATATGGGCCCCTTTTTTTAAGTGGTCCCATACAAATGCCCTCCCTAAGTAAAAATTTTGGGCTATAAATGGCTGGAATATTGCTTTACCTACTCACACTGTTGCGTTTATGTTTAGATTTATGCTAAAAATAGAATTTAGTTTTTATTTGTCTATTTTTTTATATGGTCCCCAAATAAATGTTGTGTAGGGTATAGTGTGGTTAGGATTTACCGACTTTAATTTTCTTACTTGTTTTTATTAAGGTTGTTTGGTAAGGTATGAAAGCCCTTATTTTCTTCATAAAGTTTCCTATGCGTGATTATTAATGATACGTTATTATAATGACCACAGATAAGTTAATGTGATGTTTTTCTTATCGTATTTGTTAACAATCATACACGTACAAACACAATCGTACATATGGGTATATAAAACACTTCATAAGATACATGCGAGTGACAAATAAACCTTGTTTGCCATGAACGTTGATTTGTACACGTGTGTGTGTGTGTGTGTGTGTATCAGTTTCTATTAATTTTTCCCTGCTTAAGTAAGGTTTTTTTTTCGAAAACAATAATTTTATTTTTCTCATTGATATATTCAGGTATAAATAATGTACGAGCTTTCAAATTAAAACTTTAAGTGTTTTTTTTTTTGTTGTTGTTTGTTTTATTGGTGATTTCTGTAATATTTTTTTAATTAAAAACATATTTTGTTTTTTACTCATATTATGGTCACCCACCTTCGCTCTCTAAATTATCAACTTAATTCGAGGTGCTTACATTACGAGTTTTCTCGAATTACAAATTCTGCTGCCTAAATTATTTGCTCACACATATACATATAAAAAAAAATACACTCATTTAGGATCTTTTGCAACACAATTTAACATTTTGTATTTTCTAGGTGTTTTTAAATGAAATTATTTGTTTGAAATTGATTTTTTTGCTTTTTTTGTTTATGAAGTTCTATATTTTACTTAAATGAATTTTCTACAGATGTGTAGAAAAGCTATTGATTAAGTTTTCAGGTTACATTTTTTTAATCATATATTATTGGCAACCCAAGCTCAATGAGCTGTATAATTCATTATTCGCTCTCAAAAATTCATATTTAAAACCAAAAGAAAATCAAAACAGTACTGAGATAGCCTTCTGCAAGTAGCCAAAATATCAGTTCTTACAAATTCCCGAAAAAAATTTTTTCTCCTAAGGAGTTAAAGTGTTTCCATAAAATAAATTCTTTTTAAAGCGTTCGTGTAACAGCAGGCCAAATAAGAATTTTTTTTGTTCAAAATACGTCTTTAATGATCTGAAAGCACAATAAAATTGTTCTCCTTTAACACTTCTTCACACCCTTGAGCCATAAAAAATCTCACACCATTTAAGTCTTAATCAAATACTTACATGCAAATAACAAGTCTTTTTATGTGTATGTGTGTGTAAGCGTATATGAAATTAATGTTGCCACAAACTCATAAAAATATTTATTTATGAATATTAAGCCCTTTTTATAGTTGTTTATAATATCACGTATCCCTGCCGCGTAAGCCACTATAATTGTGACATAAAAGTAAAACAAGAAAACTAAACTGTCAGCATGTTGAAATATTAATATTTTTGTTTGTGTCCCTGTTTGTATGTATATTAAAATGTGTATGAATATATGAATATTAAAATGTGTTTTTCTTCTTATTTGTTTTCAATATGCGTTGTCAATATATGTACATACGTGTTTGTATAGGATTGTAAATTATTATATTTTAATTAGGTGACATGTGTCATTCACTGTATTAACGTGACTTTATGACAATGTTTATAATGCCTTAAGTACGTATTCGTATGTGTGCACATGTATTTCTGGGTAAACAATATGAAACGTAAGATTTTGGATATGAATAGAGAAGTCCTTTTGGGCATATCATAAATGTAAATCGATATTATAATTTCAATAATAAAAGGTAAGATAAAAACGTGTTTAAGCTGTAGACTGGTATCAGTTTTAGTATTTATAAAATCGGTAAAAAGTTGAAACTAGGCCTACTTGCTTAATTCAAGAAATTAGGACGAATGTTATATATGGGGGATGCAGGAGATGCTGATATCCAAAGATAACTCTTATTGATTTTTTATGGTAAAATCCACAAAAATCATGATCCGTCTATCATCTCAACTACAGACACTCACCTACTTGTGGAGCTAACTTGGGTGTAATATTTAAACTCCCACTAAAGGTAATGAGTTAAAACTTTCCATGCACGTCCAATCACAGGAAAGACAAAAGACGGGTTAAGGAACCCTTGAAAAAAAAACGGACGGACTTTGTTTTGAAACAGTTAAAACTTTATTATTTTTTTTTATAAATAAAGTCTTTAACACGCAATTTTTTTTTCTCGCTTTTTGCAAAAACGATCTTAAAAAATCCAATGACTGTCTTCCCCTTCAATTTGCAAAGAAAATGTTTCAAGGTAGAATAATACGCAATCAAAGGTTTTACTCATTTAACCTAATATTTGAAGCAAAATAATTTGTGGCCCCCAAACTATATTGCAGCGTCACAAAATATATATTTTTTCGGTAAAGTTTAAAAAATTATCAAATTTTTTTTCTTAGATTTAAATTGCCATTGATTCCGCTTTTTTATATAATAGTTGAGAAATTAATTTGATATACAAACTACCATAGGGTTTCAAATGTCTAGGAAAAATTTGAGAATAAAAAAACAAATCCTCTAAAATTTTCTCCACAGTCCTTGTCTCTGCCTTAGCTATTCTAATATACGCCAAAAAATTAAAAAAAAACATTTTTGATTCGACTAAGTTATAATTGTAAAAAAAATCTCAAAAACATATACATATCAATTGAATATGAATACCAATTGAGGCCAAAAAATTTAATTTAATATTTTTAGACTCAAATTAAAAAATGTTAGTTTTGATCACCTTATTATTTTCGACCTCTGTCTGGGTTAATAATCCTTATTACCTTCTTTCTAGGCTCTTAATTTCAAAAAAAGAAAAAAAAATACTGAATGTTAACCTTAAACCTTATTCTGGACCTTAACACTTTAATATCATATTTCTAAAATGAATTTTTCAGTAATCCATTTTTAATAATATAGAAAAATTAAGAAATGAAAAATGTCTTTAAACATTCCAAAAATGAAAAATCACCCCAAATTTTAAAAATAAAAAATTCCCGCAAAAACAAAAAATTTCCTAAAATTTTTGTGTTGTTGCCTTCAATATAAAATTTGGGTTAATTTTTCATTTTCACTTTGGAGCCATTTTTAATTGGGGCCATTTTTGAATAGGCCAGACTTTTCAACGGTGCGTATGAGTACTTTCGAATAATTATTACTGATAGTTATGTTACGTATACGTACGAAGTACTTAGGCGGTTAGATCTTTTCGCTTAAATAGAATAATTTGAAAGATGGATTTTATCTAAAAATAGTTCTAAGAATGTATTAAAGTTCACTAACAAACTCAAAATTTTCTCGAAAAAGAAAGCGAGAGATTTAAGAATCTCAAAATATTTTTTTTATTGTATCTTTAAAAATGTTATGTTTTTTTTTCGTGCATAGAAATTTAAAACTGGTTTGTATTTATTGACAAAATCTTAACTATTATTTTTGGTTTCTTTATATTAAGTTAGTCTAAAGGGCAAAAATTGTAAAAGATTTGCAACATTTATCTGTTCTCTGTATTACACACCCCTGGCATAAAGAGTATTTGCTTTATGTATCAAAGTGTATAAAAGTACTTATGTGTCATATGTGTTGTATGTTCAAAATTTTACTGCCTGTCAATTATCAAACATTATTTTAATGTAATGCGAGTGCTAGCTATCATTATTAATGTTTATGTGGGTTTAATGTTTATTTAGCTTTTGCTACTTTTTCTTAATATCTTTCAGTAAAACCGCCCACAAATCTGACATAAACATCATTACTAATCACTATATCTAAATATATATTTGTATCAACATAAGCCTACCAGGTTTCTTAAGAAAACAAGTTTTGTGCATGTTTATGTTTTTTCTATAAACATAAGTACAAGCATATAACTATACATAAATATGCAAGTTTATATTTACGCAGGAATCTTATTTATAAAAATATATATTTAAACATATAAATATATATTTGCTTTTATTACTGTTTACTGTTGCCTTTGGCCTTTAATAGCAATAAGGTGAACTAAATCTGTTATTATCGTTTTAACACCAACATTTGATATTTATATTTGTGAATAAATATACACGTTCCCCTACAATTTCTGTGCTTTAGAAGTAAAGGCGCTATATTTTGTGAATAAAAATACATATTCCCCTACAATTTCTATGCTTTAGAAGTACATGCGCTATATTTAAAATAATAAGAAGGTACTTAAAGGCGCTCATTAAAAGAAATTCGGGATTATTTTGAATAAAATATATAATAAAGGAAATTTTATTGTTTTTTTAATATGGTAACTGGAATTATTTTTTTTTGTGGGATATCAGTAGTGTTCAATTAATCAAAGTCTGACAATTTGACCGCTTCCTTTTCAGTGGAGTATTAAATACCTAACAGGACTGAATTTAAATCCAAAAAAGTATCTTAAGCATTCAAATTTAAAGTTTGTTTGATTTCCAATACAATATTTATTTAAATCCCAAAGTTTTTATTTCTAACTAGAAAAATTTTAGGTATTTTCTGCCTCATTGTATGACTTTGCATCTATTTCTGGTAAAAAAGAATATTAAAAATGACATATAGCAAACCAGAGTTATGACTGGTAAGGCCTGAATATTTTATACTTTATTCCAACATCATTTGTATGGCGGCTTAAAGATAAATATATGCGCAAAATTTTAAGAGATTGAAGCATTATTCAAGCCATTTGTAGTCTGAAATACTTATTTCAGGTAAATATTTGTGCAAAGGTAAAGTTTAAAAAAATTGTAGCGATCATCTCTGCTAAGTTTGTGTCAAAATATCTTTGAAATTGCGACCCATAGCAATAAATGGATACCCGGTCAGACGTATGGATGAATTAATTGATGGGCAGACGTACTTAAATCTACTCAGAATTTGATTCTGAGTCGATTGGTAAACTAAAAGTTGGTCTTAGGCTATTACTGTTGGCGTTAGAAACATCTGCACAAAGGCATAATACCCCTACAACGTAAGTATGTGGTGTGAGCATAAAAAGTGAATATGTCGTGCACTTACTTAAAAGCAGTAAGAAATCAAAATTAAAAAGGGAGAATCTTTAGCAACCACCGAAATTCCGTGTACATTTTACTAAACCGTATTCTAAGACAATTATTTAAATTTTTAAATTCATTTGGTTTTACAATAGAAATGTAAATACGAGAAAAAATGTGACTGTTTCTGAATTAGCGTGCGATATGTATCCTTTTTATATTTTTCCCAAGGTTCCAGTCTCAAGCATTATGTCAATGCAAATTAATCCATTTAGATTTGGCCTAACTTTTAGAGTTATATCTTTCTACATTTTTTGGTAATTTAAATTTTAAGAATCAAACTAAAAACGTTACGTCGGTGGGCTTTTCTCTTCTTTTCGTCGCCTGGCGGCTACAATCGTGTAACGACAGTTGCTGGTTGAAATAGTGTCTGACCTCGCCAGGTCTATTTACGGCTTAGTTTTCTGCAACTCAAAGAGTGGTTCTTTACAAATATTTTTTGACAAAAACTTGAACCAACAATATGTTGCGATAACGCTTCAAAATAAAGGTCTTTCAATTTTTAGTATAGTTTGCTAGAAGAATCCTTTGTACCAGATTGCTATTGTTTTATAAAGAGAAAATTTAGCAGCAATATAAACAGGGTGTTTGGTAGCCAATTTATGTTTTTAAATACGATTATTTCAAAAAGTTATGAACGGTGCGGAGAGAGTGTGGTGCCGTTGGAATTATCGATTGTGCGTTTTTGTCTGTCACGATGTCGCCGTGGTCTAGTGAGTATCGCTCATATTTTTCCAAAGCTAGGTATTCGGCGAATACGTGATGGACCAAATGTAAATTAAATTAGTTTTTTGGTGCAGAGATTCCGCGCCAGGGCCCAGTCGGTCTTCAAGGGCTCCTGAAAATATCAAATTGGTTTAAAACAGTTTACGTTAAAATCCCCGACTTTCAGTATGGAAAAGAGTTGCCCGCTGGGACTTCCAAGAGCGATTATATATTTTTTTGGCAAAATTACAAGAAAAAAAAGGCAGGTGTGACTAAAAAGTTGAAATTTTTCAACTTAAATATGACTGGAGTGCCCTTGATCTCATATCAATAGATCAAAGAAATTAAAAAAGTGCCAAAATTACGCAGGAATCTAAGTTAAGTTGCTTTTTGACTTGTGTCTGGTTTTGTTTATATAGAGACTCTCAATTTTGAAAAAAAGTGTTAAAACAGAAAACACCTTTTTTCATATTTTTATTATAAAAGGTACCCAACACATAAATATTAACTTTCTGCCTTTATTTTGGACGGTACAGTTAAGGGTAAGTGAGTCAGTCAATGCATCAGTAACGTTTACATTTTACGTTAGGTGATTTAAAGAAAAAAATAGTTTAATCCTCAGATTTAAATTTTTAAAAAACATGGTTTAATGAACCGTTGCCCTAGCATATAGATAGCATTGCGTAATTAGGCCTTTGTTTTCAGGAAGCGTGAATATTTTTTTTATTTGTATACATTTTTAACATTTAATTGCATTGAAGACGTTTGCTTCTGGTACAATATTTTTTTTTAATTTTTCAATAATAATGACTTCAAAAGCATTCTTCATCTTCTTAGTTTTCTCAAATTACTCCCTCAGTGAATTTTTTGTCATCACATTAAATATTGTTGTAAAAAAATATTTTCTTTATATTTGAATGTCATCAAGCAAATGCAACTGATAACTTTTAAAATAAATAAAAAGAATACTTTACAGCATATGTGATAATTGGAAATTTGAAACATTATCAATGAGATTGAATGTGTTTTTAGATTTTTTAACATAATTTGTATCTTTGTAGATATTTTTGTATTTTTTTATACTTTTTTTAATGATTTTTAATGCCACCATGTATCATATTTTTTTTCGTTTTTTATTTTAAATGAAATCTAAATAAGTTAAGTGTGATTATTGCAAGAAGAATACTTTGTTTTCTTTCATTTTGTAAAGAGGAATGAGGTTTTATATTTACATATGTCAAAGAAATGATATCATATATTTTTGAAAGCCCTAAAACTTGTAAAGCTGAGCTTTGTTTAAAATTTAACAAATATTATACAAAAATATTAATTTCCAAAAATTAGGTAACTATTTTAAGTTAAAAACAAACCCTTTTAATGATATTTTGTTTTAAATTAACTTCGTGTGTGATTAAACAAGAAAATCAATATTAAAACAAAATTTCCGATTCTTGAACAAGATAGAAAAAAAACAAGTTTGAGGGGCTGCTTTTATGCAAACTTCTACAAAATTTTCTGAAACGGTTGACAAGATTTCCTGTGTGACTACTTTAAACCATCCAAAAAATTATTTAATTTTATACGTCAAGAAATATGCCAAATTTTTTTTTTAAATTTTAAAGGCATTTACTTTTCATATATTTTTTAAAAAAGCAACTACTAACTTAGCATCATGTTATAGTTTAATAATTTTTTTTATTAACCCCCAAAAAAAGGAGCTGTAAAATAATAGCAAAAACTCATTCATTTTCAAAAGTGGAACATAAAAATTATACGCAAGTGTTTTTTATTGTTTCCACTTTAGACAACAGAATGCAGTTACCATTGCAGGCTTCAGAAGAAAAGGGCAAAGCATTGTTTATTCATAATGAAAATTACACAAGCAAGTGTACACAGATACATTTTAATAGAAAAGGCCAATCAAAAAGTTAAATAAAATATAAAAATTTATGAATATAAAAAGCAAAAATTTAATAACGAAAGCAAGGACTTTTAAAAAAATTAAAGGACTTGGTTTTAACCCCGATTTGTCCCAAAAAGTAAAGCAATAATTTAGCTAAAACAACGAAAAATAAATTTATTAAATAAAGTATTTTTTTTTTAAAGAGAAAAAATACGGGTGGTCAAACATAAGTTTTAATATTTTTTTTAGTTCTACTTCTTATGGTCAATGAGAAAATTTTTAATGAATTCAGGAGGATAAAAAATGGATTTTAGCTTTAACCAGGAATAAAACTGAGTGTAAAATTATTATAAAACTAGTGTTATTATATTTATAGTGACTGCGAATTACAGAGGGTCTTTTTCAAAATTATTAATATATAGCTATTTCCACGAGAAACGGCCCAAAACGGGGAGAAATTATTTTTTTCTTTATAAGAAAATCTTTAAATTTACGCCTAAAAAAGAATGAAAATATTTGAAACATAAATAAATTAATTTAAATTTATTTTTTCTTATCCACAATAGATTAAGATATACATACATGCTAGATAATCGAATCTTTTATTTAATTTTTATGAAAATTTCACACCGGTAGATGTTAAGGGTTTTACGTGAACGCCTACCCGGAGGGCAGTAGTTCACGGTGCTCGCAACACTTGGTGGAATTAAGCGTCCACTTGCGCCCCCAGAATGGCTCACCAGGTTCCAATTCCCTGCCACTATGTGTAAGCCATAAGAGACATCTTGGTGAGGAGTTGGGCTATCTAAACCCGAATTATGTCTCTAGTTTTGATCTCGCCTTTCATAACCAAAACAGATTCGCGTCGAAAAAACACATCTCCACACGCTTGTAAAACAGTACCCAACCTGGAGCAAGAAAGATTATGATTATTATTATTATGCACACAACAAATACGACACCCAGCTCTGTTTGAAGGATCTTTTCTCATCTAGACAAATCAATTTCCCTACTTTCATCAACGCTTCATAATCTTCTCACTCCCAGTCAGGACCCAAACACGCACATGCTTTAACATGCCAATGCCGTTTTTTTCATTTTTTGCTACTACTCTGACGGGATCTTATTTTAGATATTAGGGTCCCCAGCCGTAGCCAGTTTCCCTATTCACATACTTCTAAAACCACTAACACCTTTTCAGCTATTAGCCTACTTCATCAATTGCTCATCTGCCTGGGTAGACCCGCCAAAATTTAAGACTCTTACCCGATCACTCTGGGGCCCACACAGGACGGACCGAAGCATATCAGCTTTCGTTCTCAGTTGCCCCGCTTAGGGATAACCACAGCCACCACGTGAACTCCCGTAGGAGACCTAACGAATAATCAGTTCATGCACTGGTAAGCCAACTGATTCCCCTAGTACCAGATAGGACTCTGGTCAGCCTCGGAATTCTACTTCCGTATAATTCGTACCAATTTCTATTCAGCACAGATAAGGTATTAATATCCTTAAAGCCTTGTGTTGCTGTGCCATTTATTGGTGATGCACATGCCGCAGCGACCACAAGGACAACCTGCCTCAAGCCAGAACATATCGCTTATTTGACAAAACAAGGTCATAATTCAAAAACCAAAAAACCATTTTAGGCAAAACAAGTTAAGTTTAGGGATATTTTTATATTTACTATAAGTGATAAGCAAAATTTTCTTTTCAAGCAATTCTAGTATTCTAATGCATAATCCCTTCCTTGCTGGAAAAATTATCTTAATTTTTGTTGCTAACAAAGTTCTTATCCATTTTTTATAAAATAATTTTAAAAAATTTTAAAAATTAAAGAAAAAGAAAGTAACAAAAACAATGAAAAAAACTGCAAAATATTATGGTTCTTCTCTCGTGTTGCTGGTTGACCACAAACGAGACAGCACGTACAATAATTTTCACTATATTTTCTGGTCTTCAGTAAAATTTTTGCTGCATTCAAAGTAAATGGAAACAACAACAATAAAAATGCATAGAGAAAGCAACAACTACGATTTATGCCCATCGACAACTTACTGGCTTTAGTTCTTTGGCCTTTATGTTTGTGATTATTGTTGGTGCTGTCATTGTGTTTCCTATTGTTATAAGTAGTAGTGGTAGAGCTACTTTTTATGTGAATGTGGTAAAGTATCTGTTAACGTGGTTGGTTGGTTTGTTCCTGAACTGGTAAAGTTTTCTGACTTTTAGTGTATTTTTAAGAGGCTGAAAAATTTTGTTTATTCGAAAATGGGCCTGTAACTGATCGCTGTTAATTCAAACAAAACAAAAAAGTGAAATATTGACAAAATTAAGATAAAAAATGTTGAATTTAAAATGCGATACACCCTGGCACAAACTTTTTGCTTAGAAATGGTACCTTAGAAGTCATTAGAAAATTATTATCCAATAATCTGTTTAAGGTGCCAACAAAACCTTTTTTAAAACTAACATCGTTGTCATACACTATTTAATGGAACACCTATTTACGCTCGAATTTTTATGTGTTGGATATTTATAATTTAGTAGATAAATATTAGAGAAAAATATTTTGTACCAACAGATATCCTTTTGATCGATTTTGGTATGATGAGATATGCCAGGATAATCTTTAAGAGAACTTTGTCAAGGAGAGACTATGATGTCTATAAAACCTTTCTTAAAATGTACAATAAAGAAGTACGGAATTCCAAAGTACTCACATGACGGAACTATTACAAAGGGACCCCTGATATTTTCGTGGCTGCCCCGCTACAGAACGCCTTGGCGCAGAACCACAGCAACGGACGCTGCCCTAAAAAAGGCCTTGTAGATCCATCACTTCTTTTGTATTTGGCACCAACTTTCCGGCATGTATTTCCATTGAGTTGAAATATATAGGCCACTTGTAACGAATAAGAACATACGCCCTTCTAGGAGGATCTTAAGCAATCATAATATCGCATGGGCTGTGCAGCAGTCCTCCAGGTTCGTATGGCAAAATACAATAAAACATATTATCCGTAAAACAGATTGATGCCAAATTGGTGGTTATACCATAATTAGGGCGGCAAATTAAACAACTATTAGAACAATTAGCCTTCGCTTATTCTCTTTGAAGACTATGGATAACATATTTCACAGCTTCCTTAGCAGAAACTGTCTAATAGAGAAACCGATATACGAACTGCAATATTCGTACCGACAGGTTAGGTGTACGGAGATTGCAAATTCTTATGTGGCTGTACGAACTGCAAAGATTTAAGAGGTCATTTAAAGAATCGATTGAATGGGCCATGAAAAGAAAGAGCATTTTTAAAGTCATTACCGACTGAGGTATCTGTATACCTGCTCCCAGGTTTCTGAATTTTACTGAATTTTTTAAGCTGCTCAAGGATGCCCACAGAGAGTCCTGTTAATACGTTTACTGTTAACTCTTGTTATTAATGAGGTACGTAAGCTTGTTAAAGGCTCTTGGGTAGAACAGGTGCCTTCCCACCAAGTATGGGGCATTAGTCGTTTGGTACTTTTATAAGAACAATGATCACCTACGCCACTCTTTTGTAGTGGCTAAAGACTAAGCAAGTGGGGCTTTTAAATTTTTCTAGGGCATATCCGGTGTTTTGTACGTTTTCGTATGACTAGTGCCAGTAGATCATGTCCCTCTTTTGGCATTGGAGCTTTGAATAGAATAACCCCGCCCTGTTTGCTTTTAGTCAAAAATGTACGTACTGGCGTTTTGCGACTTTAGAATATAAACCTTTTGAAAAGTGAGGACTTAAGTAAACATATAAGGGTAGCAAAAAATCAAAATCATTATCTTATTTATTGGGTCAGAGATAAGATTATGAGGGCATAGATCTTTCTTTGACACTATGATTGAGAGATCTGTGAGCATACCATATGGACCGACAGGTCGTGAGATCCTAAGGAGGGGTCTAAGGTTTGGTATGCAGATGGGCTTAAACATCTTAATGGCGACACAGGCCATTAAGCCCGATTTAAAAGCGCAAAGGATGGGTAAACATCCAGCGATATTTTAGGTTGAGATCCGCACTATATGCGTACGTGCCTCCAAATGTGCAAGAATATGGACTCATATATAATTTTTTGGGCAGCCAGGCAGCTTTAATTGCCATTTTGGTATATAATATTAATTCCTCACTCGTGAAGTAGTATTCCGACACTTTGATTGGTATTTTTGCACGCAATTGCATAACAATTTTATAGGTTCCGGATCATGTGGGCAACAAAAATGCCAACCATACAATTTGCAAAATGTAGAGAAAATCAAAACAGTTACCATCTCAAGTTTCATATCGCGGATGTCCCAGGGTGTCCCAGAACCCTGAAGCGCTGATCTGCTGTCTCGGACTGCCTTTGACCTCATCAATCTTAAGCCCAGTTCCTTTAAAGTGGCTTGACTATCCACATAAATGGTTATGCATTCCTGCCTTATACCGCCATTGTGCCAAAATAAGTGCATGGCTTGCGTTATTGCAAATATCTCTGCCTTCTGGCTGTAATCCGCAGATGTTCGAACATTTGCATTTCAGTCAGTATTCTGGCATGTTCCAAGCGTAAATCGCGCCATTTATTTGTCTTCTTGAGTCTCAAAGCTTTCGTGGTTGCAGAGTTCCTAACAAAGAGGTCCTTAGGTAGCAGGCTTAGTATTGTGTCGATAGCAGCACTTTTAGTACTCCTGAGAGCTCCTGCTCACATACTAAACAAATTAGGAGACGTTAAAGAAAACGAAATTGCCGTAAGTGTAAAAAATTAGAAGGTTTGATAAAGTTAGATTATGGTATTGGATTTTCCTGGTTTAGTTTGGGTTTCTCATGATATTTCAATCAGATATGTACCTGCCCATAGCCCTCTGCCCAGATTTGACTAAAGGTTGCATAAAAAAATAAACTTTCATTTTAACTCTTGTCTTTAGGTTTATTTTTAACAATTTTTATTCTCGCCACGATCATATTTCAAATAGATATCTTGTCTTGCACCAAAGCAGTTTTCAATCTGATGGTACTTTGATTTTTCTTAAGCAAGTTTGTTGGTCCTTCTGAAAAAGAGTACTGAAACTCCTAGCAAATCTGTTACGGCATACTTTAACTTGTAATTTTTTTTTAAATTTCTTAACAAAATCATCAGGAAAGTTCAAAGCTTCCACCAAAGAAGATATTTAATTTTTATGCATTCTTAAGTTTACCATGATACAACTGTTCCCCTAAAGCCAATTTTATTGGTTCACAGTTACCCTTAGAACCCGTTTGATAAGATTGAGAAGGATGTTTGATTCAGCTTTGGTTGTTTTACATTTGCAGTTCCAAAAACCTATAACCCTTAAATTCCAGTAAGGTAACCAGTTCATGAACCCATGCTGCTGTTTTAAAAGGAGCGGTTCTTTGTTTTGTTAAACGTCAGCAACAGTCCATTATATGAACATCTCGGACAGTTCATTTTCCTTCTACTGTAGTCGTGGTGATGGTATAAAATATTCATTTTTGTTGTTAGTGTAACTATGTAACTTGTATTGTTGTTAGTTTTGTTGCAGTAAATGTTTGTTGTTATAGTAATGCCTTTGCTGCACTTGAAGTTGTTTATTATTGTGCTAATCTTCGTCATGTGGCAATTTTTGTGGCCACTTTGGTGGTAATATTTTATTGTTTATTGCGGTTAGACGGTAGTAAGCATTGCGGCAATACTCTTGAAATTAAGGAAACACATACGTTCATACAATAGCAAATATCCTTGTTATAGTGTATGTTTGCGCGATTTGGTTTAAAAATACACTTTTTGCTTTAGAGTTTCTGCCATTATAACTATTGTACTCCAAAAAATCAAATAAACGGGATTTTCCAAATAAGCTTTGTTGCAGATTTAAACTCATGGTTGGTTAAGATTTTATGTGTTTTTGTATTAAATATAAACGAGAATTTTTTTGGTATTTTCCTGTTTTTTTTTCTATTGCAATGTTTTGTGTTTTTATTTAATATTTTGTTATGGTGTGGTTTAAGGCCAAAATGAAATTGTGTCAAATTTTTTGGTGGGGTCTTTAAAAAGATTTATGTATATTATTTTCTGCTTTTACAGGGTTCATTTACACTTAACTACATTAAATTTGGAATTTTCCATTATTATAAAATTTATTTTATGTGAAAAAAATTTTAATCTATTTTAATAGTGTATAGGAGAAGTTTAAAAAATTAATCTAAATTATTTAGTACAAACAATTTTTTTCAAAAAATTCTGTAATAAAAACGCCGATTTAATTTTCAAATAAAATAAACAAAAATAAAAGATATTTAAAATGCACTGACAAGAAATTTTCTAAAATCTTTCAATGATTGTTATATTGCTACAATATCCTCTTAAGTAATACTTAAGGGTCTCTTAATTCCCAATATAAACTTAAATAAATGAATATAAATTTTGGTGGCCTTACAGCCTTAAGTTAAAAAAGTTAATGATCCCGAAGCTCTTTGGACTATCGAGCATGTAAAACTAAGGTTTTTCGTATCACCTCCCACTGGGTCCTTTTACCGGAGTCCCTTTTTACCCAGTTCTTGCTTTAAGATGTAGTTGTCATCATACTTTTATTCCTTTAGCAAATGTTTAAGTCTGAAATAGACCTAAACTCCAAAAACAAATTTCATTATTACAAACGTATGCTTTTTCAAACACGTTGTTCACTACTGAAAGTTTATTATTTTTCTGAAGGTAGAAAGATATGACCTTGAGAATCAGGATAAGCTAATGGCTACTGGACGTGGCAATCCCAAAATATAAGTATCCTATAACTACTTGAACCATTTACTTGACTGTTCAAAACTCTGGTCTGGATCTAGAATCTTCTTTCTGAGTACATTACACTTTACAAGAACTTTAATAAAGACTTTAACGATGTTATTTCCTGCAGAAATTAGTGATGGCATCTGCTTAGTGTGCAGGATGCAGTTGTTTTAGAGTCAAAACATTTTCTATCTATAGGATATCTTAAAAATTATGTGTAAAATTGGCAGAAATATTAGCATTTTTTTTGACAGCTACAAGTTTTCTAAGCTTCGCCGCATATTATACAGAGCGGATGATAAGACAATCTACAAAAAAAACTTTCTGATAAGATGTTGCCAACGTGTCACTGACGGTGATTTCAAATAGCCTTCACCCTTCGTGACACATGTGCAACATCTTGTAAAAAAGATATGTTTTTTGGTAGCAGCTTTCATCAGCCATCCTGTATATAAGTTAAGTCTGCTTCCTGCCTTTAAGAGCTACTTTGGTAATGAACGGGCAAAACTAGGATCTGCTTTCCATACTTTTAATGCAAAGTCAGTTCCAAATACTCCACGGGTCTTTACACTCTGAAAATAAATACGACTGAATATGGTCAAGGGAATATGATCAGGAACAATTTCATCATTGTATGGTTTTTGGCAAACATTGCAGTCAAAGTTATTAATTTAATTACTATTTTATGTTTGTTTTAATCCTTTCTTTAATTATAGGTTACCATAATCCTGATTATGGGTTATCATAATCAATATCATGCTCCTAGATTATGATAACCATATAAGCATTATATTTTTGATAACCCATGATTAAAGATAATGACTGCCGATGACCAAAATGATGATTATCACAAACATATAAGGGCAAGTTTAATCATAACTATGATTGATTTTTTCCAAAAACTAAGGTCAACTATAGTATGATTGTAACAGTCATATTTGGGATCTTTCTAACCATACAATGATGGAAATGTTCGTGCTTCTAGGATTTAAGAACTAATTTGGTAATAAACGGTCAAAACTGGGACCTGCTTTATAAACTTTATATATATTTCTAATGCACAATCGGTTGCAATTCCTCCACGGATTTATTGAGAGTAAAATCTTTAAAATCTTACCTAAAGGCACTGAAAACAGGTAGCGCAGCCTGAAAGTTTGTAGGAGCACAAGCTTGAGGTATTCCTCTTTTTGACGGAAAGGGGACGATTCAGCTTACACAGCTTTAGCAGAAGGATAAATTGGAGCCTTGGTAAATGTCAACGGTTCCAAAGTTTAAAATAAATACGCAAGCTCACTCGAGTTTTCTTCAAAAACTACTATTGTAGTTGTGGGATAAAAAAAATTTAAAAGACAGTTTTGAAACCCCTTTGCAAATGTCCTTATTAAGCTATCAGATGACGTTGTTTTCTTGTTGACTTTAGGGAAAATAAAAGGTTAAGGCTAAGTAATCGCTTTTGACTTTTCTCGGTCACAGTTTAAACTAAGTTCTTTTAGTCAGATCATATGTGTGTCGATTTGTTTGATTATTTCAAAATCAAAATAAAGGCCATTAAAATCTTAATTGACATCCCGTGAGTGGAGTCAACCCACAAACAAAAACCAAGAAAATCAACCAACTAACTAATAACTCAAATATTCCAATACAAAGGTTTTCTGAACTTTTTTTGGAGACTTTCAAAACAGTTAAGTTCAAGTAATTTGCTTACTCGTTGCCACAATAGAGTTGCCTCAATGGGCTGATCTATTGCCGAAAGTTATATTCTAAATTAACTGATGCATAAGATTTTTAGAATTACTGACAGAATGCGGTTGGGTTTTCAAAAAGGAAAACAAAAACTTTGGTCGCTTTTACTTTCAGATATTAAGGTATAAACCTCAGACACTACACATATTTCAGTAAATATCACAGTAGTTAATTGAAAATTTTCAAAATTTTGAGAATGGCAGATGTAACTGTGTTTAATTGGCCATAGTTTTGTGAGTCTGAAAAAAAATCGCTTACGACGAAAAGATATTTGAGAACATCGTCAGTCTTGCAGGACATACATATATTTAAACAAATTATGCTTGCAATTAAAAAAAAAATCATGGGGAAGAGTTTTGCAGAAACTCAGTAATGCTGACGGATTTCTTCAAAGTTTTCGATTTTTCACTTCACATGTGAACAAAAACTAAACATTAGTTTTTGTGATAAAGCTACCCAGTGAAATGAGTAATGAACCATTAATCCATGTCTTTTCTGCATGTCCTGCAGTGTTCTCTGTAATCCTGTTTGAATAGTATGCCCCTTGTAGGTTTGAATGACCCGTTAGTATACTTATGATCTTCCGTAATTTGGGGTTTCTTTAAGTTTTTTTTGATTTTGTTCATAATTATCTCTTAATTTCGTTTATAGTGTCATTGTTTCAAAGAGCTATGTATGAATGACTGCATACTTTTAGGGTTCCAGGTTTGTCAGGCCAACTACCAGCGTTTTTAAGCCCCGATTAACACTTACTGTTGAGGGGCTCACATATTGGCTAGTTGATCACAATCGTAGCAAATTTCTAATTATCTTCTTATATTAAAATACTGTTTTACTTTCAGTTGTTGGAATTTTACTATCCGGTAAGAAGATATTTACATCAATTGGTTCTGTATTGGAACTAAGGAAGTACAAACATTTCTTGAATAAAAGTGTTGATAACACTCAATGCTCATCAATTTTTTGTATAGAAATTAACATTGCCAAGTTTTATTTTGTTTTAATAATTTTAAATATCAACAGCCATCACTACCTAAATATGATCTTTTAAAAATTTATAAAACGTAATATTATATATTTAATATTAAAAAAATGCAATTTAATCTGTTTTCACCCCTGCTGGCAGAAAAAATATAAAAACGCAACAACAAAAGACAAAAACCCAAATGCGTTAAACCATTTTTTTTTGAAAAAATACCCTTAAAATCGTGTTAACATGTCTGGTGTAAAAAGTCTGTTTGTTTAAAAACAATGACCTTAATACGCTTAAATCTAACAACAACAGCAACAAAAAGCTTTCACAACAAGGACCCCACAATCTCCTACAAGCACAAAAAATTTAAACAAATAACAAATTCAACAACTGCAATAAACACAACAACAAAAGCAAAAAAATAGGTAAATACTCCTAAATAAAAGAATAATGAAATCCTGCTTTTATGTAAAAAAGGATTACAGTAAAAGCATAAGCAGACAAAAACGAATACATTTTATTATGTTTAAATAATAACACTAATGTACTTGGAGTTAAGTGTGTGTATGTTTTTGCATTTTGTTCAAGATATATAATATATGCAATGAATGTGACTCTACCAATTTAAGGACTAAATTAAAGTGAAGCTTATAGGTGTGTTAGTGTGTTCATAAGTATATGTTGATTCCACATTTAGAATAATTGTTTAGACAAAACCCATAATAAAAATTAAATGTATCTAAAACAATACTAACCTAAAAACACATAAAACTTTATTCACACTTTTGAACTTTTGCACAATTAACAAACAAAAACAAGTAAGAAAGTTATAGTGGGCCAAGCCGGCCATATTACACCCTACGCCATATTTGTGCAAGAACTTTTGAAAAAAAATACCAGTTGCTTGGTAAGGAATTTATATTTTTCTTAACAAAATGTAATAATTAACACAAGGTCTTATTAGTAGCATTGAACGATAGAATGAAAATAGGTAGGTTAGGTTAGGTAGAACAGGCAGTCGAAGAGAGAAAGGATACATCTCACTTGGGTCCGCTTAATGCGGTCCCTTTGCGTTACCTGGAGAGGAAGATAGAATAGGTCGAGACGGAAGGAAAGAAGAAATTTAGAGAACGATAGATAAGAAAGAACAGAAGATGAAGCAGACTTACCAGGGTCTCTGGTGGGAATCGAACCCACAACCCCTTAACTGGTAGGTAGACTCGTGCACTTACCACTGACCTACCGGGGCACCCATAGAATGAAAATGCGGATTTTATTTTTTAAAAAGTATCTCATCCAGATGTCTTCCATCGAGTTAAAAAACACTACTTAAAACGCAGCTTTTTGTTTTGCGCCATAGGCTATCGTTAACTTGGTTTAACTGAGCTTATTTCCTGACGAATATTTTCCTTTACAGCCAAAAGATATTGCGGATTGCCAAAATAAGCCCGCTTCTTAAATAAACCCCACAAAAAATCCATGGGAATTAGATCAGGCGATCTCGGTGGCCATGGGATGCCCCTAAGGCGGCTAATTAGTTTCGGGGGGAAATTTTCTGGAAGCAAATTCCTCGAAGCTATGGCTATGTGTGCCATTGGCCTACCCTGTTGAAACCACTTGCGAAAAGGATACAATAAAAGAGCTCGAAGGTTTGGCAAAAATAATTTCGTAATCTTGCCTCTATAATTGTCACCGTTGATGTCTGTCCCCTGGTCGCGAGAATTTTCAAAAATAATGATCCAATTATGTCATGCAAGGATAAAGCATACCAAACAGTTACCCTGGGGCAATGCAAAGGTTTTTGATAATTAAATAGAGGGCTGCGGGTTCTCGGAGACCAGTAACGGCAGTTTTGCTTGTTTGTGTGGCCGTTTAAGTAAAAATGTGCTTTGTAGCTCAAAAAAGTTGGATTTTCAGTGCGAAAACGCTCCAACATCGTTTCCCAAAAATGTGTGCGTAAATTTAAGCCCCTGTCTTGAATGATATGAATTCTGAAAAGATGGAACTTTAGATCCTTTTCATAAATAATAAATAATAATAATAAAGTCACAGAGTTTCACATAAATTGCTTTTAATCTTGTCAATATTTTCTTGAGTCCTTGAGGATCGATTAGGTCTTGGCTGCAGGGCACTCATAGCCGAAACAGTTGCGCGGAATCTCTGCACCCCCGAACGAAGTAAAATTACACTCGATCCATCACGTATTTGCCGAACGCCGAACTTTGAAAAAAATGGTCGACGAGCATTTACGTAAGAATCATTGCTCTAAAAAATGTTTCCACGACAAACCCGCGATGCTGAGAAAACATTCATGAGACTTGTTAAGAATTTGGCTGAAGTCTACTGATGATTTTGTGTAAGAACCAAAGAAATGCATATGGACAAACTTAACCTACAGCAAACCCTATAAATAAAAAAAGAAAATTAGAATAAATTCCTGAGTAACCTTTGGAAATTGTTAAGAAAATTACATTTATATTGTCTTTAGTTCTAAATGCTGAAGTTAAAAGAAGGTAAAAATTTTTCTAAAGACAAACGGATTTTTTTCTACCTGAGCCTTTTCAATACAAACAAAAATATTATTTCACCTGGTTAAAACTATTTCTCTGGCAAATTTTGTTTAATTAGTTTGTCTTTTTAAAATACACATTAAGAGAAATCTGATTGAAAATTTAGAAACTCAGTAAATCTAATTAAGTAAACGGTAGTGTTTCTCGAAGTATAAATATTTACATTCTACTTTAAACAATAGCTGATCCCCTTTTTCTTTTACACAAGTTACATCTTTGCATGTATGTATGTATTAGTGCATGTAATTTTATGCCTTAAATCTTTAAATCCATTGACTTTTAAATTTACAAGAATTTTTATGTGTTTTTCAGTTTACACAAACCAATATGTGGGTTGATGTTGGAATTATTTCTTTTTTCATTTTGTTCTAAAATAGAACAGAGTTACATTGTTTTAACACAAATCAATGTAGGGATTAAAAAGATTTACGGTTTTCTATAGAAAAATTTTATATAAAACAAAATCAGTTTATTACTTGCAAGCAATATTTTTGTAAATGGTTTATTGAAATACATACCAAGATTTTATTGCTGCAAAAAATACACATAAATTTTTTTAAAGCTTCAGCTAAGAGTTTATACTGACTTATGGTGATAAAATAGAATCAAAAATTTAATTTTTCAACACCTTAATAAATCTAAATGTTTTATAGATTAAAAATATTATAAATATAATTTTGCTTTGATATAAGCAAGAACTAATATAGCCAGTTAATGTTTGAAATGATTTTTTGATTTGTTTTAATGCCCTTCACATGGTGATTAGGCACAAAGTATTTTAAACACTTTATATAAGTTATAAGGGTATATGTATAGTTTTCTGGATCCTTACAGATACGGAAGTCGATTTAGCCATTTCCGTCTGTCCATCTGTCCTTGTGTTTGTTTGTCCGTCTGTCCGTGTTGTGGTTGAAATCATTTTTCTGAAGCCCCCTTATATCGCATAGATCCCTTATTTGTATCGAACTATCAGAAATATCAGCAAATTGCTATTGAAGCCCAAAAACTTGTCCGATAACTGACCAAAATTTAAACCAAAAGCCCAGGTTTCCTCTGCTTATTTTTCTAAAATTAAAATTTGCACATAAAGACCTTTAACAACTGCCCCGGAGCTGCCCTGTACAATGTAAGATCGACTCCCATTAATTTTTTTCAACGAACATTTTTGTGGATCATATTTACACCTTATCTTATCCCCCTAATATAGTTGCCATACAAGGTTTAACTTTTTTTTAATTTTTTTTAAATCGCTTCAAAACCTTCCAGGGTGCCCTTACAAAGATAAAATGTCAAATCGATTCCAAAAAATTGCTGCTTCCAAAATATTTTTTAAATATACTTACCCCCTTTTGCAGCCCTTTATATGGTTGCCGTATAAAATTTGAAAAAAATAGGGTAAAAACCCCTACTTTTCCGGAGTCGCCCCTAAAAGAATAAAATTTATCACAGACCCCCATTAGTTTTCCCTTCACACATATTCCTATAACATATTAACCCCCTTCATCCTCACCCTAAAGGGTTGCCATACAAAATTTACACAAATGATTTTTAAAGGCCCATAACTTCCTCAGAGTCGGCGTTAGAGAAAAGAAATTTACGACCGACCCCCATTAGTTTCTTCTCCCGAATATATTTCTACACCGTTTCCAATTGTATTTCAAAACTTGCTAATTGTATTTCAGAAATTTTTAATTTAATTTCAGAAATTTTAAATTCAATTTCAAAAATTCTGAAATAAAAATAGAAAATTCTGAAATACAAAGAGGAAATTCTGAAATACAATTAGAAATACAAATAGAAAATTCTGAAATATAAATAGAAATTTCTGAAGTATAAATAGAAGTTTCTGAAATTTAAATTTCCGAAATTGAATTAAAAATTTCTGAAATTGAATTAGAAATTTCTGAAATACAATTAGAAAGTTCTGAAATGAAATTGGAAATGGTGTAGAATATATTCACCCCCTACCACCATCGCCTAAATGGGGCTATCATGCAAAGTTTGGGAAACTGTAATAAATTCCCCCCTACAGCTTCCAGGGTGCCTGCGAATACGACAAGTTATCGACCGACACCAACTCATTTTTCCTTGCGAACATTTTTTAAAGCATATTTACCCTCTTTCTCCACCCCGTACAGTGGGTGCTATATAAAATTAAAAAAAAAAAAAGACTCCTGGTTTTTGATTTTTTTCTCGGGATCATATTTAGGAATTTTTGTAGTAAATTCGGCTGCCTTATTAGGTTTTTTTCCATACTTGATATAGTCAGTGTTTGACTTACCATGTCTAAGGGCAAATGGTAAGGGCTTATATTTCGTCAAGTTTTGTTTTTAATTTTTCACATAGTTTACGTGTAAGAGACTTAAGCAGCTTACACCGTCATCGCTGATTGAAAGCGGCTATCGACGTCGCCAGAATTATCAATATACAATTTGGGAAAGAGTTTTTTTTAGATTTGCAGAACGCAATCCTTATCTGTTATCAAATTGCCTTGTTGGTCCTTACAGGAAGGGATTATTTACCTTAGCCTTTAGTCTGTTGTTTTACACATTGGTAAAATTGTTTGGTATGTTTTAAAATTTGAACGTCTCGATCTCTTCCAACCCACGGCTAATAATTTATCTTTACCTCCATCTTTCTCTCTCTTAGATATTTACATCTTACGCAAACTACGTCGGACTACTGTCTGCAGAGTTGCCTTGTATGCTGTATTTTTCCTTCAGCTGCTTTGTGATACTTCTGATTTTACACCCGGTTTCTTCTAGGAGCATCTTTGTAGCCAATCATTGGTTTTTCAGCATTTTCCATGAAGTTGGTAATGCGCTGCCAATGGGTGCAGATATAAGAAGAAGAAATACTCTCTTTGAGCAGTTGGTCAAATTGCAGTAGACGCTAACATTTTATTGTTCTCGCATTTTTGCTCGTTAGCTTCTGCTTTGCCTAAGGCACTCAATCGTTTTAGTACCTTTGCATTGTTAGCTGTGCAGATCGTCCGTAAATCTAAAATGTTGGAAATAATTCCGTATTCACTTGTCATAAGAAATTCTCTGTAACAAAACTAACAAGAAGTATGCAAATCTGCTAGCCTGGGATTGGAAGTTAGATTTTTTGTCCAAATTTCTAGGAAATATTATTTTATTTTCTTGTTTCAGGTCATCTATCTTTTAACGCTGTTTTTTTTCCTCTCTGCTGGTTTTTGAGACCGGTTTTGCGGGTTAGGGGGAACTGTAAATTTTTACAACAGTCTATTCAGTTTTACCAATTTTTTCTTATACCTTGGGTCTGACAAATAATATCTATAAAAGTGGCAACTTCAAAAAAAATTCCCAAAGATTTTTCACTAGTATAAGATATGCTTAAAAATTTTATTGCAAATGGGGCTAAGGATTTCTTTAAACATTATGTTACTTTAACAATAAGTTCCTTTCAAATAGACCATTACGCCATAGCAAATCTGATGTTAAACAAATAGTCACGTTTACATTTAAGTCTAATGTTAATGGTATGTCACACAAAATAATTTCAATATTACGATTTTCTTTTTGAAATACGCATTAGAAGTAATTGCAAACATTTTTATTTCAAAATCACAAGGCTTACATACATTTATATTTAGAGTTTTAGTAAAAAAAAAAAAAAAGTATTTCTTTGAAGGGAATTTTCAACACCTGCTACCCAACAAGGGAAAGAAGGTAGCAAATTTCAATTTTTCAAAAATCAAAAAAACAACAACAACAAACACATCATACCTGCTATTTATCTTACTCTATTAGTAAATCCTGGCATTTCTCAAAGGAATAAGGAAAGAGATGAAGATTCTAAAAATATGCTACAATTCGTATTTTTAACTTGTTTAATAAACATTAAATTTTTTTTATATTTTTACATGCTTAGAGTACACATAAACATACATTTGCTTACTAGAAGATTTTGTTTTTTTACCATCAAAAAGTACGCACCATGAGTACACCGGGTAATAAGCAAAAAAGCTAAATTTAAATGTTTTGAATATATTTCATGTTTTCTTGTTCTTTTATTATTTCTTCTTTATAAATTTGTTGAAAATTTATAATAAATTGTTACAAATTGCTTGTGTACGTTAGTGATTTGTTTTATTTATACTGCTTCCATTTTTATTATAAATAAAAAAACAACAACAAATAAAACATAAGTGTTACAACATGGTTTTTTATTTTTACAAAAATTTGTTAAACCATTTTTCTTTAATGATGACACAGAAGGAGAACTTCTGATGATTTTGAGGGAACATTTTTTTCATTTTACAACACAAAGCAATTTGTAGATATTAAATTGAAGTCAAATATCATGAAGTTATAAGAAAAGAAAGGAAAATATTTTTTAAGGCTACACTTGCGTATGCATTCATGTTACACTTACCTTTTTGGAAAATGGCAAATTTATGACTTTAAATTTTGATTTATTATCTGCGGTAAGCAAAGAATTACATTTAATGATTCAATTTAGAAAAAAATTTTAAATCTTACTTTGCGGACAGATGTCTGAAATAAAAGTTGATTATTTTTTAAAATTCCTTAAAGATTATTTTTTTATAAATTTGAATAAAAATTTTCTTAAATTTTGGGAACTGGTTTGAAATTAGTAAACAATTTAACTGAATCAATAATCTTTTAGGCTTAAATCGGTCCTATAAACAAAATTGTAAAATCTGATAAACAATTTTACTAAATTTTGTTAAAAACTTATTTAGAAAGAATGCCTTATATTTCTAATTAAGAATTAATTCTTATCCACTCAGGATGTAATCAGGATGATTGAGGGTTGATGCAGCGATAAAGCTTTTATGTGTAAAAGCATCTGCAAAAAATGTAAAATTGTAACCTTTACTACGTACATGGTGAGAATTATATATATATTCAAAAAATGTACAGTTTTTACGTGGATATTTTAAGTAGTCCATAATTTTTTTAAAGAGTAACTATTGTTAAGCTGCAAATCACCAAATTTATTTGTGCCGGCCAAAATCATATTTGCGAAGATTAGTTAATAATGATGTTAGCCACTCCTACAGAGAGTTCTGTATGCCCTTTAGAAAAATAGGAAAAAGAAGAATTAAAGAAAATTATAATACTTGAGATAAACGTAATAGGGGAAAAATTAATAAATTATGGTAAAAATGGGGAAAATATTTGCAAGCTCCAATATTTGAGAAATTTGCTTTTTACTTAGCCACCCAGAAGCCATTTTCTGTATTTGAATCCTCCAGATCCTAACAAAGTCTTCCAAAATCCGGACTATTTCTATTTAATTTTTTGGGCGTATATCTTATATCACAGTGCCCCGAAAGAATTCAGATTTTACTTATTAGATTCTGTTTACGGTATTCTGTATTCTGTTTTAAAAGGAGCATTTTAGAGGCTTATTATCAAATTCAGGCTTCAGAAGGCTGGACACCTATGTTTTTGTAAAGCCATTATAAAAACGGTGACTCCATTGCGCCAAATTTACTTAGTTTCCACGAAGAGCTTTCAAGCTGCTTGTAATGCAACAAATATAATTAGTTACAGGGTATTAAATAAATAGAGTGATTGGGACTTTTTTTTGCCACAAAGGTCAAAGCTGTTTAAGCAAAAGGTTTGATGTGTCTATGTAAATGAATTAATTTTCAGGTAAAAGCCTTTTTAAGTAAATTAATTGTATTGCTTCTTAAAAGAAAACACCTAGATGCTTAGTAATGTACTAAAAATTAATGAGGGAGAAGGCCTTTTTGCAAATAGGGTCGCAACTGTAAGAATAAAATAAAGGATGAATCCATATTTTCTTCACACATCGTATTTGATTCAAAATATCATCGTTTGCTAAAAATTAGCTTCTTAATGCTGGAAAGGCATTTTGAGTGGCATAAGCACTTACTATTCAATTATGTTTGCAGTATAAGAGGCAAGAGTCAGGATAAATCAGTTCTTCACCTTCTCTGTAAAAAAAATTTCTTTATACAATTATTTTGCCCTTTAAATTGATTATATAGTCTGGCTTTTTAAAAAGTGTCAATCTCATTTTAAAAGATGCTTGCAATACTTATGCCTTTTGACTTGGACAAAAGACAAAAATATTCTACTGGCCGAATAAAACCTCAAGGATGGAAACTATATTATTTCCCTAATAGTCTGAAGGTCATTATTTCTTTAAATGTTTTTATTTTACATTATTACAAACCCATTTTTAAGGCTCCTTACTTATAGCAAAAGTTTGTTAAAAAAATAATTAGTTAGTTAATCCAAGTGTGTCCTTTAAGACCTGTTTAAAGTACCTGTAAAAGTTTTTTGATTCAGCAGAAACTAGCCTGATCTTTGGGTAAGTAATTTGAGATATTAAAACAGTAAGCGCGAGAGAATACTACGAATCCTTAATAGGAAGTTTATTTTATTAAAAATGAATTTATTCTTATAAATACAGGTTTTAAATTATATAAAAAAATTTTTGATTTATTAAATGATTTTAAAACTAACTTGTTTTTTCATAAAAATTTTGTTTTTTAGATTTTTTATAAATGTAAAGTTTCTTTATGAATAAGGCCTCTAATGTTTAATAAAAGTTTTCTGAATTTATATTTCTAGACTTATTACCTCAAAAAGCCAAAAGAGTACCAAATATGAAAAAAGTACTTTTCGCCCACTTAATTGACTTGCAAGTACACTCTTGGTCAACTGCCTTGAATTTCATATTTCTAAAACCAAAATCTCAAAAATCAAAAAAAAAAAAAATGGGGAAAAAGTATTTTCTTAAAACAAGTTAATTTTCTTGGTCAAAATTTCTTAATTTAATATTTCTAGAAATAAAATTGATTTTTTTAAATTAATTTTTTTCCCCCTTGGGATTTTTTCAAATTTCTTCCTGGTGAACTTTTCAACGGAATAAGTACCCGCAGCATGAATTTTAGTCTCTACCTTTTTAGGTTCGGTCAACTTAAAAGTTCATTGATGCAAATTAAATAATATTTTTCTTATGAAAAATAAAAATTTCTAACAAAGTTATTAAAGTTTTATTTAAACCAGCGGACAAATTACGGCATTCGATTGGAATCGAAATTTACAAATTCTTAAGAGAGTTCCTATATTAAAAACATTGACAACCCCATCGATGGAGTAGAATTTACATTCGAATCGATTGCTGTAATTTTCCCCAGGTGTTGAGTTCAGGGGGCAAATTACTGCATTAGTTTCGAAATTCTTTTCGATCGATAGAGTTGTCAATGCTTTTAATATAGGAATTCTAATTAGAACTTTTTAATTTCGGCTAAAATCGAACGCAGTATTTTGCCCCCAGTTTTGTTGTTTTATTGCTGCAGCGTTAACAGTCTTTGTTACTTCAGGTGCATTTTTGCTTCGTGTGTTTTTTTATGAAAAAATTTTATATTTTTAATCAAAATTTTATTTTTTGTATTAGTTTTCTTAATTCCTTAAGTATTTAATAAAACCACGTTTCGATAATAAGTTTTAAATCGTTAAGGCACCTTGGTGAAATCTTTAATTAAAATTTCTGTTTTTCAAAAGCAATTTTAATTTGCATCACTTTATATCACATGCTACATATGTGGTTACCTTTTAATATATAAACGGTAACATAGTCGTAACTTTCTTAATATTTTATTGTAGTAAATATAAAACCACTTTTCTATTTCAAGACGCAAACCAATTAAGAATGCTTTCCCTCCAGCTTTAAAGTTTAGAAATTTTCTTAAAATAAAAACCACAACTTTTTACGTTTGCACATGTATAAGTATGTTAATGTATGTATTAAGTTAATAAAGTGTTGCTAATAAATATCAACTAATGTTAAGAGAAAATATTAATAAACTAGAAATAGTAAAAACAATTTTAAATACAAAATAATATTTTATATTTCTTCTATGAACAAACATGCATACAAACATACATACGTACGTACATACTGTGGTTTACATGTGCTGTTAAACAGCTTGCAAAACTAAAATTAAATGTATGTACTCGTGTGTGCGTACTAAAAGCACATACACAAACATGCATACATATAACTTTTATATAAATCCATATACATTTCATAGAACTTAGTCCCTAATGTAGCAACACATGTAAAATTGAATTGAATAAATAAATATTATACACTGAAGTACAAGCAGTAAGTAGTTCGTTCTAGTTCCAAAATACTCATGTATATGATATGCTTTCAATAATACAACCAACACTCGAACGCAACAATACTTTACTTCCTCAAGCTAAATTATATAGAAAACATTTAAACATACACACAACCCCAGGATTTGTAACTGTTATAAATAAGTATGTATTTGCTGGTGGTGGTTGCGTGTCTGTGTATGGAAGAAAATTATGCTGGTGTAAATTGTTGATATCAGTGTAGCATCACAATGTTGTAAATAAAACAAGTTAGAATGTTATAGTGGGTCAAGCCCGACCGTATTAAACTCTACACAACATTTGTGTTGGGGCTGTATGAAACAGTTGTTGTGTTTAGTTTAAAAATCATAGATGCCAGATTTGACGATTTATCGTTATTTTCACGATTTTTGGCCCGAAAAAATGGCTTCTGACGATTAGACGATTTTTGCCCTTTGTTTGACGATTTTTATTAAGGCTTTTGACCTTAGCCACACCTTAAAAAATTTCGTTATACATAAGCATGACTTTCAAATTTCCTATAAATTCATTAAAAAGTGTTTCCAAAGAAAATGTTTGTGAAACTTCTGTCAATCTTTCGCTACTTTAATCACAACATCTCGAAACATTGGTACCAAATGAAAAGTTTTTAAAGGCCCCTGAGCCTTAATACTCTACAGTACAACACACCTAAAATATATTTACTTTTTTTTATTAAGAATACTGTATATTAAAATAAGGATAAGAAATAGGTTCCATGAAAAATGATTTCTGTAAAAAAATTGTTTGTTTCAAATAAAATTGTTTTTAACATAAAAATTATTTTTTTGGACTAAACTTTGAAATCTGTTAAAAATTTCTTGCGTTTTTCCATTTTCAGTTTGTTTTCCTTCAAATACCATTTTGTCTTTTATGTTACTTCTTTTGACGAAACTACCTGTAAGCACTTAGCTTCCCCATATTTTTTTATAATTATAAAGTAAAGAAGTAATTAAAAATGTAAATTTTAGTGTTGACGATTCTCTGACGATATCCAAAAACTCGTTCTGACGATTTTTTTTTCTAAAGTTTTGACGATAATGGACCAAAATTATCTGGCAACCATGTTAAGAGTTGATGATAATAAAGTAAATATGTGTAGGGCCGTGCGAATAGGGTTGATTTTAATGCCCGTAAAACCCAATGTTGTCTTTTGACACATAAACGCACAATGGATGATGCTGCCTCGTCTGTATTAATGGATGGTATAAGTGTTGAGAAGACAGACCCTTTTGATGTTCTGGATATAAAAATCGAGTGCCATGTCCGCTGGACGGAACACATTTTTCATGAGTCGAAAGAAGCATCGAAGTGTTTTGGTTTCCTTAAACGGTGTAGGAATTACTTTTTACCATCTGATCTTCTCAATATTAATACCACCTATATCTGACCGAAAATGGAATACAACTCACATGTATGGGCTGGTGCCCCAAAGTCTATTTTGGGGCTACTTGACCGAATACAGGAATCTAATTGTCTAACTGTACCTAATTGCCCTGATTCAGTTATACACCGTCGTGATGTGGGGTGTGTTTCGCTTTTCTATCGATACTATAATGCAATGTGCTCTGAGGAAATCAGGGAACTTGTTCCCAAAACCCGGAACTTTTTGCGTAATACAGGTTTTTCTAGAAGAGCACACCCATACGTAGTCGACTAGCCAGTGAATCGCACCACTCATTACAGGGAGAATTCCTTCTTCGGTCGCACAGTTTGTGTGTGGAATAAACTTCATAGTGATGTCTTTCCTGTCACAGTAAATTTCGAGAAATTAAAGTCAAATGTCCACAAACACTACTCCCTTTATCCTCCTTCCCATAACCTATTTTTCTGATACCAACACAATGCAATGCATGTATAGGGGCTATCCCCTGAGTTATTATAAAAAAAAAAATAAATAAAAATGTGTGCAACATTTTGAGAGGGTAAAAAACATATAAGCCATTAACAAACCAAAATTTTTGTTCAAAGAATAAACTAAGTGCGGTATTTAGTTTTAAGCAACAGTAAAGACTTAAAACATTAAGCCTTTTCTCAAAAATATTTTATGGAAATCGATCTTTAAGTCAAAATTCTTCAAATCTCAAACTTTAAAGGTCACACCAGTGCAAGTCTTCAAGTAGTTATTCTGAGCAGTAATTAGGTTCCGTCAGGGCTTAAAAATAACTTTCTTGATAATCAAAGCATTTTCTTAAAATTAAAAGTTTTAAAATGCTAGTTCTGGGAGGACATTTGTATGGGGAATATAAAAAATAACGATCATCATCAAAAATGTTTAGCCTAAAGCCAATGCCAAAAGGCAATTTTGTGCAAAATTTCATCAAAATATCTAAAAATTACGAGTTGTACTTGAATACATGTACGTCCAGCCAGATGAACGAACGAACATGCTTAAACTTCCTCCGAAAGTAATTCTATGTCCATTGGTATGCTTAAAACAAGGTCTCAGATCATTATATTTAGGCGTTACAAACATCTGCACAAACATAAAATACCCCTACCACGTATAGGGTGTGGGTACATAAATAAGCTTTTGTTATTTAAAAAACTTTAACAAATTAAATTTTTTTTTTCTATAAATGTATAAATCGATTCGAATCGAAATTTAAAAATTCTTATTAAAATTCCTATATTAAAAGCATTGACAACTCGATCGATCGAGTAGAATTTCGATTCGAGTCGAATGCCGTAATTTTCCTCTAAGGCAAAAGGCACAGATAATAAATACAAATTTTGATATTTTTCCTAAATTGTATTGCATTGATCATTTGCTTCTCTATTTAACTCTACAGCTGACCTAATTTCTCCGTAAACATATTCAATTTCAAATGTGTTAAGTATATCCCTAATCTAAATATTTTCATGAGAGTATTTCATTAAATTATGTACAGTTGATTGTAAGTTTCAATACATGTTACAAATAGTACAGGATATATAAATTTGTGTCAGTACTTAAAAGCACATATGCACTTCCAACTTTGCCTACAAAATAGTTACACAAAATAGCACAAATATTTGTTTATGCAAATCTATGACTGTTGATTTATGTTAAAGGAGGACACTGGGAACCAATGAGTTTGTATTAAAGTTCTTAATTACAATTACTTTAATGATGTGGCATGAACTTTTTTGTTGAGTATCCTGAAAAAATAAAAACAAATATTTTATTTTAGTTTTTAAACATAATAATTTTTTAAAACGTCTAATGCTGGTGGTAGCAATATAGTCATCTATGTATATTTACCTAATTTTGTTTCTGGTACTTGCTTATCTTTGGGTGAGTTTACATACATATAACCCCTTTGCGCCAAATGATCTTGAGCGACATTAAAAAAAGTTTTTATAACAATTCGTCTGTACTGTTGGCGCAGCGCGAATTCTGTCGCCGATTCCCCGTTCGTCCGGCACCGACTGCGCAAAAAACTGCGCCGTTTGGCCACCAGCCTTGAAGAGTATGGGACCACATAAAACGTTTCCAGAAGTGACTGGCCTCGGAGCGCCCGTTTTGCCGAGAGCTTCGTCGTCGTTCGCAAGGGTGTCAAGCTGTCGCCAAAAATATCCACCGGACGTCTTGCCTAAGAATAAGCCATCAGCCGGTCATCCCTAAGGCGGGTTTCGGTCAAATACCTATGCATGTTCCCGTACAAAGTCCATTCCGTGCATTAACTGCAGCCTGTCGACCGCCAAACGCGTGTAACCTATGTCCAAGCCGTCCTTAATCTCGAGACCGATGTGGACGATTTTTCATCTAAGATCATAATGAGCAATGAGGCTCATTTCCACATTAGCGGGAACGTGAACAAGCAAAACTTTCGCTTTTGGGGCACCAAAAATCACCAAGTGATGCACAAAAAGCCATTACACCCGCTCAAACTGACGGAATGGTGCGCTGTTCACGCTGGATGAGTCATCAGCCATTTTTTTCGAGGACGCAGCTGGTCAAATGACAACAACGGACGGCGCGCGGAAAAGGGCCATATTAGTCGATTTTTTTCTGCAACAATGGAACAAATTAGGAATGGAAGACATGTGGTTCCATGAACACGGGGCAACAGCTCACACTATGCGAGCCGCAACTGATATTCTAAATGCGGCGTTCCCGGGCCGCCTCATCTCTCGTTTTGGCGATTTACATGAACATGTCCAATACCCTAGAAGCCCTCAAGGATAATATTCGACTCGAGCGCGAGAGTCTGTCGCCCAAAGTGCTGAAAATTACCGTAAAACGAGCACGTAACGCAGTCCATTGTGACGGCATCCATTTGGCTGATATCATCATTTCGACTTAACCAGCGAAATTTCTAAGATTTAAATAAACATAATCAAGAAAAGATAATCAAAGTTTTTCATTTAGAAAAAATGAGAACTCAACAACATCTGATAATTCCTTTTGGCCCATTTTGTAGTACCCGATAATTATTGTCCCATCGACTCCTTTTTTTTAAGTTCTAGAAAAATCATCTGGGATCGTTATGGGAGGACCACTTAAGAGTTTAAGCACTCTAAAGCTCATTACATAGAGCTTGTAAGATTCCCTCTTGTCTGATAGCACTACTTAGGAGCCCAAAAGGTTTCTTGTGTGGTCTTCGAGACCAGACAGTTCGTTTCAACCTAAGTGGTTAGTTTTCTAAAACAAAAACTTGTATATATATGTATATGGAGACTTTGGTATCGTGTTGGATTGAATAAAACTAAATTAAAAAATATTTGGCGTAAGGTCTTAGATGTATGTTAAATGGTTTGGAACGAGAGAAGCACCTATTTAAGGGAAACTATGGTCGTTAAAACATATACCGCGGAGGAGTTTGTTTTAAATCTTATGTTTCAATATCGGGTAAACATTTTCAAATAAATCAATGGTGGGCGAGTTGCCCGCTAATTTTAAATTATATTTGTTTTATATATTCTGAAGGATATTTCTGATTGCTAATACTTCGACTTATTGCACAGTGTACCGCTAAGGTGATAGTAAAGAAACTCAGTACTAAACTTGTTCAATCAGTTGACCTATTTACTGTTCTGATGGCAATGGTTATTAGTCATGGCAGGATCTTAAGCATAGAAATTAAAATGTGTGTTTTCCTTTGCTTGTGTTTATGTATTTACTAGGTGTTTGCGCCTTCAGAAGAAAAATCGGTAAGGATGTGTAGTAAGTAGCTGAAAAGATACTGTTTTCTTTATCCAACACATACATTCTTTAAGAACCTAAGGCCTGCGACATGAAGTATTTTATGCAAAACTGAGAGTTTGAAAATTTTATTGAGTTTTTTAAAATTTTTATGTTGATAAAAAAAATTCTTTTAAAAAGTATTTAAATGCGAGGACAAGGACATGGTTTCGCAAAAAATTTCTAAATGTTTTTTTAGAGAGTTGTTTATGGAAGACTTTAAAATATGTTTTTTAAATGTAGAAATTCTTACAGGCAACTTAAAGATATGATTTATCTTAAAGTGATTTTTTTTAACAAATATTTATCATCTCTATTACATTTAAAGTAATATTTTTAAGATTATTGCCATCGATATATTTTTAAAATAAAACAAAAAGAAATAAAATTTACATCAACTTATATTTTCGGCTTTTTTTTTTGCTCCTTAACATTACAGTTTATTTATTACTTTACCTCTCCTTCTTCTTCAACTCGCCATCCTTTTTTATGTTTTTAAGAGCCTTAACTTTTTACTTAAATAACATAAAAATTAATTGCAGTCGTAAAAATTATATTAAGAAAAAGGAATATATTTTTGGGCATTTATTTTTACATACATAAATAACCATCCAAAATATTTCCTTATTCTAAAGGATGTGTAGCAATAAAATTGGAAAATAAAATGCAGAAAAAATTAAACATTAAACAAGGAAAGAAAAAGAGGAAGATAAGGAAGAAAGTCAAGAGAAAAAAAAATTGCAGGAGATTGTTACATGACTTTAAGGCATCAATGTATGTATACTTGTATGTGTTGATATATGTACAGGACCATAAAATGACATGCTAATGGAAAAAAAGTTTCCTGTAACTGATGTTCTGATGGTAAAATAATGATTATAAGATATGGATGATGAGACCGACAATGAGAAAGGCGATTATAATGATGAGAACGAATGCATGAATGATGAATGTGAAGTTAAATGTATCAAATAAGATAAAACATTAATTACAAACTAAAAGATTCTAAAGAAACAACAAATTAATTGTATTTTTTTCTTCTCTTAAGTAATATTCCTTTTGCGTTTTTTTCCACTTTTCACTTTCATTTACTTGTCTATCAATCAGTAAGTTTTATTATTTAACAAGACACGTGGGTATTAATTTTCCTAATTAAAAATAATGGATTAACCAGCATAATGAACAGTTGTATTTATGGTTGTTTTTAAGAACAACTAAGCGTGACGAAAAGTTTTTCAAAAGCGTTTTTGCATGAGAGAGCTTTGGAATTTTGCGTATTGAAAAAGGACCCCACAAATCATAGATTATAAAATCTTTAACAAATAAATCAAAATTTTTATGCAAGAATATGGTAAAAAAAGCAAAATTTGTTTTGGTCAAATGACATTTAAGAAAAATCAAACATTATATATAAGAAGGACTTGAAAGGAATGGTCTTGCCAACGGTTTTCCCGTACCACTTGAAAATCATTTCATTGGTTGGTTTACGCTATAGTTTTCTGTCAGCTGAGGTCTTAAACTACTCACATGACTCTCACTTGAAGTAGCACTAGGAGTAATAATTCCAAACTGTATGCCAAAGGATATCCTAACACTTCCTCTCACTCATACACTCAACATTTAACAAGAACCATTAAACCACGTTTATGGTGTTAAGTATATAACGGCTTAGAAATTTACGGCTCTCGACACCAAGGACAGGATATTTAAGGCGAAGCTAAAAATCTCTCTGCTTTTTATCAATACAACGTAGGTAAGGTTAGGCTGGATAGAACAGGCAGCCGTTAAAAGAAAAGAGTCCTGGGTCCGCTTGACTCGGTCCTTTTGTGTTACCCGAGGAGGCAGATGGGAAGAGTGGAGATAGAAAAAAAGAAAATATTTTGAGAAGAATAGGAAAAATTAGTAAGATTAAGCAGACCTACCAGGGTCTTTGATGGAAATCAAACCCACGACTCCCAGACTAGTAAGCTCGAGCACTTACTACTGATTTTCTAGTACAAGTCAATCGGAGTATATTTTCGTGTTTAACTATTACCCAATGAGAAGTTTAAGGTGACAATAATCTTATTTTTTTCCTCCAAACATGGGCTGTTAGCTGAATCATACGGTTACCATCAACAAAGGGCTACATCACTCCAGAGACTTGTGAGATACTATGCATTCTCAGCCTTTTAAAAAAGAGTCCGAAGATCCCATTGTTGATAGTGGGCAGCTAAATTGTAACCAATTTCCTATAAGAGGAATGTAGTAAAAGTCACGGGTTGTCCAGCCATCGACTCGCTTTTTTTATTATAATGGACTTAAATTTAAGTAACACTAGAAAGCTGAACCTATCCCAGACATTTTCTTGTAACATAAGCTTGCGGGTAAAAATGTCATAGTTTGAAAACTGAGTAAGAACATTTCTGCCTGCAGTAGACGAAAATTCATTAAGCCCGCGTATATTCCTTTTACGTATGTTTCTGCCCAAAATAAACTGCTCTCATAAGAGAGACGATATAGGAAAACTGTCTTTAAACTCTCCTAGAAGAATTTTGACCAGGCACCACAATTAAACTAAGAACCATCTGTAAAAGTTTAACAGTCATAGTTCTTTACAAAGTTGTATGCTTACAGCTCACTTTTGAAGGGGACTGAACGGTTAAACTAGTTTTAAAGGCAATTGAGGGTGTTGTAAGTGAGAAAATTCTCGCTTGCTGTCAATTTTCAGGACACCGCAGCTTTGAACATTTTATTCAAGGTGCGCTTTCAACTCCCATATTTGATTTGGATTAACTGGTTAATGCAGAATTGATAAGGTCGATGCTTTTAAGTGAATAGGTTCAATGTAGTTGGGAAAATTGTTGGAATTGAAAAAAAACCCACTTGTAAAGAGTTGTGTATTGTGTATAAGGTTGGTTGGAAATGATAATAAGAAGAGACCTCAAGTCACACAGGACATTACGTAAGCCTGTTGTTGGCTAATTAAGTGATCTAGGTAAAGTAAGGGTATGTTAGGGGGAGAAATTTACGGAGTTTCGACGATTCGAACAAATTTAATTGACAGGTTCCACTTCAACCTGCTCAAGTGAAGCACTAGGTAATTTACGTCGTGATTGGGGTCGCGTAGAAGCTGGACAGTGACACAGTGTGTCATTTTTGCACTGAAGCTTAATTTTGAGCCTACAGTTTTTCCCCCAAAAAGCACCTAACTTCGTAAGGCTTTTTTTTCTCTCCTCATAATGACATTTTTATTTCAATTCCATTTCCAGGACTAGTCCTTCGTACTTAGCTCTCTTAGGTTTTATTATTGTGCTACCCACGAAACGAGGCTTTTCTGGTGCTTTAAAAATTTCTGCAGAAATATGCTATGGCTATTTGAATATGTAATACTGGTTGACTACATAAAAGATCAAACAAAGTAACTTTTAGACCATCGGACTAGGATAAGAATCATAGAAGATAACATTTGTAGAGTTTGTTCGTAGAAGCACATGATGGCAGTCGAGCTTTGCTCAGTATTAGACCAAGAAATACAGGAAAGCTGTAAGAAAATTCAGGTAATTACGAAGTACTCTGTGTTAAGAAGCGAGGTTAACAATTACAATTTTGCTGTTATACTTTAGTGGAGTATAGAGTAAGGGCCAATGAACTAAATAGATTGTCACAAAACTACTAGAAAACTTGAACGATGAAGAAGTGGCCTGCTTCGATTTACCTTTTTTACTTTTCAGCCCTTAACATTATAAATAGATTTGCATACATTTTGTATATTGTTTTGAATTGCTTTTTAAAACATGTCAGATTTTTTAGAAAATTTTTTTTCAACCGTAAAAATGTGCAACGTTATATATGGAAGTCCAAATATTTAAATAATTTCCTCGAACTCATTTTCCTCTTTTTTTTATGTCTTTTTTTTAATTTACAAAGTTACATATCTTACTAATGTACACAAAAATATTTATTTTATTTTACGGTTTACTACCTTCAACTGCAATCACATTTTTTAAAAACAAAAAAAAACAAAAATATATAAAAAGATAAGCCAACATCATAAGCATCCATGTCTGCAAGCAACATTCAAAAAAAGTAAAAATAAATATGAAATTTACACAACTCATAAAAGACCACAACAAATGGAATTCATTTGTTTTTCAAAACCGTTTATAACATAAGGACGATTAAAATCCAACGATACGTTGCACGGTTTTGTAAAAGATATGCATATATGAATATATGTTCACCTCTATATGTATTTATTTGTAAAAAAATTAATCTTGACCAAACAATTAAACTGTAGAGAAATTTATAAAACAAAAAAGAGCAGGTTTGTAAACTGACCAAAAATATATTTTAATCCATCCTGAAATATTTAAAAGGAAAATTAATTTTAGTGTACTCCTAAAAGGCAGCAATGGATTCTAGCAGAATTTATATTAGATAAGTATTTTTATATACATTAGATATAGCATTAACTTTTAAACATATTATGAGAATAGCTCATAGAATTTTGAACTCCCTGTTCTTAAAGGAAGAAGGGAAAGAGAGAAGGAGAGCGTTTTGTATCAATTCAAAGAAACCTTCTTGAGATAAGGCAAATGCTTGTCTACAAAAATAGGGGGACAAACATCTGCAAATACTTTTTTTAACAGACTTCACCATAAGCTGCAAAATGTAATATCGAGATAAATTAAAGCGTTATTTATCGACGCCACCATGATGTTCCACTATTTTCCACTTCCAACGAATTCATGTGAAGACGTCGAATTTTCATGGGTAACATAATGGGTGCAATGGTTCCTAACCTACTTGCAGCTAAATAAATTATTCAAGAGTTTGAGAAAAGTCCGCCATGACCATCTCCACGAGCGTGCAACTAGAGTTGTTTTCTAGGGCAGTTAAAAATATCCTTTTTGCCGGTGGTTGCACTGCATATAAGTGATTTTCTTTTAAAACTGACTCCATCTTTGGATTTCAAAAAATTTCAAAAATTTTCAGTGACATGGAAATTTAACATTCGTGTCTGTTTGTTTTCGGATCTCCATATGCGATTCGTAATGTTACAGGATATTTTAATAGATCCATCCTCCATTATGTTTAATGGTTCAGCTTAAAAATTATTTTTTTAATTTATAAATCCTGATGCTAGCAAATGCATAACTAAGTAATTTCTATTGATTTTTAAAGCTCTTGTTCAGTATGAAAATCATATTCATAGAGCAATTCTCCCATTTTTCGTGTTAAAATGGCAACTTTTAAAGCGTTTCACCCATTGTTTACACGTTGAAACAGATAAAAAAACATTCCTTAAAATTTTTACTAGGGGAAGGTTTTTGGGCGCTAAGGAAGCTGGGCAAAACTTTGCGAATTAAAATTTTTCTAAGCAAAATATTCACACCTTTAAAAAAATAGTTGTAAAAATTTTGTTTACATTAAACGTTCAATGACTAAGGGCAAGCTAATGGCAAATATGTTTCTTTAAAATGACCGAAGTTATGAAATACAACAGCTGCGTCCATCTGATGTCTCTTAAGTCTCGCATTATTAAATTATAATTTTAATATTAAAAACAGAACAAATGATGTCTGCCTTTCATAGGCTGGAGTTGTATTGTGGCGTGTACCATTTGGGATTCATTCGAAGATATAGAATTTTATAAAAAATTGGGATATTTTTTATACACTTTTCTTAATTGGTTATTTACTTATAAATGATGACTTTGTCAAATCCCTTTTCTCTAAGAAATGTATTTATATTAACAAAGAAAATTTTATTAATAAAATTTTTCATTTAAGATTTGATTAATTTGATCACCTACACTCATTCATCAATCAATCGCTTTATCATTGCAATATTTTTTTAAGAAAAAAAAATAATAAAAAAGAAAATTTAGTTAACACGCAACAAATAGAAGCGATATATTTAGCTATGAGGGATCTGATGTATGCTTTGCTAAAAAAACTGACAAAATTAATTAAAGAATTACAATCCCGAAAACCAAATTGTACACAAAAAAAAAACAAACTTATTGCAATTTTTGTTTACCAAGAAATATAAATTTACCAAAAGCCATAGATTTTGCAATATCCCAATAAGTTTTAGATAAGAAAATCCAAAAAATTACGAAATTTTTATAATGTTTAAAAATACT
Source organism: Melanophora roralis (assembly GCA_963583895.1). Lineage (NCBI taxonomy): Eukaryota > Metazoa > Arthropoda > Insecta > Diptera > Rhinophoridae > Melanophora > Melanophora roralis. The sequence goes on from OY757189.1 coordinate 85,197,216, forward strand.
TTAATGTCTTAACTAACAGCCAACTTTCTTATCTGTTATTTTACTTTTTTATTTGTTGTTTGGCTTTCGTGTCTCTCCTTCCCTCCCTCTTTCTTTTTTATTTTTTTACAAGCGACCTTTTATCAAAACTTGCAAGATATCAATCATAATTTAATGATATCCTGCATGGATAATTTATCCGGTATTATAGGCTGAATTTTACACACACGTATGCACAATATTTTATTGATAAAACACATACATACACACTCACGTAAATGTATTTTTTATACTTTTAATGCGATAAAATTTAATATTATAATCGCCACATTCATGTAATTGCATTGCACACATTTGTTTAATAAGAACAAATAAGAAAGTTATAGTCGGTCAAGTCCGACCATAGTACACCCTACAAGGTATTTGTATGGGGAATATTCAAGAAAGAACCGAAGAAATTTGTATTCAGTATAAAAGTAAGTGACCCAAAGTTAGACACGTGTTCAAAATTTTAATGAAATTGCGTAAAATTCGAGTTATGGGCAAAAATGCTTATTCCGGGAGGACTTTTGTATGGAAGGTATGCCAGAAAACGGACCGATCAGCACGACAAATAACGAGATTTGTGCAAGTGTCAAAAAAAAATTATCTGTGCCAAAGTTCGTTTAACTATCTATTGAATTACGAGCTGTACTTTGATGACAGGAATGCGTGGACATACAGCCGGACAGACAGACGGACATATGGACGGACAGATGGACGGACATATCAAAATTTATTAATGAAATGATTCTGGGTCGACTGGTGTAACTGAAGGTGAGTCTCAAAACCATTTTTATTTTTTTTTTTGCGTTACAAAAATCTGCACAAACGCATAATACCCCTAACCAACGATTTCGTATGACTGGTAGTCTTGAAAAATAGGGGACGAGGTGTTCCACAATCCCCATTTGCTTATTATCTACACATAAACAACTATTGAAATATTTTTTATTGTGAATAATGTCCTGTTTGAGAACATATAATTTTTTTCGGCTTTCTTCCAGATAACCTAACTTTTTTTTAAATTTTAAGTGACAATTGTCATCTCTTGCCAGCAATTCTAGTTAGGCCTGACGACTGTTTCCCTTGATCGCAATCTAGCCCAAATTCATGGGCTTACCCCCCTTTTATAATTGAGTAAACAATTTTGTTTCTGGGTAGAAAAAAGTCACCCAACACCCATCAGAGCCCTAATCTAGTTAAGAACATCCTTACAATTATATCAAAGGCTCTAAAGCGTAGTCGGACTCGACTGTTACTATTTAAAGGGGTCAAAGTACCGATAATGTAAAGCTGTGTGATTGCTTTTCCAGACCTCTAAGCATTGCGATCAGAAGAAAGTCATGTGTCCAAATATAGCCACCAAGTTAAAATTCCACTTCCCTGACTGTTGCAAAGGGAGAAACTTTAAAGCACTTATCGCAAAATAGAAAAATTTTTTGGCGCATAAAAAAATTTTAAACTGAAGTAGTCGACACAGTTCACCACCTTAAATCAACTCAAATTTTTGAAAAAAAAGGGAATCGAAAATTAAAGCCAGGGAAAGTCTTTAAGCGGTTCAGAAAGATCTTAATAAAGTTAGTAACCATTTTATCGATTGAATGCCAAACAAGTTGAAGAAGGCCATCAGAGACATAAGTTTTCCTTTTCAATATGTTTGTCATTCCGTTTGTAATTTATTCAATGTCCATCTACAACCTTAAAAAGTATATATTTTCTTGGTTTTAATAGACAAGGAAGACAATTTAGCGATGTTCAACTGCCTGTCTGTACGTGTTATATTTAAAATCTACTTTTTGAAGCCCCTCAATGTTGCATAAGCCCTTAGGTGGTATAAAACTACCAGAAATATCTGCGATCCAATCGCTGTTGAAATCAAAAAAAATCTTCAATAACTTACGGAGATATAAGCGAAAAACCAAGACTACCTCTGTTTATTTTTCATCGTCCTAAGAGGAATAAAATTTATCCCAGACGCCCATAAATTTTTCCTCCCAAACATATTCCTAGATCACATTTAACACTTATTTCCATCCCGCAAGGAGGTTGCCATATAAAATTTACAAAAATGATGTTAAAGCGCCCATAAGTTCTCCAAAGTAGGCCTTAGATAAATTAGGTGTAGGACCAACACCCATTGGTTTCCTCTCCAAAACATATTCCTAGATAATACTTACTTCTTACCTTCATCGCCTAAAGGGGCTCCAAAACAACGTTTGGGAAATTGTAATTAATCCCTCCCCTACAGCTTACAGGGTGCCCACAGATAGGTCAAATGTAGGACTGACCCTAACTCAGTTTTATTTGCAAACACTTTCCTAAAGCATACTTACTTCCTATCTCCGTGCCCTACGGTGCTGCCATACGAAATTAAAAAAAAAAGGGTAAAAACCCCACAAGTTGCGAAGGATATATAAGATTCGGCACAGCCAAATATAGTGATCCTACTTCATGGTATTATTTTTACTTTATTTTATTATTTTCCAATATTTCGCTTAAAAATTATGAGAAACTTTTTCAGGGATATTTTCAAATATTTTTTATTTTTGGTCAATTAAAATTTTAATTTTTGAAAATATTTCTTAAGAAACTTCTCACAAAAAAATATTTAATCAAACGTTTACATAACCTAGATACCTTTAATATTTCAAAAATTAAGTTTTTGTCTTTTAAAACAAGGGAAGGGTTTAATTTAAAACTAAAAAATTTTTGAGGCTTCTGTGTTTTTAGCCATCTGTATAATAATTTATTTTTGCAGTTAAATTTTCATTATATGTTGAATACACACTTAAATACTTTCAATAATCAGATGTTAGCTCATCACAATTCGAACAATAAATTTTATAAGAATAAGTTAAATTGTTTTATTTTGAATGTAATCACAATTAGAACTTTTTGTTTTTTTTTGAAATGATTTTGATTTTGAAAAAGAAAAAACTAAATTTAGATTTAAAAAAATTTTTTTATTTCATAAAAGGTAATTGGAAAGTGTTTATTAGTATTTCATAAAATAAAAAAGTATGTTGGCGAATTTCCACAAAAAAATACAAATATTTTAATTGATTTCGTTTGGGATTTTATAAAACAACAGCAGTAATTAAATATTTAAATTCTTAAATAATTCTTTTACACAAAAAAAGAATACGAAGACTTAAATTGATTTTATTAGGGATTTTTTAAAAAAAACTACTCCTAAAAAAACTTTTTTTAAAGGCTTTAATCACTGGTTTTTAGTTTTAATATTTTTACAGTTTATGTAAAATCTTTAAATATTTTAATTTTAAGATTACATTATATCCAACAACGACAGTAATTGGTTTTTTTCAATTATAAATAAGAATTTAAATCTTTAGTAAATTCTTAAACTAAACTTTAACACTTTGACAAATTAAACTCATTATTGGACGTTGTTCTGCTATGGCACTTATTTGTTATTTGCAATATCAAATTACAAACTCATTAAGTGATAACAATTAATTATCTTAAATACTTAACCAATTAACCCAATTGCATTGAAATGTGGCTACAAATGTATACAAATTCCAGCAGAAATTTAATGTCCTTTGACAAGCTTTAGCAAATTGAAAAGAAATTATTTCTTTTGGACATTTAAATTTTTGTGCTTTTGATTTGGCTTAAAATTGTGTTTTCTTGTTGCAAGACTATTATGCAAATCACGTTTCTAAATCAAATCCTTGTTTATGACCTTTTCTCTTTATCTTTGTCTTTATTAATCTCCCTGGTTGATATTGTAGGTTTTTTAACAAAAGAATTTAATTTACACTATTTTGTATCAATTGCCAATTGTAGACAAAATCAGGACATCAATTAAGTTTTGAATTGGTTTAATTAACAAAATCAAATCAATGCAAAAGGAGTCACCATGTGATTTTTTGGATGTTCGAAAATTTAAATATAAGGTGGGGCCAAATTAGAAAGGAAATATTTTTTTAAAAAAGAGAGTTTATCCAAAACTTCAAAAACTTCTTATATTGTTCCATTAAAAAAACAAAGCTCCTGGCGTTGATAATATAAGCAACAAAATGCTTTAAGAGCTACCTTTTACTGCAAAAAGAATAATTCTTTTTATTTTTAACGCAATAATTCGGCTTGAACATTTCCCACCTATATGGAAAATTGCCTTAGTAAAGATGATGCCTAAGCCTGGCAAAGATCCTTCAAAGGTAGAGTCTTATAGGCCTAAAAGTTTGTTACCAACTTTGTCAAAACTGTTTGAAAAGCTGCTTAAAAACAAGCTGACTCCGATCCTGAATGAAAACAACTGCATTCCAGATCACCAATTTGGCTTTGGAAGTCAACATAGCACAATCAAAAAAACTCACAGACTGGTACAGGTTATAAAAAAAGCCTTTGAAGAAAAGAAATACTGCTCCGCGTTATTTATAGATGTCTCTCAAGCGTTCGACAAAGTATGGCATGAAGGCCTGTTAAACAAATTAAAGCTCAACCTTCCATCTAAAATTTTTAACCTATTAGAAAAATACATAACCGGCCGACAGTTTAAAATCAAAGAGGGAAACCAAATAAGTTGTTACCAACCAATAGGGGCTGGTGTACCTCAAGGGAGTATCCTTGGTCCAACCTTGTACTTGCTTTACACGGCAGATATGCCAACAAACAGTTTTACGCACACGTCTACATTTGCTGACGATACCGTTTTTCTCAGTATTCATAAAGAGGCCACAAAACAACTTCAACATCACGTATCCCAAGTTGAAAAATGGGCAAAGTTATGGCGTATTAAAATAAATGAACAGAAATGCGCCCACGTTACTTTTACGTTACGCAAGGAAACGTGCTGTTTTGACTGCTCCTCGAAAATCTTTAAAACTGTAGAGAATTAATGAAAATCTTTTGGTTTACTGCACAATTATCATAAGATTGTGTCAAAATATATTATAATTATGACTTAGTTAAAGTTTTTTTTTACCAAAAGTTTTACCAAAACAACAAAAAATTTTAGTTGAAACTATAAATCTTCTTTGAACTTTTTTTTAATTAAAAAATTTTTTTAAAACTGAATGATTAATTTTCGTTTAAAAATGTTTACTGGGATTTAATTTTTCTGCTAAACCCTTCTCAACCCTTTGATGAGCTTAAATATTTATAGAGAAAATTTTTTATTGATTTCCTTTTGCTGCTACTGTGATTGAACTACCACAACAACAAAATGTCATCGCAAAATGTAATGAATGTTAATCACATCCATTTGACTATTTTGCAAAATTAATGAAGACGATTGCCATGAAGCCAACAACACTAAACTATAAAAAATCCAATAAAAAATTAAAGCAAATCACAAAAATCCCTACAATTTAGTTCGAAATATCAACCCCCCAATTTCCAATAAATGGGGTTAATTCTATTGTCTAGAGACAGTGATTTAAAAAAACATTAAAAAGACAACATATATAAAATGGCACAGGGAGTTGAATTAAACTAAAATAAATGGAAAAAATTGATGATTGAACCTCTAATGCAATTATCGCTTATTGGCAGCAATTACTTGTGATATTTTAGTTTTGTTTTTTAACAGAAAAAGAAAAGGATTTAAAAATAAAAAAACAACAAGTTGTGACTTAATTTTCACCTACTGTTAGTAACAATTACAAGAAGACCATTTACATACGTTTACTAATACATAGTTACTTTAACTAACAAGAGTGTTGAGTATTGTATGTTAAATGTTTCCGCATCCGCTAAAGCCGAATAGAAGCAGCACTAACAATAGCGACAACAATGTTAGTTTTTATTCAAAAGGAAAGTTTTGCTAATCAAAAAACAAACAACCCTTTACTGTAAAAACCACGCACAGTGGTAAAAAATTTTTATAAATTTTTTTGTTTCACTTAGTTAAGAAAATCTTATAAATAACTTTCCAAGAAATAGAATTTTTATTAGTCAAACTAATAGTAGCTAAACGTAGGAAATTCTACAACATTAACGTTTCGAATCCAAGCTTCTTATCCACTTCTTTATAATTATTTTTAAAATGTGTTTTGGCATGTGGCCGAGCATTGCCACTATGAAGATATAAGTTTTCATGTCTGGGCGCTTTTTTGGCTTTAAATAAGTCACTGTATTCAGTACTAGTTGGGTGCCATTATCTGGGCAAATTTCAAATAACAACAGAAAAGACATTTTAAATTAAACTAAAATTTTGCACGCTGATTAGCGCCACAGATACAGGGTGTTTGGTGGTAAATCTATAATTTTAAATACTTCAAAAAGTAATAGACGGTGCCGAGGGAGGTGGTGTTGTTGAAATTATTAATTTGCTGATTTGTCAGCCATGATGTCGCAGTGGTCCAATAAGCATCGCTAGTTCTTACGTATTTGCTTATGGAAAAATTTCTTCAGAGAATGTTATTCGGCCGAGTGTTAATTTAATTCGTTCGTGGGTGTAGAGATTTCACGCAACTGCTTCAGCTAAGAATGTCTTACTGCTAAGGCCCAGTCGATCTACAAGGACTCCCGAAAACATTGAACTGATTGAAAGAGTGAAAGAGTCAGGCTGGACCTTCAAGATAAATTATTCATGAAATTTAAAAAAAAAGGATCTAATATTACTTCCTTTTTAAATATAAATCGTTCAAGAACTGAAAGAAAGTGGCTTTTTTGTGAAACGATGTTGAAGCGTTTTTGCATTGCAAATCCAGTTTTTGGAAAGACGAGGCTCGCGCGACCCTCTATTGAAACAGCAAAAACCATTGCATTACATATCTAAGTTGTAACACTAAGTTAGAGCGTAGCGTTAGTAATAAGAAATGGAAAAAAGAAAAAGCTTTGGTTTAGTTGGTTTAAGTGGAAAAAACTTCGTGCCGACTCACCTCGCCACATGGATCAGTGGGTTAAGTGGCTGATGTCTTACAACCAAATTAATAACTAACAACCGAACAAAGAGTACTGATGATGAAAATCGTAGCTGTTTTTCGAAAATGCATTCTACTCGGCTAGTATCGGTAAAAATCTTGTCTTTTCAATAAAATTTTCCTTTCTTAACTAACGCTAATAAAGTAGTAAAAAGTAAAAATATTAATTTCTTCATTTGAAAATAAATGAGAATTTAGTATAGTATTGAACTTGAGCCTGATAAAAAAAATAAAAATTGTCTTAAAACAAATAGTTCAACTAATAAATAAAACGAAAACATAAAAATTTTTATTTAAGTTTGAAAATTAATTTTGCTACCAGACACCCTGCATTTGACTTAGATTAAGTCAGCTGCTTGTTTAAGCTCCTTTTGCGCTCTTTTCCATTTCAGTTGTCTTAATGAATGAATGTTCTTCATCACCAGTAAACAATTTTTAAAAAATATTGTTTTTTTTTACAGTTTGAGTGCAACATTTTTGAGGTGTCTCTGCTTTAACTCCTGAGTGTTTGACCCAATCTTGGTCCTTTTGGTCAAATTTGTAAATGTAACCGCTTTAAACTTGCCACCTCTTTGGCTAATAATGATTTTTTAAGCTTATGCTTTGTTTAAAAACAATATTTATGGATTAGGGCCTTTAATTCTTGGTTTTAAAGTTCTTTGGCTTGCTTTAATGCTCTTTGTCTTTCGTGAAAAATTTCTAATATTTTACCATACGGACCAGCTTTTGCATGTTGATATTGACAGAACACATCTGTTTTAAGTTTTGGCAAGCAGTCGATATGCTTTAGCGTTACTTTTTTAATAAAAAAAAACTTAGTCAGCAAAATTAAGCCCCTTATTTACTGCTGGGTCAGAACCTCAATTAATTTATACTTATAAAAAATTCTTAGCTAAATCCACTGTAGTTCCAACATATCTAAATGAGTTTAGGTATGATGATGGTGATGATGGGCTTCAAATATTTCTGCTATTTTTTTCATTTTTAGTTTCGAATACTAAGTTTATGTGAATGTACATAGTTAATGTCATTGTACTAATAAATCGTTTTAGATACCTGCATATAAGTGCAATTGTTTGTCTGTCTGTCTGACGCCATGTCTATCTATTTTACTATTCTTTATGCTTTCTGCAACTAAATTAAACAAGTTTACACATACACTCACATATGTTTTGCATATTTAAATGAAAACTTTAACACATAACTATGTATGTATGTGTGTTTATATGAATGCATTTATATGATTTAAATGAATGTGCATTTATTTGCTTGTCCGTCTGTCTCTTTGTCTTATTGTCTTTTATTCCTTACATTTGTGTATTTGAAAAGTACTTTTCATTACACTAACAGAAATACCGATGATGGCATAACTGGGTATTTATTTCCCTTCGTAAAGAGAGAGGGTCAACAAAGGTACTTGATGAAGCTTTTAGTTTATGCTGAAATTTTGCAGGGTTTCATAGTATTTTATGTTTGCATAAGATTAGCCCATAAGTGTCCGTCATTGAGTGTAAGTGACATGTTTTGATTTACCATTATAAAATTGTTATTTGTTCTACACTCAACGCGCTACATGCACCTGCATTGGTTTGTACATATGTTAGTATATGCATATGTGAATGGATTTATTTACATATCTTTACATCCGTTTTTCTATACATATTGCGTTGCTTTGAACAAAATTTAACTTATATGAAGAACAGAAGGTACTAAAGCAAATACATTTGTTTAAAGAATTTATTTGGTTGCAAATAATTAAATTAAACTTAAGTTTTTGCAAGAAAACATTTTAGACAATTGTTTCTGTTTTATAATCAAAACGTTTCTAATAAACTTAGCTGTAACAACTAAGCCTTAGATCAAGATTGGAGGCGACCTACTGTAAGGCATTTGCTTAAGCTTGTTTGTAAAATCTGACTAGAACTACGCATATTCAAGGTTCGAAACATCAGGAGGCAAGAGAGTATTTGACAACAACAGGGGAAAAAGTATCCTTCCTATTGGTTACAAGATATTATCAAGCGTATTGTGTAAAAGATTAAAATTAAAAGTCGACAAGATAATTGGGCCATATCAGTGAGGCCTTGTAAATCCACTATCTAGCAGATGAACACACTATCTGGAAATAATTTAAGACTGATGGACTGGAACATATTATCTTCTTGCCGACAATAAGGCCGTTCTTGACACCTTCCTACGTTCAAAAAGGTTTAAGGCTGTGTATAAGTTCGTAATCCCTGCAAAAGTGGCACAGCTCTGCAGGATGACCTTTATTGATACGCAGTTCTCAGTTGATAAAGGCAAGAATATCTTTGAGGCTGTAAGTACCAAGCGAGGTAGCAGGCAAGGAAACAGCCTATCGTAAGTTTCAAATCCTCTTAGAAAGGTGTATATAACACTCATACATCACCTCGAAAAAATTTGTGAAAAAATCGGCCAAAGTTGTCATGTAGGTAACACCAAGTCAATGCACAGAACATGCGGTTGACTTTGGCAGAGAGTGGATGTTGAAGAAATCAAAGAGTTTATCTACTTCGACTCTGGGATAAACAGAACAAACCACAACAAATTTTAGGATAAACGGGAGAACAATATTGGCTAACAAATGCAACAGGGTGTCTGGTGAAAAATTTTTATTTTAAAATATAAATGAAGAAACGGCGCATAGGGAGGGTAGCGAATTTGCCAGTCACCATGTGGCAGTCTTTGAGTGAGCATCGCGCGTTCTCTGTGGAAACACGTAATTGCTTGTTGGCAATTCTGTTCAAAGTTCGGAGTTCGGCGAACTCGTCATTGACCGAATGAAAAATTTATTTATTCGTAGGAGCAGAGATGCCGTGCAACTTCTTTGGCAATGAGTGACCCACGGCCAGATCCCAGTCGATTTTCAAGGACTCTTGAAAACAAAAAACTCGTTGAAGGCATTTTACAAAAAAATCCGAGATTTTCAATACGGAAAAGAGCAGTTTCACTGGGGTTTAAAGAATGCTTATTCATTAAATTTTAAACAAAAATCTACAGTTCAATACTTTCAAATTAGAATCGTTCAAAAGCTGAAAGAAAATTGCTTTAATTTACGCAAAAATTTGTGTGAAACTATGTTAAGGTGCTTTTGCACGGCAAATCCCATTTTTTCGGGAGACGACGCTCATTTTTACCTAGACGGCCACGTCATAAAGCAAAACTGCCTTTTCTGGTCTCCAAGAACCCGTAAGCCCCGATTAAGATATCAAAAACTATGCCATTGCCCTAGGGTAACTGTATAGTGTACCTTATTTATTCCCGAATGAAGCAGTTTGACCATTTTTTTGAAAATTCTTGAAGCCGGGCGATTAATATCAACTGCGAAAGTTATCGACGCATGATTGACGAACTGTTTTTGCCAATCCTGCGAGCTCATCCATCGTACTCTTCACACACGTGGTTTCAAAAGGATAGGGCGACTGCACACAAAAAACTGATTGGGCGCTTTGGGGACATCCTGTGGCCACCAAGGTTGCCCGATCAAACTCCCTTGGATTTTTTTTATTGGGACTACCTCAAAAAGAGGGTTTAAAATTACAATTCCCAATCTCTTGTGGTGGTAAAGGAAACTATTTATCGAGAATTCAACTCAACTGAACCAAGTTTACTGCAGCGTGCGGCGCAGAATACTAGACTCCATTTTGAACAGTGTGTGCAACTTGACGGAAGACATTTGGATGACAAACTCTTTTAGAAATTAAAATCACGTTTTGGTTTTTCCGTCCAATGCTCTTAGTGAAATTTTGTGTCAATTATAACGTTTTTTACTTAAGTTATAAAAAATATACCCGCCAATAGACACCCTTTTCTTAGACTAAATAAGCAGTAAGTAAGCAACCTCCCAACAGGCAAAAACCACTCTCTATAATACACTAATACCCTCCGTGTTTTCATATGGCTCTGTAGTATGGATACTTGTGAAAACAGATAGGTTAGGTCAGCTTTAATGCTAATCTGGCGATTGATAAAAAAAGGGAAACCAAAACTTCGATGGATTTATCAAATGGAGGAAGGATTCCCGAAACTTGGTGCCAGAAATTAAAAAGAAGCGCAAAAAAAACGAAGCTCCTGGCAATCGGTTTTATGTTTGACCAATGAGACAACGGTCTGTGATAGTAGTTTGCAATAATTTTGGATCCTTAATCCATTAATGTTTTTATAGCGTTAAAAGTTTCTTAGGGCCTTTCCCATACATAACGTTTGCATGTATGTATATGCATGGTTCAGCTGACGCATAATAGAATCAGTCACAAAAATAAGTAAAAAATAAAATAAGTCTCTCAATTATACGAATTACTGTCGCCAACATCAAGGCAACTGTCGTTTATGATTAAGGAAACAACTGACAAGTAACTAGCAATACTGTGGCAACAGCATGGCAGTCACCAATGGCAAATGAAGATGATGAATTAAACAATACAAAAGAAATGAAGACTAAACTTTGACTCTATTTTCTTGCATGAAAAATATTGCATACAAGGCTGACGAGATGCAAATATTCGTGGTCTTGTGCTAGATGAAAGCAAGAAAACGCAGCTAAAAAAACTGCAGTAATAAACAACTAGAAAAGAAAACAAAATAAAAAAAACGTTGAAAATATACATTTCTTTGACTTTAAAAAGCCAACAAGGCATTCAGATTATTTAATATAATAAAATGAAAAAAGTAAAAAAATAAACAAAAAAAAAATAAGGGGCTGCATGGAAACATAAAAGTTTTCTAGAAAAAACAAAACAAAACATAATGTTAAATATAGAAACAGACTGCAGCAGGGGAAACGGAAACATTGCTTGCCAATAGCTAAGTAGTGTATCCGTATCCTGTCATAAGAGTAAACAACAAGACCTAAAAAAAATAATAATTTTTTGCCTTCATGTTGCTTTTTCTACTGCTCTTATCCTTGTTTTATCCTGTATTTTGTTTGAGGTTACATGTTATTGTTTTTGTTTCACTGTACAACTCGCATTTTATACTAAAACTGAAGGGGGAATAAACCTTAAACCAGTTATAACAGACTAGACTAAATAAAAAAAGCCTTTGGCTGAATTTTCTATAGACTTATTTACAGTCTGTTCATAAACATAAGGACACGTTTGTTCTGTTTGATGACTAAATTTATTATTTTTATTTTTTGTATATTTTTTTTTTGCATAAAAACTCTGCTTAGTTTTTGTGCTGCCTTCAACTAAATGAGTTAACACATACATTAGTTACTTTCCAAAGGAATTAAATGCAGCGTAGGCTTGTTCATGACTTCCAAAGGACATTTGTTATTACATTTGAAGCCGTAGCAAAAGAAAGAAATGATAAAAAAGGACATGAACAATATTGTTAAAGGTCTTCGCTATTAACCGCTTGAAGTGTAAAATGACAATAACCGCTGTGCCATTAATAAAAATGTGAAAAGAACTGTGTGCAAAAATCGGTATTTAACCCTTTAAAGGTGCAATAATTTAACTTCTTTTATAATTTATTTTTTGTGGAAGAGGCAAACTGAGAAAACCTTAAAAATTTCGCTTGTAACGATTTCTAATTCATTTTATTAAGTAAATATTAAAGAAAAGTACAGAGTGTCTGGTGGCAGATTTATATTTTCAAACTTAAATTAAAAACGTAATCACTGACACAAAGTTTTACTAAGAGCACTGAATAAATAGATTTTATATTTTAAAGGGGTCTTTTCTTGGACTGAACACACCGTTCAAAACAGAGCCTTGTATTCTGCGCCACACGCTGCAGTAAATTGAGTTCAATTGAGCTGATTTCTCGACTAATGTTTAAATATACAGCCACAAATGCTAAGAGATTGTTATTATATACCCTTTCCTTGAGGTGGACCAATAAAAAAATCCTTTCGGGGGACCTCGTTGGCAATTGGATGTCTCCAAAGCAATTGATCAGTTTTGGGAGGAAATTTTCCCGAAGGAAACTCATTGAAGCTCAGGCTCTGTGTGTAGTCGCCCCATCCTGTTGAAACCACCTGTGTGAAGAATACGATGATTGAGCTCTTAGGTTTGACAAAACAAATTTCGTAATCATCCGTCGATAATTTTCACCGTTGACACTAGTCGCCTGGCCTAGAGAATTTTCCAAAAAAAATGGTTCAGTTATCTCAAGCGTGGATAAGACACACCAAACAGTTACCATGGGGCAGTGTAATGATGTTTTATTCGAGAGTTGCGATTTTTTGGAGACCAGTAGCGGCAGATTTGCTTGCTGGAGTGTCCGTTAAGGAGAAAATGAGCCTCGTTGCCTCAAAAAATGCAATTTACAGTGCGAAAACGCTCCAACATCGTTTCACAAAAATTTTTGCGTAAATAAAAGTTTCTTTCTTCCAGTTCTTGAATGATTGGAATTTTTGAAGGATCAAACTTCAGATCCTCTAAAAATTTTCATAAAAAAGTCCCAGTTAGGATGCTCTTTTCGGTATTGAAGGTCGCAAATTTTCAGGTAAACTGATTTTAGCCAGTTTAACGATTAAAAAATTTGGAAACTTAATTTGAGAAAAGCAAATCTGTTCGTATAGTTCATTAAGCACCTTTTATATTTTCCGGCCAACATAATCAATCCAGTGCGCAAGTGATTGATTTTGTTATATATCGTTTTTGAGCAAAGAAAATCTTGAAGTTCTTAAGAAGTCTGTATCAAAATTAACTCTTTCACTCAAAAACTAATCAATTTAACTCAGGAAGATAATCTTAAGATGTTTCAGGGAGCATTTTTTTAGGGGTTACAAAAATATGCAAAAATGGAAGGGTATCGGCAACACAATCGCCTACTCCTGTGTGATGAAAGAATGCGTCACAATTCACTTTAAGGATACCTGTCGTTCAAAGATTAGTTGTAATGTAGTCTAAGCACGGCTGTCAGAGAAGATTCCGATATTCCTGCCGAGTATCTTGTAGTACCGTAGCCAGTTAGCCGCTTTGCCCACCGCCGACAGTTTACCCTGCAATATACTGCATTAATTTGAAAGTTTAAATATTTGTGCAATGAATATGCCTTTTTCAATACCAGTTTTACCTTTAGACCATCCGTGTTTATCTACAGACCGAGAGGTCTTGAGAAGATGATTTTATCTGCCCCTTCCTCTGAAAAAAAAAACAAAAAAAAAATTTCTGCGGCAAAAAACCTCCAGTGTTTAGTAGACAATCAGATTGGAAACAATGTCCACAGTCTCATGGCCACATGCACTGTGTTTTCATCATCCCACAGAATGCAATCTTATCACGGTGTTTTGCGCTAGACTCTTTGCTAGGAGATCCGATGGGAGCTAGTTTAGTATGTTCAAAACTGACCTAGTTGAAGTTCTTATAATTGCGCCTATTATCAGGATCACCGTGTTGCGCAACGTCCTCTCAATGCGAAAACGATTTGTGGTAGTGTCCATAGCTTTCTACCAGAGCTCAGCTCTAAAAAAGTCAGCATTTTTAACGTCTTATAGAGCGAAAATATTTAACTACTCTAAAAAATTTGGACACCAAAAATTTAATTTTTGCATTTGTTTGCATTATTCCACGTCAAGCTCCATTAAGTAAGTGATACACCATTCGTATAATGAATCAGAGACTATTTGAAAACGATGGTTATACACATTAAGTATACGCACGGAGGTCTAAATTACTTTTACTTCATAGATTAGTTATTTTAAAAATAATTTAAAGTTTTATTTTTATTTTATAAAAGGTCGGCCATTTTAAAGTTAAAATTTGAAAGTACAAGAAACCAAAAACGGCTTGAGATTTTTTTCAAATTAATTGTTTAGTTGTAAAGTAATTTTTTTCGATTAAAAGAAAATGAATTCGTTTTATTCATTTAAATGCAAAGGCTGGCCTCAGAGTACCACATTCATACAGACCAATTTTTAAGCAATTTTCTAGTATACGGGACTATATTTAGGCAATAGAATTACGAATGTTTGCCTTCAAATGCTCAACTGTCTGTGGTTTGTCCGTATAACACGTGCCAACGGTGTCAAAGAGCTGCGATTTGACGGCCAACTCACATCATCACTTCGTCTAACTAAACGGTTAAAAAATGTTGTAACAATTAAAATTATTCTGCTTAAACCAGATAATATTTTCTTTAAGTAGAATAAATGTTTTAGAATTAAGGTTTTAGACAAACAAAATTGTTTATCCCCTAAAAACAGCATTTGGATGCCCCACGCCTGGCTAATAAAACGCTGGAATATTTGTACATGCAAACTGGTTTTTATCAATTCAAAATTCTTTTCTTTAAAAGATTTCTTCCAAAGATTTTTATTTAAAAAAAACAATTGTATTTTTAAAGCAATAAGCCAAGAAATCTTAACTTTTGCAAAATTATCTATTTCAAACATTTTAAATGGTTTTCTCTTATCTTGCGCTTATTGTTGCGTATAACAAAACCACTTGAAATATTATCTCATTTTCATATCATCATTGCTGAAGTGGAATTACTTTTTATTTTCCCCCTTTTTCGTAATTCATTTCTATTTGCTGTTTTTTTTTTGCTATATTTCGGTTTTAATCTTATTATCATTATCATTGTAAGTATTTGTATTATTCTCATCAACAGCATCATTGACTCAATGAATTGATTGTATGTTTAATACGTTTGATTACTAATGTTTGTGAATATTTTTAAAACATATTGAAATCATTTGAATTAAGGGTTTATAAATTTTTGCTTTTTTAACTTTTTTCTTTTAACAATTGTTTGAAATTGTAAGAAAGTGTTACATTTTGCTTACATCAAAGCACTTTGTTAGATTTTTGTTTAGTTAAGCAATTTAGTTCTTGGTTTAAGGACAAATGAAAAATTTTATGAATTTGTTATATTTCAATTTAAGGTTGCAATTTGTTTTTTTAGTTTTATACAAGTAATAAAAGGCTTTGTACAGTTTGTTGTTTATTTTTTGCTAAGACAAGCAATTACGTAGTTAAAGGACATCAAAAGGATTTTGAAAACACCATACTTATAATATTTAGCTAAAAAGAAAATTTAGAATGCTGGAATTAATTTATTTACCATCCCTCAAGCTTAGTTGCTTCCCATTTTAATTTGTAAAATATATTCATGGCCATTCTGCTGTAACGTTTAGCTTACAAGAGAGTGGACTTAAAACTATTTTCTTCTCGGTATATGCCACGTCTCATACATATTTAATATTTTTTTGGGTAAAAATTTAAATAAGATCTCATAATTTTCACTATGGATTTCTTTCTAGAAGTCCAAGCGCGGAAAGAAACATCAAGACAAACGGCTTTGACTCCCTTTCCGACTTGGTGACCGGAATTCTTAAAGATTGTCCTAACATTGAAATTGTTGTTGCTGGTGACTTTAATATTTTGAACTCCTAGGCTTTACCACTTCACCCATACAATTTTAGAAGGCTGCTATTTGTATTTTTATTGCTCGTAATCACCTTGCGTAACCAGTGAGTTGAAGGGTATCAAAATCACACCTTTGAGCTATTTCTTACTTCGTCTTCTTTTCATTCTTCAGACCTTAAAATGTTTCGACAAAAGCCCACAAGTGTTACATTTTTATTTACGCAAAAATTCGTTGGACAAATTTCAATGATTTTTTCGGCAAATCAACTGAAAACTATGTTTCTTTGGCATGTCAATGCTATGGCTAAAATCGTCGAAAGTGTAATTTTACTTGAAATTTAATCTGTTATCCTAAATAAAATGATTTTAAGTAGATCTGGATGGAAATTCTAGTTTAACCAGGCTTGCAAACCTGCATGTAGGTCCACAGAGAAAGCATTTAATATCTTGCAAGCTAACAAGAACGCTTATACTGATCTTAATTTGAATGACATGTTTTTGTCACTAACCAGGGTGAAAAATATAAACTCTTGGCTGAAATATTTTCAGGCAATTCAAATTTGCCAGAAAGCAACCAACCACTACCCGAGTTCAAAAAACGGTTTGGGTTTATGCCAGACAAACTCTTTCGGGTTTGGGAAATTATATCTGATCTCGACAGTATTAGGTCTCCTGGGCTGGATGGAGTATCAGCACTGATCTTGAAACAATGCTCTTCAACGCTGACGTCCATCTTCAGCAATGTGTACGATACGGAGTTGTCCCCTTTATACTTGAAATAAGTTAATATTTCGCTAATCTGTAAATAGGGAAAAGCTTAAATCCTTGTGCTATGGAGAGTGTGGTTACCTACCACCTTGTAAAATATCTAGAGCGCAACGGTTTATAAAGTAACCGTTAGTGTGCCTTTTACAGAGGACGCTATACAGAAGATCTACTAGAATTCTAATAGAAAAATTGTTTGCCTTTATTTATCATTTTGACCAAAGTAAACTGGGGGCATGAGTTAAGTTTTGCCATTGTGCGCCTCTATCTAAACCTAATATTTTGGCGGCGGTAAAAAATGTTTCCGAATCGAAAGTTGATATGCTGGGATCCATCCTGTACGGGCCCCAGTGTGACCGTGTAAGCGGTCTTATATGAACTAAAGGTTCACAAGATAGAGTTTCTAGTTTTTCCGGGTCTACCCAGGCACATAAGAAACTGATGAAGTAGGCTCATAGCAGAAAAGGTGTAATTGTGTTTGGAAGTAGGTGAATAGGGAAACTGGCTACGGCTGGGGACCCTAGGATCTAAAATAGGATCCCGTCAAAGTAGTAGCAAGTTATTAAAAGGCCGGCATTGGCATGTTGAAGCATGTGCCTGACTCGGTCCTGACTGGCGGTGAGAAGATTGTGAAGCATGGATGATAGTGGAGTAATTGATTTGTCTAAATGAGAAAAGATCCTTCTAACAGAGCTGGGTGTCGCATCCGTTGGGTGCGACATGATAATCATAATCTCTCTTGCTTAAGGCTGGGTGCAGTTTCACAAGCATGTGGAGAGGTGTCTTGTCGGCGCAGATCTGTTTTGATTATGAAGAAGCGAGATCATAACTAGAAACGCAATTCAGGTTTAGATAGTCCAACTCCTCGCCAAGGGTTCTGTTGTGGCTACACATAGTCATGGCAGAGAATTAGTACCTGGGTGGTTGGGTGAACCATTCTGGGGGCGCTGGTGGACGCTTTGTATCCACCAGTGTTGAGAGCACCGTGAGTTATTGCCAGCATTGCAGGTATCACGTAAAACCCTTAACGTTTGCCCCGTCCTATTTCCGTGTTTATTCCTAACCTTTCTTTATGGCCTGGTATGTCAGACTTCAAAAGTTATCCCTTATCTTGCAGACAAAAGCAGCATGTGTTCTTCTTACTTATTTGATTTAAAGGATTATCTTCTGGAGACCAAATCTATGAGGCCCAGTGTGACTGATACAACTGGGATCTGGTTGTAATCTCCCAAAAGGTTAATGCGAATTTGGACAATACTAATTCCGGTAAGTCTCAGTGTTGTCCTTAGATGCTAAAATGCAATGTTTACAATGCTGCTGGATGGTATAAATGTTTGAGAGTTAGAAACTTGTGATGTTTTTGGCATTAAATACGTCTTGATTTCTTGAAAATTTCTAGCAATTACTTTACATCACTTGATCTTCGAAATATTTATACCTCCTATATCCTAACAGAAATTTAATACAATTTTAATGTATGGGCATCTGCCCTAACATTCGTCTTTGAGCTTATTGACCGCATATAGCAACTGGCGAAAAGACTCAAGGATGACGTAGGGGTACCTAGTCGTCTCGATTTACTTTACCTACCTAATTGCCTTATTCATAAAGCAACCCTGAATCTTTACTACTCTGGACCTCAACACGTTGAAATCTTTAAAACAAGCTTCACTGTGCACATTATTCCCTCAGCCAGTTTGCTTTTCGAACAAAGTCTGTGGCTCATAGTAACGACAACGCCTCCACTTTGAGTACATTGCAGTAATCGTCTAGTCTTAATATATTTGCGATTTTATGGTTTTTCCTGTGGATATCTGCCTTAGTTCCAGCATTAATATCAAACCCATCAGAACCCCTAGTACCAGCTTAATTGAGTATGGAATCAACCTTCTATGCAGTTCTCTTGGCAAAAAATCCAAAAGCAGTTGGCTTAGTATTTTTTTCAGGACACCTTGTAATGCCCTTTACAGTTCCAGGAAGCAAACCTTAGCAATTTCGTGAACCTTTTTAGAATCCTATTTTGGTAGTCTTTAATATAGCATTCCGCTACTAAAACAAATGATAGAAGTTTTTGATGAATATCGTTAACATTTATCCAAAATATTACCATATTTCCAGCTTGTGTAGGGACTAAGGACATTTAGAGTAAAGTAAAGTACAAAGAAGAATGTTAGAATTGACAAATTTAAAATTCAATGTAAAATATTTTCAATATACAATGAGATTATTATACACTTGACTCAAGATACAAATCTCTATTGACTAAATAAGCAAATCTAGTTATCCCTTTCTACTTTTAATAATTATAAATTCTAATACATTCCCTTTAAATGGCGCAGTCACATTTTGTCTGTTGACTTCAATTATTTTGTGTATTGTCTGGCATTTTAATAATTTATGCTCATTTACTAAGACCATTTTGTTTATTTTTATTTGAAAACAAAAATAAATTTCAACCAATTTTTTAACATTTAAATTTAACTGAAGCAAATATCAAGGGAACCCTTATGTGTATTCTAATTAAAATCAATTGTTGTTGGCAAGTGTATTGTTTTACCAGACTCAGCATTACACTTAAAAAGAAAACAAGAATGAAGTAAAATAGCAGAGAGCCGTCACAGCAGTAAAGTATGAAAAGAGTTGAAAATAGCAAAGCAGTAATAATGAAAAAATTATTTAGCAAATTTGAAGCGAAAACAATTTAAATGTAAACAAGAGTTAGCACTGAAATGCCAATACTCATGTAACTGTTACTGCACAGGGTTACCAGATCATGTTATTATGCCCGTTCAGTAGTAGTTTAGGAAAATTTAGAGAATTTTACTGACATATTTTATAATTTAATACTCAGTAGAGCATAGTGTGTTTGAGGAATAGTCTCAATTTCTGGTTTGTCTTAAAAGTTTACCAAAAGGAAACTATGGAATTTAGCATTTTGCCAAATGTTGGCTCTGGCTCATACTCAAGTGACACAAGTTTTGATCAAATGTTGTCCTTAAATTCTTCTGTGGCTTTTGCCTTCTTTGGAATTACATCTTCTTCAACAAAGCTCCAATGCAAATATAGGCTCACCGCGTTCTTGGAATTTGAAGAAGCTTTTGAAAATATGAAAATTGTGGCAATAAGTGAGACTTTTAGAAATCTAGGAGTGAAAGAGGTTTTAGTCAAACACATAAATTTGATGCTTAAGTCAAGAGTTGCAAATTAAGCGAAGAAGGGGTATAAGGGCTAAAAGAAGAGTAGTAACTAGGGAGACACAAACGAAGGGGTTAAATTACCTCTACTATTGCTTCTAAAGGCCAGCTGTATATTGATCAAATTTAATGCTGCAAATGAGCCAGTTTCTTTCAGTAGTCGGTGAGATACTGAAGTGCGCTTTGTGTGCCCTTTAGTTTTAGAAGTCCGGCACTCTGTGGCGAACAGTTTACCTTAACATTTCAAAACTGTCCCTAATGGTGGGAAAATTACACAATAAAGAAGCAGGGCCTGAAGAACAAGATTGTTTTGATTGGCTGAACCATGATGTACCATATTATTTTCCTCACGATACCAAAGGAGCACCACATAGGTGGGGTCAGAGCTAGAAAATATTTTTAACAGTTACAGCAGTAGCATATTATGAAAGATTAGTCTTAATCATTTAAATATGGACCAATGATCGTGTCACATAACCACAGGCCGATACTGCAAGCCAATACTTCGAACTTTAAGAGATTGTTGGGTGATATCCGGTAGTCTGTGTGATATGTGTTATCAATCATTTACTGCTAGATTTAAAATGAACTGCTTATAGACTTTTTGATGAGTGAAGTATTTGCTATGACATGACCCTGAAAATTCTGAGATTAAAATATGTATATGAGGAATATGTTCTAATAAATAAGGAGACCACAATTTGTGTCGACACTCCCATAACTTTAGGAGTTCTTAAGACGTATTGCGTCTGCTTGAGGAGGGCAAGGGGCTGCCGGATTATCTAAGTGAAATAAAGGACTCCTTAAAACATGTTGGATTCTGCGGCACTGCGATAAAACTTTCAATTCAAACGCTGTATACTGACATGTAAGGAAAAAGCTGAGAGATCTGATTTGGGGTCCTTATCGATAGATTAGTTCATGAAAATTGAATATGAAGATTCTTCAGTAAAAGATTCAAAGTGGTTGTGGGCCAGCTAGGTTCATGTGGTCAGGGTAAAGTTGTAAAATGAACAATATGCTCATAAAACTAGGGGAAAGGTTGTTTAGTTAGGACTAGGACTAGCAAATAGGAACACAACACTCCGCTTTGTTATAGAATTTGTAAGGATATCACTGTCAAATGCTACAGACCCATAAAGTCAAATTGTTGGGTAAACAAAAAGAACTAAGAGATATTTCGTGTAGCATGCTAAGAAGCATTTTTGGTTCTCCATAAAAATCTGGTGGCTAGGAAAAAGGCAATAGAAAAAGGTGGTTCGGCGGGTAATAAAGTTTTTGTATTCGTTTCAGTTCTTTTTTTAGTCCTTAAATTTTTTTTATTTTCTTTATATAATGTCTTTTTCTTCCTATAGTTCTTTCAAGGGTAACACTATGAGCTCAGAGAGCTCCCACTGCTGTTGTATGAGAATCTATGTTTTTCCAATATCCTCTGTTGGCCAACACAACCCTTAAAAAATTACCTAAAACAGCTAAACCCGGAAAATGTCGGATAACACATTCAAATCACTTCCCAGTGAGGTGACTAACCCATAACAGTTTTGGCAGATTGTCTTATTTGTAATGAGCAGAGTGCCACTGTCTTGTTGGAATTCCATGTTGTTGAAGCCCACATTATTCAGTTTTCAGGAAACATAATTAATAATTTTAAATCCTGGTACTTATTGCTAATGGTGATGCCTTTGTCAACTTCGATCAGAAAGACACATTGAGCAGCTCAAAAATCACACCATATTAAAAAGATCCACCCTTAGATAAAGCCTTTTTATTATTTTTGTAAACCGTTATAAACTGAATCATATTAAATAATTGACAGTTTAAACTTTAACAATATTGCTGACATTGAAATTTGTGTAGACGCTAACCTTAAATCGCCAGTAAAACCAAGCATTTGGTTTTACGACCCTTCACAAATTTGTTTAACCTATTTATTCTCTTTTGGACTCTTCACCTTAAATCTATACAAAAAGATAAAAATAAAATTACAAAATTTTTTAAATCATATTTTTTGTTGTTTCTATTTTGTTGTCAATTAGCGAAATCTCTTCTGTTTTATTTTTACCTTATAGACACGTGGCAACCATAATGCCGCCGCTCTTTTGCTGATGTTGCTTATTACAATGAATATGGGTAAAATTTCGCTAATGAATCTCATTGCAGTTTATACAATAAAAACCCAACACATATGAATTCATGATATTCAATTTGTAAACAGAAGTTGGTTTTATACAAAACAAATAGAAACAAATCCCCTTTAAAACAATTGAGTTGAAGTTGTGGTAGATGTTTTAGTAAATGAAGATAAATAAAATTAAAAAAAGCAAAATAAAATCAACATGATGAAGCTTATTCCCCAATGGCTGTCATTAAAGAAAAACTCAGCAACTAAAACAAAAAACATGGAAAACAAACCAGAAAATAAAATTACAGCAAATAACCATGTATTTGGGATTTAAATGTGTCTCAATGCATTTGTAGCATGAACTTAAACTGGGAATGGAAATTTTAACTCATATTTATTATTTTTGTTGACGTAGAGTTATTTTGTTTTTGTTAATTAGAAGTGGTTTCTGATATTTAGGAAATTTTTTTTTAAATAAAATCATTTAATATTTGCAAATTTTTTTAACCATAAGAATAAACATGTACTTCAGCTATAAGTTTCCTTTATCAGGATCATCAGTACATGCAACAAGTTTGCATGTGATATTTTATTTTATTTCAGGTCAGTGATATTTAGGACTTAAGCATTTGTGAAAATTCATAGCTCTTAGTGTTGGGATGGCAGAATATTTTTCGGACACTTTTTTTGGACAAAAATTAATTATTATTTTTAGTCCCCACTAAATCACAAATTATGTATTTTTTTCTTATTGAAAATAGTAAAGGGTTTAAAATATAAAAATATATATCAACATTCAATGCTCGGAAAATTAATCGCTTAAAACTCCGGAAGACATTGATGATTGTTTTAGTAGCCTAAATAAACCTATTGAAAAAGCCGCTCATCATGCTTTTTCTACCTACCGCCAGACTTAATGCAACATAATTTTTTCTGAAAAACGGAGAACCCAAAAAGAATGGCAAAAGCATATATCACCCCAATTTAAAATTTAGCGGAAAGTACATGTGTACAAATCAATTGAAAAAAACGTGCTGGAGGTAAATAGAATTGCATCTCTTAACAAACACTTAGAAGTTCCAGACTCGATTCTTTAAATGAATTATTCTCTCTGGCCATCAGCCAAACGCATTTGAAGACCAATCAATGCAAAACCACCACTGGGGAGAATTCTAGGCAAGAAATGATAAATAAAAATGCGATCTATTTGTAAATCATTTAGAAAACGTGTTCACTTACAACACATGTACTGATGTTAGTGAATTACCGCCCGTTCTTTCTAGACCTCCTATGGAAATGTGTTTCCAATTTCTAGATGTCGTAGAGGTTATCTTTAATTGAAAAACGTTTAAAAAACTTTGATAATATAATCAACAAAATAGTTTTAGATTTACCAGGTACGCCAATAAAAATAATTCATTTTAATTTTTAGCGCCATATTGTGGTTTTAACATATCCTTCCAGTTTAGAAAGTTGCTTTTTTAAAAAATTGTTCTTTAGCACGGAAATGATCCTTCAAAGATAGAGTCTAACAGGCCTATATGTTTGAATTGTTTAATTAATTTTTAAAGAAGTCATCATAGTGTAGTCGGAGAAACATTAAAATTTGAACCGGTTATAAGAAAGTCCTTTGGGGAAAACAAATACTGTTCCGCGCTTTTTATTTAAGTCCTTCATGTCTCCAATAAAGTATGGCATGAAGGCCTGTTAAGCAATCTAAAGATAAACTCGCCAGTATATCTCTTGAACCCATTAGAAAATTACATAATCCTTATGGGATCAGCACGGATTATTAGACTTAGTTGTGAGCCGGTGAGGCTACCCCTGAGTTTCTACTATGGGCTGATAAAAATTGGGGAATGGAAAAGGTGGGTCAAATCTGGAGGGACAGGGCTGATTGCAGAATCTTCAGTCATCTGTGGCCCAAGCTGGACACGATAGGCACTGGCCTGCTGCATAAGGGGAACGTAGGAGTTCTGAGGTTTCATTATTGGGACTCTCACAGGGCAATGCTATGGGAGATATATGACTAGACAATGGGAAAGGAATTCGCCAGATTTCTGCAGGTTGTGCGAGAACGAGGAGAAGATAGGGAGGGTAGAAAATGTTTTCTGCCATTGTCCTAGGATGCAGATCCTCCGACACAGGGGGTTGGGAGGGCGCTTCTAATATGGACTTTGTGTGGTTTCTGGCTGTGGGCTGGAAAACATTATAGGGAATATCAAAGGGGTTGGATGGGTAGATGTGGGGCTCAGTGCCTACGATTATAAACTTCTTTTGTCTTCTTGCGAACAAAATTTTTGCTTTTTTCTCAATTCTATATCGCTCAACCTTTAAATTCTTATCTTTCCTTTTTTCTTTTCGACTCTTTTTAAGGGATTCAGAATGGGCCTAAGGGCCTCTAAGTGGTGGTGGCGAATTGTGCTTGCCCCCCTTCACAGCCTAACCTTACCTTATCTAGACACACTATGATCAAAGAAGGAAAATTTAGCTGCCACTAGCCAGTAGGGGCTGGCGTACTTTAAGAAAGTATTAATTGATCTTGTCAACAAGTAGTCTTATACACACGTCAAAATGTGCTGAATAATACCACTTTCATCAGGATAAATGAAGACCCTAAAGAGGCCTCGAACGAATTGCAATATTACGTAACCGAAGTAGAGAAATAAGCAAATTTATAGGAAATAAAAAGTAATAAACAAAAATGTACCCACGTAACTTCTGATTTACACAAAGAAACGTGCTCTCCAGTTCTTATTAACAAATATATGGTGTCTCAACGATTTGAAATAATATACGATGGCATTCACCTGGATCGAATTTGACTCAAAAATATATTAAAAGCTGCCCAAATTCATTTGATAATTAATGGAAGCTCCGTGCTACGTTTTAATTGTCAACTAATGCTCTCGGTTTGAAACAAATTTGGTACTACGGGATACAGGTATGGGGCACTGATTGGCATACGTACTGCTGCGTAAATGGTCTTCTGGAAGAAGCTCTTGTGTCGACCGTATCTTAAATAGAAACAAATACGAATCCTTGTGCAAAATTGTGGCCGAAGTTGTTCTTTTAAAACAAAGATCCTGATCATGGCGTCGAATTAAGGTTGATGGATTTTTTTGAACACTTTCTTGAGTAGCAGTATTGTTTTTAGCCCAGCTTGCATTACATTGTGGTCAATGCTACGGCCTTTCAGCTACATTCCACTTCACAATAAATATTGTGTTTGTTGGCTTGTTGTTTCTCCCAAAATATTTCACGTAACTTTTTAACGATTAAAACACGTTGGTTTACGGAACATTTTTCTATAATAAATTTGCCACGTCTCTACTTAACGACTGCCAAATATGAACTGTCAAAACTATTGTTTACCAAAATGGCGGCAAAACAAAGTATTTTACCCGTATTTTATTAAATTAAGACAATTATCTCAATGTAATCTTCTATTACATGCTTTATTTAAATCTTAATCCAACTTGGTATTTTCAGGTAACTTAAATAGGCTTTAATAATCGTATCTACATATGTATGCATAAAACATAACATATATTTAATCGATTACCATACAAAACGTTTAAACGCCGCAGATTCACGTACACAAGTTAAGCAAATAAAAATTCTCTAGCACGACTGTAAGGGCAAATACACGTCAGTATGTGTTAGCGTATATATGTATGTATGTGCATGCGTTCCTTATAAAGTTGGTAACATTTATGTGGTACATATATGTGAAATTTGTAAATAAAATTTTTGAACATGTACAACATAAACACATACTAATAAATCTTTATGTGGTGTTGTTTTAGTATTTTTTTAAGCTCATAAACCTGTTGTAGGAGTTGTTGCATGACTCTTAAAAGTATATGCAAGTGGGTACATGATTCTCGTAGCAGCAACAAAGAGCTTGTTGCACGCTTTTATTTTCGTTCCTAGTTTAACTTCCTTTTTTTGTATAGGTATGTAACCTCATATTATTGCAGACTGCAGTTGCAGCAGAAACATGAAAAAATAAAGCACAAAACAGACGATTTTAGAGACATTTGAATATTTTAACTTGTATATCACTCAAAATGGTCACAACTCAAAACTGCTTAGAATAATTTTTTTCTAAAGCCAGATGCAGTTTTTATTTTTTTTTATATTTTTATTATTGAATTTTCGGCTATGCAAAATAGCCATAAATATTCAAAGCCTAAAACTTAGTTTAATCTATATTAGGCCAGCAAGTTACAGACTAAAATTTAAGTTCTCATATTAAAACAAATAAGTAAACTGGTTTCATCTAAGCCCGATATTATTCGTTTTTTTCAGACGAGTGTGTCCACTTTGTTACAAGGTGTTTCGAGCGGACGCACAGTGGGTTCGATGACACCGAAAGTGCCGATTAATTCATGGGAGGCATAATTTAAATTTTTTTGAATTTTTTTTTTCAAATCGTTAAATTTGCATAAAAAGGCATATTCTGAAAAAAGATACACGGAAATAAAATTTCTTTACGATTTTATAGACATTTTTATTTTTCGGAAAATTATAGTTTGTTTCAGAATTTTCGCCGTTATTTTAAAATGGAAAGCAAACAAGAGCTTATATTGTCTTCCTTCTAAAAAATAAAAAAATAAATATATATTTTGCATATACATACACATATGATTTTAAATTTAATTTAAAGTCAGAATTTGGGTTTTGAAGGATTTCGAGAATTTTACAACTTTTTTAAAAAAGTAACGAAATAAATTTGTATAATTTTTTTTTTTTGTTTATCAATAATTGTCATACACTTAAAAGGAAACCATATAATGTTCATCCTCACCTTCATCATCATAATCTTTGCTATCATTACTCTCACTTTCATGTATTCCTTGCAAAATTATAGGCGATAGCAAAAGCTGTAGTTCGTAATTTGATAATTGTTGCTTTTTTTCCGCTTATTTTGTTTATTAATACTAGATATGAATGGATTTCAACTGAGAAAATTTTTTTTTAAAATATCTTCATTCGACTTTTCTCGGCTGCATTTGCGAGAAAAGTGTTCCCTATAATTTTAAAAATCCTTATTTCTGGCTTCCTGAGCTTCTTCTGAAAGTTCTCCAATCGGTAAAAAGGGATATTTTATGATTTCGGGACCATGAACTAAAAATTTATATATTGTAGGAGTCATACAAAACCATTTTAACACTCTCGTGAATAAAGATGACTCAAACTTGTTCATGCACCTATCTCCGACAACAATAACAACAATAGTAAGCATTGAACGAACGTTAGTTTTGTTAAATAAAACGACTTCAAACAGAAAAATGTTAATAGCAAAAAAGGGAGCAACAAAACCGCAAATTTTCTTTTTGTAGTATCAAGCTAAGATTTTATACTTTTAGAAAATATATGATTTGAAACTCAACCTTAACTATCTTGGAAGTTGTGTTTCACGAAACATCAAAAATAGGCCAAATTTGGATCTTTTTAAAAAAATCGTCAAAAATATTTTCACACATATTTTTAAAAACACTACATCTTTTTTGTATACTTTGATATCTGAAATTAAAGGTTCCTATCTAAAAATAACACCTTGTTTACGTTAAATTTGGAAATTATGGACTCGTTTAATGCAAAATTTTACTTTTTTCGCTTTTTAAAAATAATGCAAACAATTTTGTATTTTGACACGTCACTACGGAGTCAGCTGACAAGATAGATGCTTGAAAATTTACATAGTGATGTAAAATTTTGTTTAATTTTATTCGATACCAAATATTATTACAAAAACTTAATTTTAAAAATTTAATTAAGTGTCACTTTCGAACCATTTCAACCCAACGTGGGACGGATTTAGATATGTTTTAGCTTATTTAAATAGTTGCTTACAAAGCTTATGATTTTTTGTAGATCCTTGTAGATGTTGCTGTTTTAAATATACCCAGGAGCACCAGTTATCATCCTTGGGATCTTAATTTAAGTTGTAGAGCAGAAGTTTACAATCGAGGCATATCATAGAGTTTCTAGTAATTACCCAATGGATTTGGGCCACTTTAAATTTTATATTGTATCAACTTTGCATCATTTTGTGACCCCGATTTGATACGATAATGCAGGTGAATGCTAAGGTATTTTATATTAATTTGTCGAGGCGCCATATGTTTGTTAACAAGGAGCACGATCCTTTGCGTAGAGTAAAAGTTATGCGGTAAATGTTAGTTGAATTTTATTCCCCAGAACTTTCCACATTTCTTTACTTGGGTTACGTGATGTTGTAGTTGGTTTGAGGAATTTTTCCGGTAATTTTTGAATACCAAGGAAAACGGTATCATCAGCAAATGTCGACGTGTGTGTAAAAAGGCTGCACAGTGGGTTCGATGTCACCGAAAGTGGCGATAAATTCATGGGAGCCGTAATTTAAATTTTTTTGAATTTTTTTTTTTCAAATTGTTAAATTTGCATAAAAAGGCATATTCTGAAAAAAAGATTCACGGAATTTTTTTTTTTTTACGATTTAATAGACATTTTAATTTTTCGGAAAATTATAGTTTGTTTCAGAATTTTCGCCGTAGTTTTAAAATGGAAAATGATTTTTTTAAAAAATGAGAAGCAAACAAAAGCTTATATTGTCTTCTTTCTTTCGAGAATTTGACAACTTTTTTAAAAAAGTAACGAAATAAATTTTTATAATATTTTTTGTTTATCAATAATTGTCATACACTTAACCCATATTAGCTCATCGCCCCATTTTTAAAACAGCAAGTTATTGAACACCTGTGTTGTTAAAAAGTACTTTATAATTATCTTGAGTGTAATTGTACCGTTACTTGTGTTTTATCAACATAATAAAATAAGAGAATTGTATTTGCAAATTCATGTTTGCCTTTTTTGGCAGAATAAAAGTTCAAGTCTAGTGATCACAATGTCACGCAGTAACAAGTAAGTTTTTTATTATTTTAATTTTTTTACAAAGATTATGTAAAGTAGTTTTTTTGTTGCTTGAAATCTGTTTTATTAGTTTTGAGGTATAAATTGTTTGTTTTTGGCGAAATAATGATTTTAACAGGTGTTACCGGCACCGCCCCATTAATGGAGCGCTAAGCACGAATTTGCACGTTGATTTCAAACTTTATTTCACATTTGTAATAATTTGTTTTTATTGAAAATATTCGCATATGGCTTATTTTTGTTGCTTTAGGTTGTCGTTGGCTGAAATTTTAGATATCTTAGAAACTGAAGATGACATTATTGAGGGAAATGTATATACGTGTCCACCAAGCAACTATATGTTAAGTGATGGGGATAGTGGCGACGAAGATGCGTTTGTAAAAGATTTAAATCATCTAACAGGAAACCAACTTCTGGCTGAAGCAGAAGTTGAGGTCGTACGAAAATCAGGAGCTGAACTACATTTGGACGTATTAGGAAGAGACGACTCAAGTGATGATAGCTTGCCTCTGTTGCAAACTGCAACTAGCTCAATAGCTAAGAAGCAAATAAGAAAAAAGGTAGCCACTGAAAAAAGAAAGTGGAAAGGAGTCGATTTATCGGAACACCAAAGAAGGGAATGGAATCGACCTGAGTTTCTAAACATAAACAAGTCTCCTGTAGAATGGTTTGAATTATTTTACGACGAAGACATTCTGAATTTATTCGTGGAAAATTCAAAAAGGTACGCAATTTTTAAGGGAAAACAATTTGAAGTGACAAAGGAAGAAATTCGGCTTGTGTTTGCAATATTTTTACTTAGTGGATATAATATTCGAGCTAGAAATCGTATGTACTGGGATACTGGAACCGATACCTACGACCCTGGTGTAGCTAACGTAATATCTCGTTCACAATTTGAACAAATACTTCAGTTTTTGCATGTTTCTGATAACGCAGCTTTAGACGTCCATGATAAATTTACAAAAGTACGACCTTTATGGGATAAACTTAACGAAAAATGGGTGCAGTATTGGCCTCAGCACTATGAAGTGAGCATTGATGAATCAATGATTCCATATTATGGACATCACAGTACAAAGCAACATATACATGGTAAGCCAATACGTTTTGGTTTCAAATGTTGGTGTATGGCTACACGCTTAGGATATGTTATACAAGCAATACCTTATCAAGGCGCAAGTACAGGTAACACTAATCCAGAGCTCGGGGTCGGCGGTTCTGTTGTTACCAGCTTAGTTTCCAAATTGCCCAAAGAACTTCCAGTACATGTGTACATGGACAATTTTTTCACATCTTTCAAACTGCTTACAGCTCTAAAAAAATCTGGGCATCATGGAACAGGCACAATAAGAGTAAACCGGGTGGAACATGCACCGTTGAAGTCGCCTGTAGAAATAAAAAAAAAAGAGCGCGGAAGCTTTCATCAAATAACAGACGAAGCATCAGGCGTGACTTTGGTAAGATACAATGACAACAACGTTGTTACTGTAGCATCCACCTCTGAAGGTATTGCACCAATTGGATCTGCACATCGTTGGTCAAGCAGCGAAAAGAAAAAAATATTGATTCAACAACCCTTTTGTGTACAAATGTATAACAAATACATGGGCGGGGTAGACCGCCTCGACCAAAACATTGCCTGCTACCGCATAAGCATAAATAAAAAGAAATGGTATTGGCAGCTTTTGATGTGGCCATTAAACGCGTCTATGAATAACGCTTTTCAGTTATATAGACTATCCCCAGCTGGACAAGAAAAGTTAAGTCTCGACTACCTAGCTTTTATTAGATCTGTGGTAACCACTTATCAGGGAAGGTATGCTCCGGCTCGGTCTATAGGCCGTCCACTCAAGCCAATTTCAAGAAAGAGAAGGGTGCCCGATGATGTTCGCCTAGATGGAGCTGGTCATATTATTACTTCTAGTGCAACCCAAATACGCTGTGGACAATGTCATAAAAATACCACAAAAAAATGCCGAAAATGTGATGTTGGGTGCCACACTAATTGTTTCGAAGCTTTTCACACCTAAATCGTAGTTCGTTCATAATATGAATGTGTGTATTCTTATTTATATATCCATGAATATAAAAACATTTAATAAAAAAATAATTTTTAACCACATTTATGCTTTAAAAAAGAAATTTTATTAAATATGAACTTCAGAAACTCGGTATTTATGAGTTTTTGTCATATATTATTAGCGGTGCTAGCAGTGCTCAGCGCCCCTAAATTGGGGCATCAAAAATCTCCCATTTAAATTTTTTTATTTTTATTTTACTCTCAAAATACCTTTATTTTACGCCATTTAGACTTACAAAACATAAAAAATTTCTAAGGTTTCAATAAAAAAAAAAGTTGAGCACATACGGGTTAAAAAGAAACCATACTATGTTCATCCTAACCTTTATCATCATAATCTTTGCTATCATTACTCTCACTTTCATGCATTCCTTGCAAAATTATAGGCGATAGCAAAAGCTGTAGTTCGTAATTTGATAACACTAGGCAACAGCCATTTTGTTATTTGTTTCTAGCATACTTTTTCTCATGGATTTGGACCTACTGAACACGAAAATGAATTTTAAAAATTTTTCTGTCGATTGGTTTGCGAGATACAAATTTTTTAATTTTTTTTTTTTAATTTTTGGAGGTACACTTACTATTTCGAGCATATCTTTAGTCTTCTTTGACCTATTTTATCCTACTACTACTCAAATTAAAGACAATTGAGCCGTCTACAACTTATTCTCAGAAAATTTTCAAATCGGGTTAGTAGTTTTGATGTTGGCGGCTTAAAAAGGTTAAAAAACTGGGTTTTTTTAGTAAAAATGTGGCTGAAAAATTCATATAAAAATTCATATAAAATATAAAACGCGATGTTAACAGCGATTTTAATTTTTTTACGTATAGCTGACACTTTTCCAAAGAAAATAAGCCCTTACTTAACAAAATCTGATGACAAATGGCCGACTTATTATTTTTTTGGTAAACGACCGAAATTCCGCTATTTTACGATTTTTTGATTTTCATTATTTGCACAGCTTACCTACCCAACGCAAACGAATAAATACATTTGAACTTAATTTAAAATAAACAAATTAGTCTTCGTATATTATTTTTTAATTTATTTACAGCACTACATGCTCATACATATTTAAACATAAGGAGACACGGTTATCAATTGCATTTCAAAACTGTCTGTGAAAGTGTAAAGAAGTTAATATTTAGAAAACGCAAGGAAGACAATGAGTAAAAGACTACGTGTGTTCGAGTGTTTGAACGATCCAGACAATTTCTGCAATGTTTGTGGCCAGTTTATAAAAAAAAATCACGCACACAAGTTTACTCCAGCAGTACAATTGCACTATTTGAATTATTTTGGTATTTCACCAAATATCACAGAACCATGGACACCTAAGTCGCTGTGTGATCTTTGCTATATAATCTTAACCAACTGGGCAGCTGGCGGAAGGTAAGAATTTTTATTTAAACACATTATACATAGCGAATATAGTAATTTATTTTAATTTTAGCCGCCATATGAAATTCGATACACCAATGATGTGGAAAAAGCCGCTATGCCATTCCACAGACTGTTATTTTTGCCTCACCACAAACAGTGGGGTAGGAAGATTTTTTAAATGGAACTACGCTCAAGTGGGATCGTTTGCGCTTCCAGTACCACATTCGCATGATGTGCCATATCCAGTGTGCCCTGGTGCATCTCTTCAAAAAGCAGAATCGTCAGAAGAAGAGTCCGAGTCAAATGCAAGCGAATTTGAGCCGGGTGCAAAGCGAAAATTACTGTCACAGGCCGAACTAAACGATTGGGTGCGCGATTTTGGTCTCACTAAGGAGAAAGCCGAACTTTTTGCGTCTCGGATGATACAGTGTGGATTTGTGGCTTCAGAAGTGAAAGTAACAGCGTACAGAAACCGTCACAAGGAGTATGCAAAATTTTATACAAAGAAAGACCAAATATGTTTTTGCAGCGACATTTCAGGCTTGTTCCAAGAGCTTCACCAAATTCACAACCCCAACGAATGGAGGTTGTTTATTGACAGCAACAAAGAGAGCTTGAAGGCAGTTCTCTTACATAATGGGAATGAAAAGCCATCTGTTCCTATTGCTCATGCGGTTCATTCAAAGGAGAACTATGAAACTATGGACATTTTGCTGAAATGCATAGAGTATAGGAAATACAATTGGAAAATATGCGCCGACCTTAAAGTTGTGGCCATTCTGTGTGGACTCCAAGGAGGCTATACGCGACATTGCTGTTTTCTGTGCCTTTGGAATAGCCGCGCTGATGATCAGCATTATATAAAAAAAAAATGGCCGGTACGAACGAAACCTGTAGTTGGAGAAGCGAATGTTCAGCGCAAACCACTAATAGAGAACCGTGAAAATATAATACTTCCGCCGCTGCACATAAAATTGGGTTTGATTAAAAATTTTGCCAAAAAATTAGACAAAGAAGGTGAAGCTTTTGCCTATTTACGGTCAATTTTCCCTTACCTTTCGCTGGCAAAAATTAAAGAAGGAGTCTTCGCAGGACCCGAGATAAAAAAAATTTTGAAAGATGAAAAATTCCCAAAGCTGTTATCACCCATCGAAGCCGCATCATGGAATTCCTTCAGGCTTGTTGTGGAAAACTTTTTAGGAAACAACAAAAGCCCGAATTATAAGGACATAGTTGAGGATCTGGTAAAGAACTATGAAGCCATGGGAGTGCACATGTCACTTAAAATACACTTTCTGCATTCTCATTTGGATTTTTTCCCTGAGAATTTAGGAGACGTGAGCGACGAACACGGCGAGCGCTTTCATCAGGAATTGAAGGCTATGGAACGACGCTATCAGGGCATCTATGACACGGCTATGATGGGTGACTATATTTGGACCCTAATACGTGAGACCGATTGCAGCGAATACAAAAAACAAAGAAGAAGTCAGCAGTTTTTCCACATGGCATAAAATGTACACTTATATCTTTGTTTTTACTCAAATAAATTAAAAAATAATATACGAAGACTAATTTGTTTATTTTAAATTAAGTTCAAATGTATTTATTCGTTTGCGTTGGGTAGGTAAGCTGTGCAAATAATGAAAATCAAAAAATCGTAAAATAGCGGAATTTCGGTCGTTTACCAAAAAAATAATAAGTCGGCCATTTGTCATCAGATTTTGTTAAGTAAGGGCTTATTTTCTTTGGAAAAGTGTCAGCTATACGTAAAAAAATTAAAATCGCTGTTAACATCGCGTTTTATATTTTATATGAATTTTTATATGAATTTTTCAGCCACATTTTTACTAAAAAAACCCAGTTTTTTAACCTTTTTAAGCCGCCAACATCAAAACTACTAACCCGATTTGAAAATTTTCTGAGAATAAGTTGTAGACGGCTCAATTGTCTTTAATTTGAGTAGTAGTAGGATAAAATAGGTCAAAGAAGACTAAAGATATGCTCAAAATAGTAAGTGTACCTCCAAAAATTAAAAAAAAAAAATTAAAAAATTTGTATCTCGCAAACCAATCGACAGAAAAATTTTTAAAATTCATTTTCGTGTTCAGTAGGTCCAAATCCATGAGAAAAAGTATGCTAGAAACAAATAACAGACAAAAGTTTGTTATTTGTGACCTAGTGTAATTGTTGCTTTTTTTTTCGCTCATTTTGTTTATAAATACTAGATATGAATGGATCTGAACTGAGAAAAAATCTATTTAAAATATCTTTGTTCAACATTTCTCGGCTGCATTTGCGTGCAAAGTGTTCCCTATAATTTTTAAAATCCTTATTTCTGGCTTCCTGAGCTTCTTCTAAAAGTTCTCCAATCGGCAAAAGGGCATATTTTATGATTTCGGGACCATGAATTAAAAATTTATGTATTTTAGGAGTCATACAAAACCATTTTAACACTCTCGTGAATAAAAATGACTGAAACTTGTTCATGCACCTATCTTCGACAACAATAACAACAATAGTAAGCATTAAACGAACGTTAGTTTTCTTAAATACATGTCCTTAAAAAACATGACTTCAAACAGAAAAATGTTAATAGCAAAAAATGGAGCAACATAACCTCATTTTTTTTTGTAATCTCAAGCTAAGATTTTATACTTTTAGAAAATATAGGATTCAAAACCCAACTTTAACTAACTTAGAAGTTATGGTTCACGAAACATAAAAAATAGACCAATTTTGTACACATATTTTCAAAAACACTACATCATTTTTGCACACTTTAATACCAAAAATTGAAGGTTCCATTCTTAAAATAACACTTTGTAAACGTCAAATTGGGAAATTGCGGACTCGTTTAATGCAAAATTTAATTTTTTTCGCTTTTTAAAAAAATTTCAAAAAATTTTGTACTTTGACACGTCACTACGGAGTCAGCTGACAAGATAGATACTTGAAAATTACATAGTGATTTAGAATTTTATCTAGTTTAATCCGATACCAAATATTAATACAAAAACTTAATTTAATTCAATTAAGCGTGACTTTCGAACCATTTCAACCCAACGTGTGCTGGTTGGAAAATGTGCTGTGTAATTAAAGTATAAAATTGGACCTAAAATTATTTAACACGAGAATTTTGTTTGCATCTTAGTAAACCTGGTTCTAAGAAAGTCCTTTATTGTTGAATCTAACTTGGTCATATAATTAGAAAAATATTTTTAAAGACAAAAAAAAAAAGACTCTCATGCAAAATAATGATTTTAATTTGTGATTGTTTTCGATTTAGTGTGCGATATGTAGAAACCGCCTGGATGTGTAATGGATATTTATATTTGTTATTGTCAACATTTATATTTTCATCGCAAAATTATCATCTGCTATTGATGACATACAACTGTTACTTTTTTATCACAATAATCTTAATGACCTTTGACACTTGCTAACCGAAGGCAACTTAGTCATATAGGCACGAACTAATGAACATTTTCTAATGAGACAGAATCAGTTTTTCTGTTGGCTCGGAACTGATTGATACTGTAACTTCATTGTCTACTTTTTTGAGTATCTGTAATCTTGATGATATTGCTGCTTGAAAACAGTGCCACTGGCACAGCTCACAGAAAAAACTGAGTTGTAGAATCAGTAAAAAATTTCAGAGAATCAGTAAATAATTTGTCTGGCTGAGGACCTACAACGAAAGTTGTAAATTTAGACAAAAAATTTTGCAAGAATTTTAGCTTCTGTTAAAAAATTTTGCTGAGCTGGTTAAATATTTTATTTGTCTAGGCGAAAATTTTGTTTGATTTAAAAATCAAATAAAAATATTATTAGAGACTATTAAAAAAATTGACTAAAAAATTAAATTATTTTGAACAAGAATTTGTTTGAAAAATTTTTTTTGTAGTTTTTTGTGTGCTGCTAAACAGCATCATCTTTTAGAAATTCTAAAAAATTAAAAAAACAAAAATCCTTTAAAAAACTCAAAAGAATTTCTACTTTTGTTATCGATAACATAAAATGGATACGTTTTCCACAATGAATCATTATGACATATGTCGCCAGGGAAGCGATGGCAACTGTTAGCATGAGGCATAAACTGTTTGAGCACCTTCTCATGAGACCAAATTTTTCTTTAAGTTTTTTTTAATTTTTAAAATTTTTCGGATTTTTAAAAAAAAAATTCTACGTTTTATGTTTTATCTTTTAAAAAACTTTGTTTTGTTTTAAATAAATAGAGGTAATAAGCCTTTATTAAAAGTTTTGTCCTCTTATTTTTCTTAGCGCTGTAGCTTGACTGGAAATGATAAAGCAAGGAAGCGGTGTAAAGGGCACATAAAACTTACTGCAAACTAACAATCAAAGCCTAATTCTATTTACGGTGGTTTAAAGTGTTTATAATCGTATTTAATTCATTATTTCTATATATTTTTTATTAAAAAATAAATAATTTTTTTCTCAGTTTGGGCCATTTTACGTGGAATTGACCAGAAGTTAATCTTTGTTTTGCTCAAACATGTTTATTTATCTGTTAACTTTGCTCGCTTATTTGTTAAGGACAATGCAGACACACAAAAGCGAAAAGCGAAACTGTTTGCTGTTATTGTTTTTTATTAAAAGTTTTGTTGCTGTTTTCTATAAATAAATTTAAAATATAAAAAACAAACAAAATCCTCATTGAGTTGTTTATTTAATTAAAAATAAAAACAATGTTCGTTTCTTTTACCCCATGACTGCTTATTTTTGTTGTTGTTTTTTGTTATTTGTTTGCAACAAACATTACCACTTTATATAGAAAGTTTGTTATTTTTTTCAAAACAATTTTTCCATGTTCTTGGCGGATAAGGGCAGTTTGCATAACAGAAGTGCATTCAGTCTCTCCAGATAATTTCTGCAATTCGCATAGAACTTTATGTACTTTTAGTTTTGCATTTTTGCATTTGTGTTCTTTGTTCTTTGTTTTTTTTTTTTTTTTTTTTTGTTTGCTTTATCAAATTAATGAGTGTCCCAAAGTTCTGTTTAGCTTTTTTCTCATTTTGGCCCGACTTTGGTTTGTATTGAATTTTTATCCTAAAAATTATACTCCTTTAAGTATTGTGTTTTGCTTATATTTTTTTACTAAAAAATTGTTAATAAATATTTTTATATTGATTTTCAATTGGTTTTTCTTTTTTATTCGTCCGAAGTTTATTAGTTGAAGAAAAGTTGTGCTATAAAATGGAAAAACTAAAAACAAACTGTCAATTGGCTTCACCAATATAAAAATAATGTTTATTAAATTAAAACATTTGTTTAAAACAGTTTGAGAAACTTATAATGAGGCCAATTGCTTTCAATGTTATTCAATTAAGATACCTTTATACACGTTAAGTTTTCCAATTGAAACCCTTATTTCGAAAAATTGGCAAAGTGCTTTACCCGGGGGAAAAAGCCCACACATTGTACTTAATTTTATCCTAAAAGCATTGGGGAGCTGGGTCAAAGTAGTTTTTTTTCAAGGGAAATGGATAAGATATCTCTACATATTTCATGGTTAAGTTTCAGTATTGTTCGATGCCTATTACAAGTTTTTCTTAATCGCTTTTTAGTAGTTTTCTGTCCAGTAAAGGTCCTTTGTACGATAAGCATCGGCGGTTGCCTGCGCTTTCCAAGCGACGTTATTTGCCTATATTCATTTAAATATTCTAAAGCTTCATTTAGTTTTTCTATTACGTAAGTAGTTTGGTTTTTATACCCTTCAGATAA
The DNA here is from genome assembly GCA_963583895.1 of Melanophora roralis. NCBI lineage: Eukaryota > Metazoa > Arthropoda > Insecta > Diptera > Rhinophoridae > Melanophora > Melanophora roralis. Next base: position 85,235,685 of record OY757189.1, read on the forward strand.
GTGATAAGGGTATATATAAGTTTGTCATTCCGTTTGTAATTTCTTTATTATCCATTTGGGACCCCATAAAGTATATATATTCTGGATCCTTGTAGATAGGAAAGCCAATTTAGCGTTGTCCGTCTGTCCGTGTTATGGTTGAAGTCAACTTTCTGGAGCCCCCTGATATCGCATAGACCCGTAAGTGGTATCAAACTGTCAGAGATAGTCGCGAGAAAATCGGTATTGAAATTCAGCAAAATGGCCTAATAAATGGCAGAGATATAAGCAAAAAACCAAGACTACCTCCTTTTTTCAGTCTACAACAACAACAAAGATCATACTTATTTATGTAATAATAAAAAAACAACAAAAAAAGAAAAAAACGGAATCATTCATGTTGATATTATTGAACCACTCCCAAAACAAAAATTTTATTAGAATAAGTATTCACACATGCAACAGGATTGCCATACAAATCTTAATTTAAACACTGTTAAAATCGCTCCTACGGCTTCCAGGGTTCTCCTACAAAGGTAAAATGTAAGACCGACCCGAACATTTTGTGGAACATACTTACCCTCCATCTCCAGCCCCTAACATGGTTGCCATACAAAATTATAAAAAATAAGGTAAAAACCGCTACAACTTCCCCGGAGTCGCCCCTAGAGGAAAAAAATGTATCACAGACCTTTATTTGTTTTTCCTCCCAAACGTATTCCTAGAGTATACTTACCCCCTATCACCACGCCATAAGGGGGTTGCCATACAAAATTTACAAAAAATGATATGAAAATGCCCACAACTTCCTCAGAGCTGGCCTTAGAGCAATAAAGTGTACGACCGACCCCTATTAGTTTCTTCTCCCAAACATATCCCGAAAACATACTTACCCCCTTATCTCCACGCCCTAAGGGGGTTGCCATACAAAATTTACAAAAATGATATGAAAATGCCCACAACTTCTTCAGAGTTGGCCTTAAAGCAATAAAGTGTACGACCGACCCCTATTAGTTTCTTCTCCCAAACATATTCCTAGAGCATACTTACCCCCTATATTCACGCCTTAAGGGGGTTGCCATACAAAATTTACAAAAAATGATGTGGAAGTGCCAACAACTTTCTCAGAGTTGGCCTTAGAGCAATAAGGTGTACGACCGACTCCCATTAGTTTGCCCTCCCAAACATATTCGTAGAATATACTTACCCCCTATCACCGCTCCCACCTGTAATGAATGCGCCTTGCTCTAGGGTACACTAAAAAAGATAATATCAAGGTGAATCCAAAGAATTCGCCCTATGCTTTTTTTTGTGTTTAAACAGTAGAATTTTAAAAAAATTTAAAATTTCATAAAAAAATTTAATATTTGTAACGAGAAAATGTCAAATTTATTTTTATCAGCTGAGCTCTTAACCTGGTTAAGTTTGCCCTTAACAACTCCAAATGTTTTGGGGAAGAAAACTCAGAACAAAATAAATCAAAAAATTATTTAAAAATGCATTTATATTTAAGATTTTAGGAATAACATGATGAATAATATTATTGAAAAGTTAGTTAAAGAAGTACAAAAGCATGACAATTTGCAGTCGTCAACTTTCCAAAACTTCTATCTAAATGTAGACTTGGGAATAGAAATTATAAAAGTAAAATTTGAGTTCGTGAATTTGGAACCGACTCTTCAATTATGGTCCCATTTTATCTCAGAGTAAGTTTTTCTGGAAGTTACGGTCGCGTTCTGTTTCATCATTAAGGCCAATGCGTCTTTTGGCGGCTTTTAGCTCAGCTTAGCCTTCTGATGTCTATAGTTCCATGGAAGAAATGTTTGTTATAAGGTATTTCGGCATTTTTGGTCAAAAAGCTTGAGAAAAATAATTAAATAATTTTTAAATGAACGGCCGGAATTGCCCGAACAAAACAACAACTAAGAAATAATCAGATTAATTAAAGATCCCTATTATAACACTTTATTTAAAATCTTAAAAATGACAAAAAGTAAATTACTTTAAAATCCATATTACACAGTATAACAAGTTAAATAATTATTTTTCAACATTAATTTTTTCCTATTTCACTATAACATTACTTTTATTAAAATTAACTTTCCTTCTCAGAAAGGTTTTTATTTTCAATTATATCTTCTAAAAATTTAATCTGATTCTTAACATTGCTTTCTTCCTTAACAACATGTCTTACATCCTTTTAATGCAAAATTTAAAAAAAATAATAGACAAAAGTAACGAAGAAAAGAATAGATAGTAAATACCTTAACAACTACTTTAGTTTTAATTTAACACCGCCAAAGAAATTGTATAATAGAGAGTGAAAAAAAAATGTTTATACAAATCTTAAACTTTTCTCATTTTCAAATGTGTTTTTTGTCTAAAAAGGAGCAAAAAAAATAAAATAAATCCTTTTAAACTAAGTTAATACTTAAACCTTGAGAAACCAGCAACAATATTAAAGAAAAAGAAAGAGATTTAATTTTTTTCTTAACAAAAAATTGCTTAAGAAGAGAAATAAATTAAGATTTTGGTGATTGTGTCGGAGGCAAATAAAATAAAATGCAAAATAATTTTAAGACCTTAAAGAGGTTTTTGCAGCAATTGTGTAATGCAAATGGTTTGCTTATAAATTTTTAAGAAGAGTTGCATATGTTTAGGCAGGTGTTCTTAAGCAAAAAAAAAAAAGATAAATAAAGTTTTAGCTTTGATTAAATTAAAAATAATTTAGATAAACATATGTATGTTTGGTCCAAATTTAGAAAGGATTTTTCTCTATATCCAGGTATTCTTCTCTGTGCCTGCAGTCATGTTTTTACATGTCGCTTTCAATGAGAAAATTTTTGTCTTCTTATAGCCTTACAAATGTTGTTGGCAAAATGCACTACTGCAGCTGCTTAAATTGCCTACAAGAATAGCAAACCTGCCACCCAGAAAGCGCAGTCTACTACTGCTGAAGGCCGGGCATTCGCAGAGTATATGCTTGGAGGTCTAATCTTCTATACAGCAAAAACGACAGGTCAATGTTTCGGCCTTGCCGGTACTGTGCAGGTTATATCTAAAATTGTTGCGGCCGGTTAGATAATCGGCGTGGAGCCTTAATTCCTTCCTTACAAGAGAAAGAGATTTTATAGATTTGTCTTGGTTTCGTGCCAATAAAAGGGCGGTTTGCCGCGCAGCTTAGGAGAGGTTCGGCACGTCCGTTAACCCCATAACACTTATAACCAATGAAGCATCAGTGCTGCTTCATTGAACGCACTGATTTTATTCAGACTATTCACAGATTTTCTCAACAGCGCGCATTTAATATCATAAGCCGTAAAGGACCTGTTCTAAAAAATGTATGTACGAGATTTTCTTAAAGTCCCTCGCACACATTTGTAGGCAAATATGCAAAAGCGATGCCGGTAATGTCGATGAATATTCATCATTGCTAGAGTTCTTTGAAGTGGGCTCAACTACTTTAGCAGCCGTGTCGCCATGCAAATTTTAAGATTAATCGATAAACCAAATCTAAGGCTCTTCCTCAGGCTCTCAGGCCTCGTAGTTTTGGGTGGACACTCAATGATCTCCAAATTAAAGTGTCTATAAAAGATCTTACTCCCACAGTCTCGTCTCTGAGCTTAGAAATAAGGTCTTAAGTCAGACCTTTTGCTGCCCTCATATGTGCACATAAGTCCTTACCTTTTAGGAAGTTTGTATTTGAAAAATGTAAGGCTTTTAAGCGTGCACTGTGGATTACAAGCAAATGTAGCGGGGCTTTACCAATCATAACGTCCATAGCATCGGTTGAACGAGACCTACTAGCACCAGTAATATTAGTCCATAGAAGGCGCGGAATGCATCTTAGGACGTTCTTAGATCCAACCTGCTCAACCTTCTGCCGTCAGCCGCGTATGTGATCATCGGTCCTATAATGTTGTCAAACGGCCAGAAGACGACGCAGAGGACAAAAGTGCCTAGAAATGGATTCCACATTCTGCAAGTGGAACAAACCTTCTGTAGTAGCCATCTTAGTTAGTGCTTATTTGGGTGACACGGTAGATGAGTGGTAGGTGCTCAAGTGTATCAGTCTTGGGGTTGTGGGTTCGATTGCCAACAGGGACCATGGTGGTGCTTGATTCTTCTTTTCTTTTTGATCTTTCACTTAATTTGTTCTTTCCTTCTATATCCAACAATGGTGTAGAAAGGCCCCTTCTGGAAACAAATATAAAAAAAATGTTCTTAAACAATTTTTTGGTTGACATACTTCATGCACTTTAAAAAAATTTGTAGCTACGCTTATGATCCCCACCTGACCGAAGTAAGTGGACTCCAGCCAGCTGTATCCTCTTATTTTAAATTTTTTCTGTTCTACCTAACCTAACCTACGTATTTTTTTATTTTGTTAAGGATTTGCTAGTGGTTAGCAGGACTAAGGTTTAAGGTCCCTTAAGAATCTTTAAGAATCTCATTTATATCATGACATGCAGGTTTCCATTTCCTAGAATTTTTTTTTAATTTTGCTTTTTTTTGTTAACCTTTTAGCTATAATTTAATTTCCACAAAATGAGAATTTAACTTTTAATCCTTATTTTGTAGCAATTTTAGAGCAAGAAACCAAGTAGCTTCTGTTGTGTTTCGGTTAAAACGTCAGCGAACAAAAAACCGCGTTAAAAGTAACAAGCAGAATAACAAGACGTTGAAATTTCATTCATTGAAATTCATTCATTTACTTAGTTTTAGTCATTTGCTTTTCTTTGCAGAAGTACAAGGAATTAAAGGAGTCTACAAGTTTATTTGTTCTATAGTTATATATTTCTTTTTATTATTTTCTTGTTTTGTTAAAATTCTATTATGAGAATTGCTTGTGAAATTAGGGATCACGAAGTAAGAAGGTTGCAAATGTTCAAGCTTCGTTAACTTTAATTTTAGTAATTTTCCTCTTGTTACTGTGCTTGCATTTTAAACTACCAAGCCAAAACGTACGCCACACATCTTTGGCAGCCACAATAGAGAAGAAATAAGTAATATACCATGAAGTACTTGCTTGGCTTTTATGAAGGGTTCCTTCTCCTAATATCTTTGTATATTTATTTTACATTAAATGCGTTGTACCTTGGCTTTCTATTCATTCCTTTACAAATCTACCAACACAAAATAGAGTACAAGTTGTCTGGGTGTATCGGTAACCAGTGACTCTTTACTTGATTCACAGAAGTCATTGTATAAGTTGGAGGGAGAGGTAAACTGATTTTTACCGCACGCACACACACAAACAAAATTTTCCATATAAATAGGAGTTAGTAAGTTTATTTAAAAATTTGTGAAGTTGCGTTTGTGTTTCTTTTTTTTCCACTTTATGACAGAAAAATATTAACAAGAGCAACACTGCTAAGCTTTTTGATCTTTTTTTCAATGTCTCGTCTCTTAAGCCAACTGAATAAAACATTTTCGCGCTCATGATTTGCTTTCATTAAATGTTTACAATACAAGACATTACAACATGGGTAATGTTGGAGTACAAAGTTTAATTTAAGAAACTGGAAAACTAAGTGGGACCACAAAATGAAATATAAACGTAAAAAGGCGAGTTGAAAAATCCTTTAAGGACGTATAAATGCAACGTATGAAGAGAGAAGTAAAACCCATTGAAAGAGTTATTTTCATAACATTGACATTTCTAAAAAATCAGACTCCATAAGATGTTAAATAGGAGTTTGACTTGCTTAGCACGTCTTCTGAAAAAGGGACAAACAGTGAAGCAAACAAAAAAGTATTATTTTACACTCCCTTTAAAGTATGGGCAGATGCTTATATTCTTCCAGATTTTTTTCATATTAGGTAGGGGTACGATGTTGTTTGGGATGACTGGGTTGAATGGAATTTTTATTTATACCAACCTTAAAAATTACACGGGATCTTCTAGGTGCAACTGCAGCACCAAAAACGCCGAACTATTCCCTGGTTGATCTTAATTCTTAGAGACAGTTTGAGGCTGAGTTATGTGCCTGCATCTTGAAGGATATTAAAAGTTATAATTCTACCAAAATAAATCACATGGCGAAGGAAAGATTAGTAAAGATGGCATTTTTAATAATTATTTTCCTGACTGACGAAAGTTACTATGGTAAATACAAATCGGGGCCATTTTCCTAATAAGGCTAGTTCTTTCAACAATGTGTTAAAAGACGCAATCATTAAAACGTTACACAAACCTAAACTTTCCAGGCATTTTTTAACTGGATGTCCACTATTCTGGTGTGCAGGAAAACATGTGTGAATTTAAAAGATATGAAAACAGAGAGATTGGCTAACAGAAGATCTCTCCCCAGTAGATGTACTTCAATTGATACTTTGGACACTCATTTTTAACGAGCTTCCTAAAGAATCGGAGGAAAAATCCCTCTAAATTTACTTGTTTTTGTTAAATGTCACTGCAAACTAGTTGGGTGTATTCGACAAGCTATACTGTCGAGGAAAAGGTAGTGGGCGAAATAGGCATTACTTGAAGTAAATACTGAAAAGATGGTTTTGGATTTTCTAGTGAGGCGGGTGTAAGCACTTGCTTAAGCTTTCAAGAGGGTGAATTAAAAGTTGCTTAAATGGTTTAATGTAGAGAAAAGGATCAAAAGGAATAACAAAGTGTTTTAGGCGTTAAGAAAATGCTAGAAAAAGTATGGAGTTTTCCGTCAGAGCCTACAAACTCAAATGCAGGTGATAGGCCTATGTTACTTTTTACGCTACTTGCTTAAATGACTACTGTAAAAAGTATTCAACAGCAGTCGTCTGAAGAATGCACAGAAAGTTGCGTGCTTGTACATAAATAGTGCCCAGCTTAGCAGCCCTACAGCGTCGAAGTCTTTGACTTATAGGGCTTAGATCTGGCTGCAAATTATGCTTCAAAATGCTATGTAAATCACCTGGGGGAAAAAGAATAATCTATGCAGATTTCAGATAGGAATTGCAGGATTTTTGGGTAAACAAAATAGCAGTTACAACATGGTCCCGAAATTAAGCTTTTACGTAAAGTCGATTGTCTTAATAAAGGAATACTGCTGATTGGTGGGTCTTCTACCACACCAAAGAATCAAAAATTTCCTATTGATGCGTCCAAGAGGGAAAAGACTGTCGAATTGGTTGTTTTAGGTCGAAAACTGGGCATCAATACGTTTCAAAAACTTTTGAATGGCATAAGTTTGTCTTAGGCGGAGTTTCTGGCAGCCAAAATGGCCACTGAATTTATCTTGTTCCCCTATATTTAGAATTTTCAACCGAACGTCTTTATTAAACGTCACATGACAAAAAATATATCTCTGAAAATCTCAGATGTTTTTTAATCACGGAGAAAATCTGTTGGTAGTTTCTTTACATCAGAGGAATTCACATTTAGTGTGTGGAATCAGTCACGCTGTTATTTTTTAGATTCCAAAGACTTGCGGAAAAATCAAAAATGGTTGTGAAGAAAGTGTAAGTTAATCCTTACAAGCCTTTGCAAGCAACTTACCAGTTCTTCCACGTGTTGAGAAGATTCAGAAATATTTAATTCTAAAAAAAATTTTTATCAGCTTGAAGTTCAGGCGGTATTTTAGGATCAAAGCAGGTTTATGCTTCGATCGTATGAAAGGATGTTCCTATTTAGTTTAGTCCAGATAAACTCTTCTTGATGATTTAATTTAATATTATATTAAGAGAACTTAAAAGTCAATAATAACAAGCAAATAAACACTCTTACATCTGAAGGTATATCAGAAAAAAGTAACATTAAATAAGTAAACATCCCGTGATAAAAGTCAACCACTAGACAAAATTTTTCGCATTGTTGTGCAGTTTGTTTTTATTGGAAAAAAGAAGTTTTGATAAAATTTTACTCAGATATCTTTTTTAAAAACAAAGCCTATTGATTTTGGTGTTGATTTGTCTATTTTTTGTATAACCCCATAAAAATGTCCTTCCGAAATAGGTATTTTGGGCTATAATAGCTAAAACATTACTTTCCTCGTCCTGAAATCACATTTGACCTCACAAGTTGCAAATAAATATAACTCCTAAAATATATTAACATATAAGCATGACGGTTGTGTCCTTATTTACTGTATCAAACCCCATCCACAAAGTCACCTTAACCTTCTTATACTTTGTTTAGGTGGTTGTACTTGACATAAAACACATTTGGTATAATAAAGCCTGTAAATAATAATTTTTGGAAACTTTCTTAAAATGTGACACCTAAGATGAATAACAGCTGCAGTAGTAAACCAGATTATTGAAAGATTTTCCAAAATGCTCACTCTTATTCCAAAAATTGCCTCTAATAAATATAAATAATAAATCATCCATCCGTTATTATTCAAAAAAAGTTTTAGACTATAATTGGGAAAAAACTTAACACAAAATCGTTACGTTTGACTTCAATTCGGTCTCACTTATATCTTATCTGGTAATGGTTTCAAAAACTAAAAGTATTTTGCAGTTTATCTAAAATATTTTCCTAACAACTTAAAATTCCTCTTTAAAAATGTAACAAAATTTCACGACGGAAACGGATATTGTGGTGTCTTCACTTCATTCACCTAACTTTCTAATATACAACTAGTATACAGGGTATATTTTATAAGCGCGTATGTATGTGTGTAAAGGGAAACACCACCTAAAGCGTTTTACTTTGACTTTATCTAAATTCTTATTTCTTCTGCTTTAAACTTAGTCAAAATAAAATACTTTACCCGTAGGTATCAGTAAAGTGTGTTGCATTTTATAAACTATTTGTATATGTTTGAATGTGTTTGTAGAACTCGTCAACAACAACATTTCACAAGGTTAATATTTAATGCCCAGCTAAAGTTATTTCTGCAAATGCAAAGGTTTCGTTCTGTATTTTCTTTAGTTTGTTATACCCTTCACGTAAGAGATAAGGGTAGATATTAATCTGTTATTCCGTTTGTAAGTTCCTTAATATCCATCTGCGACCCCATAAAATATATATTTTCTTGGTCCTTAAGACAGGATAATCGATTTAGCAATATCCGTCTGTCCTTTTGTCCGTCTCTCCGTGGTATAGTTGAAATCAACTTTTTTGAAGTCCCTCGATATCAAACAATCAGAAAGATCTCCAAAAAAAATCTTTTGAAGTCCATTAAAATCACTTTATAACTGGCCGAGACATAAGCCAAAACCCAGAACTACCTCTGTTTGTTTCTTTGAAATTTGTACATAAAACCCTCTACAACTGCACCGGAGTTGCCCCTACAAGGGTGCAATGTTTGACCGACTCCCATTTAGTTTTCCTAACAAACATGTTTATGGCAAATACTTACAACCTACCTCCGCTCCATAACAGGGTTGGCATACAAAGGACAAATATAAAACCGACCCCAATTAATTTTTCCCTTCAAACATTTTTGTGGAACATACCCCCAATCTGTAGCCCCAAACCGGGTTGCAATAAAAAATTTTGAAAATATGGGTATAAGCTTTTTCAACTTCCCCGGAATCGATATAAGATGAATCAATTGTATCACAGACCCCCATTAATTTTCCCTATCAAACATATTCCTAGATTATACTTACCCCCCATCACCATCAGGGTTGTCATAAAAAACGCCCATAGCTTCCCCAGAGTAGGCCTTACAGAAATAAAATGTACGACGGACCCCTTTTTGTTTTCCTCCCAAAAATATTTCTAGTACATACTTACTTGCCATCTATCACCATCGTCTAAAACTATATTTACACTATCTGAGTTGTCATCTGAGTTTCACAACTGAGGCTTATAGTGTAATAACATGTCTATTTTCATTTGTTAATATTTTTGTCTAACCTCAGTTGAAAATAGAACGTTTTCTATTTTCAAATTATTTAACGTCTGAGTTTTTAAAAGTTACCGGATTAAATGATTATTTTTGTATTGCCATAAACTTTGTACCAGTTTAACAACTTTTAGAATTAGCGGACTAATTATAACTTCTCAGATGTAATGTTATACTAAAAATAAAAATTTCAAATTGTTTTTTGACACTCAACTCAGATGAGAACTTAGGTAGTGTAAATATAGTTTAAGGGGGCTCCCATATAAAGTTTAGGAAATTGTAATAAATCCCCCCTCCCCAGCTTCCAGGTGACCCTTGGATAGGTCAAATGAAGGACTAGCCGAACTCATTTTTCTATTCAAACAATTTCCTAGATTATACTTACCCCCCTATATCCACCCCTAGGGTAAGACACCTTCTCATTGTGAAGGGTATCTGAGATTCGGCACAGCCAAACAAAGCGCTCTTACTTGTTTTTAGTTATATTTTTCCTTAAATTTTATTTACATTTTCCATGAGACATTGTATTTGTCAGTGTAACATTTAGTACATACGTATGTGTCTAAGGATTTGTTGGTTTGTATAGCAGATTTTGCATGTGCATGTACTTGTGTACATTTGTCTATTTAAAATTATGTGCCATAGATTGTTTAAAATGTCTTGTATATATTTCAGTTTGTTGAATATTTTCTATTTGACTAGAGTTTAAGCATATTTCACAGGGTAAAAATATATATTTCCTACAAAAAGAAAATTCTTAATTTTTGAGGGGTATTTGTATTGGACAATAAAACTATTATTGCAGTGTTATAATTTTATACAGTTTCGATATATTTTTTCCCTTTCTAATATTGTAGTCTAAATAAAATCATTTACATTAACTAAAATGGGTTTCAAATAAGCAATAAAGCATTACAAAATGTGAAAAACATATATTGGTTAAGTCATATAGACTTGAAAGAAGGTAGAAAGAAATGTAATTTGATCCTGGTGTAATAGACATTCTTGAAAAAGATTTACAAACCTAATGTTTTACAAATGGTTCATCGTACATGTTGCATCCAAAAGAAACAGTGAAGCCGTAACCTCTCCAATTAAGACATTGGAGACGATTATAAATGTGCAAAATATTGGAACCTTAACACGTTCTGCGGCGACCATAACGGTCAAATGCTTTGATGCAAAGGTGAAATTAGTTGATGGGATTTATAAATCTAACAATAACAACAATTAGAGTGGTATGACTCTATAACATAAGTGAAGGTAAAGGCTGAATATACCGCCCTGCTACCAGATTGGCAATCTTTGTTGAATGGAAATTTAGGTAAAGATGCCAAAAAGAAATATTGGCTCTAAGACTAAAGAAGGAACTAAAATGGACCTCTTTATTGAACACCCAGCAAACAAGGACTTACTCTTGCCTGCCAGGCTGCAACAAAGCTTAACAAGCAGGGGTCCGAGCAAACACGGAATGTTTCTTTCGACTTAAGACTTATACAAAACCAATAGAGATGAAAATCTTGCCAGATGGTTAAATGTTAAAAATGTTAAAAGGTCTCACACAGTGTTGCTTAGAAAAAATTTAACAAATGTTCATTTATAATATGGATAAGTACGCATTTTTTGGGTGACTGGACATTAAATGATAGTTAAAAAGGACGGGAAAAAAATCTGGCGACTAAAGCTAGAAAGTTGACAAAAGAAACCTTTAGGATTTTATTGTTGAAACAAGCCGACTTAAAAATTGAGCAAAAATTTTCTACAGGACACTGAATAATAGACGTCTGCGTGACTACACCCAAAAGCCTTTAAAATACATTCGTTTGTTTTTCAACCACATAGTGTTTTTCATTCAATGTAAAACAAACTAAATGAAGAAACCCACAAGAGAAAGTAAATAAAAACAACTCCAACCGTAAACAAAATATTACTCATAAATTCCTATAAATAAATACTGAATAGAATGTGTAAATATTGTTGTATGATTGGTGTAAAAAATTATTATTCAGCGCATTCATTTGTGTTTGCAAATTTGTCGTTATTGTTGTTGTTAAAACATTCATTAACTCGAAAAAACACCTGAATGTTTTTATAAAAAGTCTAACAGTAATGAGACTTTGCTATGTTTTTGTATTTTCAAGTAAGTTTCATACACATTCAAAACGAAAACTGTAAAATGAATGTGTTCTTCTCGTATCATTGAGTGTAACACACAATACATTCTTTCTTGTGCTGTTACTGGTTTAACTTTATTTATCTACCACAGAATGAAAAATGTTTGAATGAATATTGTTTTTGTTGTGTATAGGCAATCAAATGAATATAGTCATGCAGATGTCTACTGAATAACTATGAAACCTTTTAAAAAATAAATAATTTTTTTTTTCGGGGCTGACTTAAATGAAGATAAAACTGGGAAAATGCTAAGTCAAAGGAAGTAAAGTATTAAGTAGGGTAAAGTACCAAACAAACATATATTGAAAAGGATTTACGGATAACGCGAAAGCAAGTCATGTTTAATGGATATTAAATAGATTTACCGTCTCCTTTTTCTCTGTTGAGCTTTCTTGTAGGACAGAAGCTAATGTTTTATCAGATATTGTTAGTTTGAAAGGTTTGCAATAGAAGCCCCCTATTAATCTTGAACTCCAATTATTTTTCCATTCCAAGAAGTGCAAACCAAGCTGATTGGTTATATTCTACAAAAGATCTTCATTGGGGTCTCTTCCATATATCCAATTTTATTGAATTTTTTCTCCCTCATTCCTTTTGTAACTTTTTTTGCCGCCTATCGTCTTATTGATTTTACTCCACGTTTTACCTACTTTTGATGCAAGTGTTTACTTTCGCTTCTGTCACACTGTTGCAATTATTCCATTTATTTTTATTTTCCCTTTGAATATTGAAAATTACATTTGCACTCGTACTTGTATCGTTATTGAAGTGCCAGTAAATAGTAGTTTCTACAGCTTGTTTTGTTTGAACATTCTTATAGATCCTTCAGTACTTTTTTGTCTCACAATTTTTTTTATATTTTTTTCGATTTTTCTTACTGCTGCTGTTGCCGTTGCCGTTGCCGGTGCTGCTTCTCTTATTTTATTTATTGTAATGAATTTCCTATTCAACTAAAACGACATAAATAGGTTGCAATCAAATGGAAGTTTTAATATAATATCAACTCTTGAAACATTTTCCTCTATAGTTTTAACTATTTTTTTTATTTTATTTTTTATTTTTTTATATTTTTTTTTAATTTTTATTTCTTAATTTTTTTTTTCTTCTGCCAAATGTTTGTTTTGTCTTTAAGGTCATAGAATGAAAATTGAGTTTTCTTTATTTAACGTACAAAAATGAAAAGAAATTGTAATTTGTTATGCTTCAATCAATATCATTGAACATTAGTAAATTGCAACTATAAAATGTTCAGCTTAATGGCTGCAAATGTTTAAGTTTCATATAAAGATAAATATTTTAGGTCAATTTAGACAGACAAGAAAACATTTTTTAAAATAATTTATATTGCTTTTAAGAGCATAGTTTATTTAATACAAATGAAATTTAAATTAAATGAAAATATGTTTTTTCTCAAAACACGTAAGAAAAATATTTAAGGATTTTACTATCTTTTCTTAATTGTAAAGATTTTTATATAAAAATTAGTAAAACTTTTTTAAATGATATATTTTAAAAGAAGATTAAATTTTTTCCATACCTGTGTCCTTTTTAAATTTAATAAATTTAAGCCTTAAGCTACATTAAAAAAAACAATAAACTTCCTTCCCTGTTCTGTTAAAAATTTTAACATCTTGGTCTTAATTACAATATAAGAATTTAAACGTCTTAAAAAAAATATTTTTTTTTTCTTATTGTTAATTTAGTTTTCAAATGAAATAAAAAAAAATACACAAAAAATTATTATTTCTTGGTCAGAACAAAGCACGCAAATCATAATGAAGACAACACTAGAATAAAAAAAATCTAAACCATAACAATATTAAGGATATTTAAGTTAAAAGACCTTTTGTCAAAACGTGTTTCATTTCAAAGCTTTTAATAATGATAATATAATTAAGCATTAGGGCCACAGGGATAAATGTAATAAACTACACAAAAAAGCTTTAGAAAAAACAACATAAAAAATATAATGAATAAAGAAAAAGTAACACGAAAAGGAAACCAAAATAGAGCCACAAAATTAAACAACTTTAGCAATAACAAAAAGGAAATAGAAGTTTAAGTAAAGTTTTTATGCGTTTCAAAAAATTTGTATTTAATTAACCGCAAATTTTTTATATTAATTTTGGGATGGAAAATACGGAAATCAAGTTTCAAAAATTAAAGTAATTAAGAAGAAAAAAAAAATATTGAATGCTGGCACAATTGATTTAATTTCTTATTCAGTTTATTTTTTAATATTTTTTTATTATTGAATTCACTATTTCCCTGAACCAACAACAAATATTCAAAGCTTTTAAAAGGGTGAACTTTTCAAATTATATATATATATATGTATATATATATTTTTGTGCATGGCAACTCTGAAATTTGACAACTGTCACGTATCTTTATTTCGGTTATTAAAAACAGGGTACTTTACGCAGTTTGTTTTTATATTTTTTATTAGCGAACTAAAACCAAGAATTAAATCTTAAAACTATGTAATAAATTTTAGTCCAGCCAATGCCAGACTAAAATTTAATTTCTCAAAATAAAGTTAATTTACTTCAATGGTTTTATCTTAACGCAAGAGTATAACTTCTCTTTAGACGAGTGTGTCTACGATGTTTCAAGCGAGCAGACTTGGATGTGTTTCCAGCTTATTTTAATACTTGTCTATATGGCTTAGGATTTTGCATTTAATTAGTGGGACTTGTAGATCCCAGCGGATGTTGTCAACTCCTCATTTATATGTCGCTTTCTTACTGTTACAAAGTTGTATGTGCAACAGCGTTGCCGTTTGTTTACATTTGTTACATATTATGTAGTTGTTTTACCTTCTATGTGACATGTATAATTTTAAGGGTTTTAATCTCATTTGCGTAACTTTTTATACTAGTCGCACCATAAGGTATAATTTTTGCTGTAAAAGATATTTGTAAGAACTTTTAATTTACATTTTAAAGGACATTACTAAATTATATACAAGGTGGGCCAAAAGAAATCACCCGAGTGAAAAATGCTCTTGTTTTTGCAAATGGTGGCCAAAGTGAAATCTCTTTTGCTATTTGTAACCTAGACAGATGTAGAATACAAGTGAAAAAGCCATGGAGCGATACACTTCCCAAGAACGCGAAATAATCGTGTCTTTTTATTTTTATACTTGCTTTATACGGCAGATATGCCAACCAATAGTTTTACAAACACGTCATCATTTGCTGATGATACTGCTTTCCTTAGTATTCACAAAGGCCATAAAGAGGCTTCGAACCAACTGCAGCAACACGTAATCCAAGTTGAAAAATGGGAAAAATTATGGGGAATAAAAATATATGAACAAAAATGTACCCACTTAACTTTTACTTTACGCAAAAAATCGTACCCTCCAATCACTATAAACAACCATAATGTGCCTCAACAATTTGAGACAAAATATCTTGGTATTCACCTAGATCGCCGCCTCACATGGAAGCCTCATATAGATGAGAAGCGGACTCAATTGAAACTTAAAGCTACTTAACTCCACTGGATAATCGGTAGAAACTCTGTGCTACGTCTGGATTGTAAACTTCTACTCTACAACTCGATTTTAAAACCAATTTGGTGATACGGTATACAATTATGGAGTACTGATTCCGCTTCTCACATCGAAAAAATTCAACGCCGTCAAAATAAAATCCTAAGAATGATAACTGGTGCTCCTTGGTACATTTAAAATAGCAACATCCACAAGGATCTAGAAGTTCCACTTGTAAAATGCGAAATCCTAAACTATGTGGACAAGTACATATTTAAATAAGCTGGAAACACATTCAAATCCGCTCGCTCGAAGCATCCTGCAACATAGTGGGCACACCCGCCTAAAAAGAAGGGATACTATTGCTCTTAGATGAAACCTTTGAAATTAGTTTATATTATTGTAAGAACTTAAATTTTAGTCTGGTACTGACTGGACTAGTATTAGTTACTTAGTTTTAAGATTTGAATACTAATTGTTAGTTCGCCTAAGCGAAATTTCAATAATAAAATATATGAAAAGAAAATAAATTATTTGCATTACAATTTGGCTGTGGTGTTAGCGCAAAATCATTATGAGTGATGAGGCTCATTTCCACCTTAGCATGTACGTAAAAAAGATAAACTATCGCTTCTGAGGCCCCAAAAACCAACGAGAGATTTACTAGGAGCCATTACACCTGCTGTTCACGTCATCCTCAGGCCATATTATTTCGAGGACACCGCTAGTCAAACGACAACAGTGAGCGTTGTGCACTTTGGGGCCATGTTCTGCCACAATTAAACAAAATAGGACTGGAGAACATGTGGTTCCAACTGGGTGAAGCAACGGCACATACGGCGCGAGGTACAACCTATATTCTGAAGGCGGCGTCCATGGTTTGCTTCATTTCTCATCTTGGCGATTTACCTTGGCCCGCAAAATTGCCCGATTTGACCATTTCAGACTTTTTTTGGGGGTTTTTTGAAAGTTTCGTATTTACGTAAACAAAAAGCCGGAGACCCTGGAAGCCCTCAAGGACAACATTTGACATAAGTGCGAAAGTCTGTCGCCCGAAGCCCTCGCCCGTAAAGCAGTCAATTGTGACGGCATCCATTTGGCCGATATTATCTCCTCGACCTTCCAGTTAAAATATGAAGGCTTAAATAACCATTAACAAAAAACAGAATTAATTTTTTAAATATAGAAAAAACTATAAAAGCCTAATAACATCGGATAACTGCTTTTGGTCCACCTTGTATAATTTGGAAATATCAATAACTAAAAATGGAAAAAATATGTTACATATAACCTTCTTATATTAAGCAATGGAGTAGCTTCCATGTGAGGCGATGATCCCGGTGAATTGTTGAGGCATCATATGGTTGTTAAAAAGATTTGGAGAGTACGTTTCTTTGCGTAAAGTAAAAGTTACGGGGGTTAGTTTTTGTTCGTTAAATTTCATTCCTTATAACTTTCCCAATTTCTAGACTTGGGGTACGTGGTGTTGCAGCTGGTTCAAGGCCTCTTTAGGGTATTTATGAATACTATATCATCAGCAAATATCGAGGAGTGTGTAAGGCTTTTGGTTGGCAAATGTGCTTATAAAGCAAGTATAGAGTTGGACCTTCCTTGAAATACACTATCCCTAACTACTTTAGGGGTTTCCCTGCTTGATCAAAATTGTCGACGGGTTATATACTTTTCTTACAGGTTAAAGAGATTAAATAGCAAGTTTAGCCTTAAAGATATGGCACTTTTATCTGACAACCCCTTTAGTTTTCATACTGGGCTTTCATGGCTTTCTTCGATGAAAAGCGCGGAGCAGTACTTTTTTTTCTCAAATAATTTTCTTACAACCTGTGATCTGTAGCTTTGTTGGATGGTATTTTGTTGACTTCAAAGGTGAAACTTACGATTTTTTTAATACAGTTATTGTCATTTGGGATCGGAATTAGCTTTTTTTAAAACATTTGTCTAACACGTTCTCCAAAAGTGGTAACAGACTTATAAGCCAGCAGGACTCCAATTTCAGAGGCAGGCTTAGAAGTCAACTTTACTAAGGTAACTTTTAATATTGATGTGAAATTTGCAAGTCCTTAAATGGAAGTAAAGCCCTGAATCGTGCTTACAGTTGGCATTTATAGACCCATTATTTTTTGAATATATAATCTATTATATAATTGGGCATTTTCTGTTTAATTCGTACGCATGTCGTTTTT
Organism: Melanophora roralis; assembly: GCA_963583895.1. NCBI lineage: Eukaryota > Metazoa > Arthropoda > Insecta > Diptera > Rhinophoridae > Melanophora > Melanophora roralis. The sequence continues at coordinate 85,253,327 of OY757189.1, forward strand.
GTTGGTTTTTGTTTAATTCCTTATTTCATCCTCTAAAAATGCAATATTTTGTCTTCTTCCCGTGCAATTTTATTTAGACAACTCCATCAAAATTTTCATAATTTCTTCTTGGAACACAAGGAAAACTAAAAAAAAGGTTTTGATAACTATCATTCCTTTAATTGTCTTTTATTGACTCACTAACAATTCAAAGTATTTCCATGCATTATCTGCAATATTGTTTCGATGGCTTTAATTTAAATTCCCTTTTTCAAAATTATTCTCTTCCTTACATACTGCTTCCAACATTCTGCTGACATTGATTATGATGACTTGTTTTTTATATGCTTCTATATGCAGAAAAAGGAAAATGCTTTTTATTGTTTTATTTGTTCTTGATAATAAAATGGGTGCTAATGAGGATATGAGAAGCAAGCAGAGGAAATAGAAATACGAGCATGTGTTCATGTTTATATTAAACTTTGCTTAAGACTCAGACTCGTTTGTTTGCATTTCTCTTACCCCACTTTACTACAAATTTTTTTTATTTTCATTTCTACTTTTCTATATTCTTCTTCCTTATTTCTGTTGCTTTTCTACATTTGCAACTCATTTTGTGTGTTTATTTACTTTATTTTAACGCCTCAGGATATGCATGTAGCACGTACTTTATTTCCCAATTGTTATACGTTTCACTTGCTGCTATTGTTGTTTTTTGGTTCATTTTCTTTTTCTCTACACAATCTTCATTGCTTTTTTTTCTTTTGAATAGTTGCTGTAATTTTTGTTGTTTTTAGTGTGCTTTTACTTTTATAAGTTGTTATGGAGCTAAAAACTATAAGTTTATTGAAGGTTTCAGGCTAAATAAGTTTTAATAATATTTTCTTGCTAAATGAACTTTAATAGAAGTAAAAAACGAGAAGAGTCTTTTTTTTTTGAATAAAAAAAGGTTTTAAAGTCTAAATATTTAAAAGTGCTTTGATAAATACTATCGGATAATTTATTTAAATGATTTAAAAACTAAAAAGCCACTTAAAACTTAACGTACCCCGTACCTAAGTGCATCTGAAAAATCTTTCTATAAAAATTGCCCGACTTAGAGTTTTAAAGTAGGTTTAAGTATCTGATGGTACAAATTTTATTTCCACCTATCCCTTTGACTAATTTATCTGTTTATTTATTTTTTAAAGAATGTTCACATTAATGGTTCCTTTTTTTTTTTGTTTGCAGATCACAAAGATATCGGGGACAGCTTGGTAAGTAAAAGTTAAAAACATTGTTTATTCATGTCATCACTTGGACTTTGTGCAAATAGTTTGCGCAGCACGACTGCACGTGTAATTTTGAAACCAAATCCAATAAAAAAAATTAATAGAAATAAAACAAAACCAAATATGAATCATTAAAAATTACTTTATTTGCGTTTGGACCAATTGTCACAGCACTTTTGCCACTCCGATTGGGGTATCTCCAAAACATGCATTCTGAATACAGCAAACGCTTCTTCAGGTATCGAAAAACGTTGACTTCTTAGTTTGTTTTTTTCGTATGGGAATAAAAAGAAGTCATTTGGTGCCAAGTCAGGACTATACGGCGGATGATTTATCAAATCGATGTTTTGAGTAATTAAAAATGCAGTTTCTTTCGGCCAACCGATTTTTTGAGCGATTGGCGAATTGTGTGGGATCCAAAGCGAACAAATTGTTTTGACAGTCAAATGTATATGCAATATTGAATTTATGTTTGTCCCACTAATGCCTGAGGTTGTCTCAATCTCACGATAGGTAACATGACGATCTTCCAATATCAGTTCACGCACAGCATCAATGGTTTTCGCAACAACAACAGATTTGGACGACCTTTGCGAAATTCACCTTGGAGTGAATTATGACCACGATTGAATTGACCATACCAGATAAACACTGGTCCTTGATAAGCTTCAGCGCCAAAAATAGAATTAAGTTCATCCATGCACTGTTGCTGAGTTAATCCACCTCGAAAGTTGCAAAAAATAATCGCACGAAAACGTTCACGATTTAAGTTCATTTTTGGGGCAAGTTGAATCCTTTAAATAACTGTAAACAACACAAATAGCTCTCATATGTCAAAACGTTCTGAGTACGTATAACCAAGAAAATGTCAAACTTTACGAAAGAGCTGCGTAAAAGGCAACCCTTGTAGAAATATAAACGAATTGGTTCAAATTTAACTTTTACTTATTTCGCTAGAGTTTAAAATGAGTATGAACTTAAAAAGAAACTATTCTAGTTTTAGCATTTTGATGAAAATGTCATACCCGTCACAATTTCTAACAGGTTTTTCTTTAATGTAGCAATACTGTAACAAATACGATAAAAAACACTGGAACATACCGTGCAAATAATTAAAATAAGTTCCGTTCTAAAGAATATATTAAGCAACACGATCTTGAATTCAAAATTCTAAAAAGTTAAAATTAGTAAGGTCACTTCTGCCACAGTATTTAAGTGGTCATTGTAAGAAGAAATTGTTTTCTTTAAGTTTTTACTTACTTTTATATCCTTAAAACCATTACATCCTTAAATATCATGGCCATTTTTCAATTAAAATTTTGAAGTTTTGAGTTATAACCAATTTTAATATGTATATATCATATTCCTGTAGTTCCTTTGATAAAAAGGACCACATAAAAGCTCTTCCAGCTCTTTCACTTTCGGTTTCAACCTGTCTCCCTAGAAATAGAGGTGCTAATGTACTGCCTTTTCTAAGCTCCTTCCTCCTGACTGATAAGTATATTTTCTTCTAGTTATAAATCTACATAAATTTTTTTTATTTTTAATTTAAAAGGTTGGAAAAACAAGACAAAAATGTGTATACAAAAGTCGCGGCAAATAAAATTATTGCACTGATGGCCACAGCTAAGCATTTTGACATTTAAAAACTAAATAAATTTTTTTTTTAGTTTAAGCTCACAATTAACATATTTTTATTGTCTTGCAATTCAAAAGTACCAGCAATATGATTTCATTAAAACATCGGACAGTGTTCGGTAGAGTTCAGTTAAAATTTCCAACCCCGAAAATGGACAACTTTTTACCGAACTCTGAACCCGAACCCTAATAACTTATTTAGCTATTCTAAAAAATGCAAGCAATATTATAAATGATGAGGATATTTATTTTCCGTACATACTTATGTTCATATTGTACACTTATTCAAAAAACAGTCAAAATCATTTTTTCCAAACACACTTCTCAGACAAAATTTTGAACCAACAAGAGGCTTTTATCTAGTATACTTACGCATACAAAACGTTAAAACATTTAAAATGAAAAAAACGATTGTTATACACAAGTTCATTGTGACCGGTGTGACCATTTTACTGATATTTTTTTACATTTCAAACACTTTGAGTTTGGACAAGAAAACTGTGATCTTAGAAATTTAAATTTTAAAGAATTTTAACTTCAGTATCGTATTTTGTTAAATATTTTCTTGAACGCACAACACTTTTCAGATTGTCTGTAAGGAAACCTCATGTTCTCTTTCATTCCTATAATCCAGCACCCGTGTAAAGAATGACGCATAATGCCGCATGAGGTATACTTCTCATGGCACAAGTTGTACCAAGTGAAGCACATCTTTGGAACTTAGTAATAAGCTTCCTTTTTCTATCGCCAATTTATATAACGACAGGTGTTATAGCAAAAATATCTTCAGGGTATTTGGGGATTAGTAAAAAGTCTGTTTTATAAACATGATAATAAGTGGTTGTTGACTTTTAGTAGGCAGTTGATAACATTTGGATAAAACGTCATACTAAAAGGCAAAAAAACTGCGTTTATTGAATTATTAGACGTTTGAAAAATGTTTCTTTACAGCACACACGCAATTCAGGGCTTACTTTCTCTAGGACTTTATATCTGCCTTGACCTGGAAAAACTATCTGGGAATGGTTGGATAAGTTACTAGCCTATTCAGCAAAACTTGAAAAACCCTTAAGGCTTATTACATTATACATTGTACTGCACCGGATAATCGTTTCTTGATGTCTGATAATACTGGGAACCTTAAAGGTCTTTCAACCACGGTGAAATAATCAGTTCAAACTTACATAAGCAATTCAAAGTTGGCAGACATGCAATAGAGAATACCAATCAAAGCGATATCGATCGGCTTGTGGTGTCGATAGCTCTCCACTTTAGTGGGGAGATAAAAAGATAAAATATAGTAAATAAAAAAAAATTTATTATTTAAATAAGTTATTGATAACTTCTTGTAATTATGAGGCATTTTAATATAATGTTTTAAAGGTTCTACAATTTTCTCAAGTTTTTTTTTCTTTTTTAAATGCAAACGTAAGGGTGGTTTGGGTATCACTCTGGTATGCAAATGATAAATTCTTTCTTCTTTAGGGACTCTTAACTCTTGACTAAGTAAGACAAATTCTTTTTACAGGTCTTTTTAAGTAAGTGTGTTTGTGGATATGTGTTACATATTTTACTTTGTGTGGTTTCTGCTTACATAAGCATAAGAGATAAACAGCTGTTATTCGTTTGTTATCAATATAGAAGATCGAAAATTTTCAACCTTTGTTATTGTTGGCAAAATAGTTCTAACAAAGTTCATGGCTTATTTGGTCGTGCATCATTTCATTTAATTGCTTCCACCTTTTGCTTGTCCTTTTTTTTAGATACAAAAACGTGTGTATGTATATATGCGTAATTGTTAGGAGTATGTGTGTTTCTCAACAAGTGAATTTTAACTTCTTGTATCACTTCTTTGCTTACAAGTTGTCTCTGTCCTGTTATTTAAAGGTAATTTTCGTAATTCTTTCTTTTCGTGTCCTTGCTTAATCGTGCATGAAACGTAAGTAAGTCAGGTTTTGTTTTTTAAACATTTTTTTGTTGCTTTTTTAATAAACCGGATTTCACTTCAAAGAAAAAAGAATTTATTTTGTTTTTTATATGTTTGTTAATTTTGTTGCGTAAAAGGGTAGAAGGATTTTACCAATAAGAATCAGTGTGTCACGTAAGTATTTTCTTATTGGAAATAATTACAAATATAATAATTGTAGAGGATTAAAAATAAACAATATTCATTTAAATTAAAACTTTCTCAAAAAAAGAAAATTACATCTCTTATCAGAGACGGCAAAAAATCAAACTTTATGAATTTTCAACAAAAATAAGCAGGCAGAAAACCACGTTTAAAATAGTTTTTGTTATACAATCGTAAAATAGTTATTTTATTTTATATTAATTTTATTCTTTTTTATTTTATTTTTATTTTATTTTATTTAATTTTGTGTTATTTTATTTTATTTTATTTAATTTTGTTTTATTTTATTTTATTTTATTTTATTTTATTTTATTTTATTTTATTTTATTTTATTTTATTTTATTTTATTTTATTTTATTTTATTTTATTTTATTTTATTTTATTTTATTTTATTTTATTTTATTTTATTTTATTTTATTTTATTTTATTTTATTTTATTTTATTTTATTTTATTTTATTTTATTTTATTTTATTTTATTTTATTTTATTTTATTTTATTTTATTTTATTTTATTTTATTTTATTTTATTTTATTTTACTTTATTTTATTTTATTTTATTTTATTTTATTTTATTTTATTTTATTTTATTTTATTTTATTTTATTTTATTTTATTTTATTTTATTTTATTTTATTTTATTTTATTTTATTTTATTTTATTTTATTTTATTTTATTTTATTTTATTTTATTTTATTTTATTTTATTTTATTTTATTTTATTTTATTTAATTTTATTTTATTTTATTTTATTTATTTTATTTTATTTTATTTGATTTTATTTTATTATTATTTATTTTTTCTGGCAACGCTGCTCTGCAACATTGACTCTCAACATGCGCACAACTTAAATAAACTCTCCAAGCATAAATCTGATAAAATACATTTATTAAAATATGTATGTTTAAATGTGTAACTGTGATATGTTGCTGTTTATTTTAATTCTAACGCAACATGTTTATATACATATATTCCCTGTATAATTTCGTAAATTCTATAAATATCTCTGTTAATTACATTTTTAAAATGTTGAAAAAGTTTTAAGTTAATCCTATATTTATCTGTAGACATTTCTCTTGTTTATTTCTGTTTTACTTGGTATTTTACATTCGACAAACTTTTTGTTTGTGTTTTTCTTTTTGTTGTATGCTGTTTACAAATAGGTAAAAATGTTTTATATTCTTTCTTTATACATGTATGGAAATGTGTTTTAAGTGATTTACTCTTGGTAAATTTTAATTATTTTGTATAAAATAAAATTTTTGTTTGTTATAGTTTAGCAACTATCTCATCTTTTATTTGCTGGCAGTGGGCCAGCAAGTGTCGGTTTGCGTTTTTTTGTATTTTTTTATTTCATACATTTTCTGCGTTAGTGAGCGCCAATGCTTTTAAATACACATTCGCAAAAATAAATTGAACATTTTATAAAAATATAGTGACAAACTAAAGACAATTTTTTTTGTATTTTAAAATAACTTATTTTAAAATTCCTTTAATTTTATAAAGATTTTCTTTGTTGGTTTGTGCATCAAAAGTAAAATTTCTCGCTATATATAAACCGTGAACATGAAATAATTTTAAATGTTTAAATATGTTTGAGTCATATTTTTGTTTATTTCCATAAATTATTTATTTCTTAAAGAAGTTTGCAAAATACATAGTTTTAAGTCTAAATGTTTACAAATATGTATATAAGAGCCTATGTAGGTGTGTGTGTATTGTGAATGTTCACATCCTTTGTCCTTGCGCACATACATACTTACATATATGTACGTATGTTTTCTATTTAAGAAAAATTATAATTTTAAAATGAATAAAAAATTATCTATTTTAGATCGCAAATATGTAATTTATTTATTATTATTTATGATTTAATTTTTTTAAATGGTTTTAGTCATTCAAAATATTTATTTTTACTAAATGAACGCATATGGTTTTCTTAATTTATATTTACATATGGTTGTATTCATAAATAAATAAAACACATCTCGATGAATATTTGTAAATTTTTAATTTATGTGATTAAACATTTGTATGCTTATGATATTAAGGAGTTTTAGTACATTTTTTTTAAAAGTACACACAAAAAATAAATTAAGTAAACTGTACTTAAATCAAGCCATAGCGGTGTCAAAAGTACGATGAGTTCGGGGTTTCTTAAGTCAAGTACGAAATTTCTTACCCCAAGTACGTTTTTTCTAGTACGAATTTCTTACTTTTAGCCACAAATAAGCCAAAAAAAGATTGTTTTGAGTTCGGAACCGTACTTGATGTAAGCCGAAAAAAGATTGGTTTAAGCGTAAGCGCGCTTAATCTACATTGTCAATTTTTTTTTTGACTTATAAAGCTTTTTTAATTAATTTTAAGAAGAAGAGTTTTATATATTTTTTCTATTTTATAGGTGTAGCATACAACTGCCAAATGGGTTAAAACGGACGAGGTTGCAAATTTCTAACAAGATGTAGTAGCTTAAGCATGCAATAAATATCCGGCTCCTGTCTCGTCGGCTAATGGGGGGGATTCCTTTGCTACTATGTCTCGATAGTCATACTGGGCTTTTAAGCCACCAAAAAGAAGCTACAGGCATGTAATTTTAATTTGCATGCTTCGAGGTTAAGGTCTTATAAAAACAGGTAAAGAAATAGAGAGATAAGGAGATAAAGGTGGTTCAAGACATCTACTAACTTCATGATTCACTGGCTATGATTGCTGTTGACATAACCAATATAACCCTCCCAACCATGATCATGCAAGGAGTATTCAGCCATCTTATACATGATCCCAAAATATTTACCCACTCGGACAGCCGCTTTAGGAAATCAAAACAGGATCAACTTAGAAATTCATAATAATAGACATTTTTATTATGATAAAAAAAAATAATAATAGTAAATTTTAGCTTAAATTAGTTACTACAGTTCACTTCTAGCTTATAACATAAGGTTAAAGTAATATAAATGATGATTCGAAACCATTTGCATAAATAAAATTCTAAAGGTAGCTAAAAATAGCAAAAATCACCAAAATTACCTCTGAGATAGAAAACGGGTATCCAACTCGGTTACCAATAAAACTATTGTTTCTATATATTGAGGAAACGAAAATAGAAATAATGTTTAAAGGGGACTCAACTTACAATTAATAAGTCTCCTGATAACAATATAACATTTGTATAGTTTTCACCTTTAGAAGGAAAAATCTATTAATCTAAAGAAACGCATTTGAGTTTAACGGCCATAGCTGGTCGAATATTGCACCATTGCAGCTATGCATATGCATATGAGAGTATATCAACATATATAACTCTAGCAACAAATGTTTACAGCGAATTTACTGTATGCTTTGCCTCTTTTATATTTACCCGTATATAAGAACATTTCTATTAGATGTATAAATCAATATCGTTTACTTTAACAGTTTTTTTTCCTTTTTACTTTTGACGCAAGAATTGTATATAATTTTGCTTTGTTTTATTTATCAAAGTAATAAAAATGAGAGGCACTAATCGTTTTCTTATTTAACATCGGTGGTGTATTTTTCTACGTCTGATGTTACGGAGAGTAACATCAAAGAAAGTGCTTTTGTTTAAAACTTCTCATTCAAAAGATCCACTGACCAGTCAATACAAAAAAAATATATATAAATATAATAATAAAAACTTACATCCATAGTATTTCTCCCTCGGTGAAAGATCTTTCGGCCGGAGCAGGGATGGTGGTTTTAATTTATTGCGTGCTCCATAACTTTCTAGTTAGCATTTGAGACGCTTTTGGTCAGAAAAGATTTTACTTTTATTAATTATTTTTCTTATAAAAATGTCACCAACTAAAAGCCAGCTTAGAACAATAAAAGAAAAAATATTTTTCTACATTTGTTTGCGCGTTAACGACTAGCACCGTGCGAATATTTTTATACACCACTGTATCCTCTGTTAAAATATAGACAACGTGGGTCTCATTTGACAAGTATTTTTTCTCACTAACTTTTACGACTTTACTTTATTAAATTTCTTCTGCAACTATCCGTACAAAACTATTTTAATTATCTTTTTTTTTTTTTTTTTTTTTTATATTTCTATATTCTTGAGTTTTTTCCCTTTGTATTTTTTTCACAGATCTATTTTTTTTTTTTTTTTTTTGTTTCTACTCCATTCTACGTCCTCTCTCAATATTTAAACTCTTTTGGCACTTTCTTCCTATTTTGTTTCTTAAAATTTTTTTTTCTTTTAATGTAAAAATTGTGATTTTTGCTTTACATGAGGTAATTTTTAGGTACAAAAATTTTAATTTATTTCTTAATTAACTTTTTGTTCTCTTTCTTTTTTTTTAACTTATTACATTTATATATTTAAAAAAAAGAGATTTGTAAAAAGAATTTAAGGAGATAGATCTACCTACGGAGGTTTTCTTCTTTTTTGGTTAAATATTAATCTATCACACCGCGATCGAAGTCAGTTACTGTCTGTATGACCTTTTCTCTAGTTACAAGCAAATATTTTTACATTAATTTTTGTTCTCCACTCATTTCTTTTAGATAATACCAAAACTTGAGGTTTTTTTTTTCTTTCCTCTTATACTTATGTGCAATTTTTAGCTGTGATATTAGGTCTAAGTGATTTTAGTTAATTTTTAAATAGATTTTAAATATACGAGTTTTAACCTCTTTTCTCACTTTAAAATTCTAGACTTGTGAATATTTTTATTCTTTAATTCAATTCCTAATAAAATTCAGTTTTGTTCTCTTCCTTTCAGGCCTTATACTAAGATAATGTAAATTATTGGATTTGACTTTTCACTTTTTAGTAATAACTTCAATAGCAAATAATTGCAAATACCTTTGTGTTCCCTTTTGGCAACAATTTAACTTATCTTGTTCGGCACCACAGATTTAATTACGATTTTCAGTAGGAACCTACGAGTTTTCGGGAACCCTAAATATGGAATGGAAAAATTGCGTCGGTTCCCCTAAGCGCAGCAGGTTAGGCCAATATAATTGTTCCTTACAAAGATGTTGAGTTCGTCCTCCTCAAAACCAGGAATTAGATTAGGTTAGGTTACTTTACGTTATGGCAAATTAGACCCAAGGAAGTCTACGTAGAAGGGATAAATATTTTTGTAAAAGGTAAATGCTCTAAATATTTTCCTTTTCACATGTAGATAAAAAAAATCGAGCGGTAAAGAATTTAACTTACTTGTCGCCTTCGAAAAAAAATGATTTTGCACTCAACACTATTTCTTATTACATTTCACTTTTCTAAAACTTTAAACAATTTTCAATGCCAACTATTTAGGTGGTGTGACCAAAGGAAAAATGCCATTCTGTGGACAGTTATCGCTTTTTATACCCTTCGAAAAACAAAATTCCTGGAAAAATTATGTTATAGAACATACATAAATATATTCAGCCTATAAGAACTAAAACCAACTTCATATAGATTACTCTAAACTGTATTATCTAATGTGTACGTTCTTGACCAAAATACAGTGCAGTATTTTTTTGCCTTGTAAAATATCCGTTAATATCAAACTCAAAATATATATAAGCTGTTATCCCATAGGTACACAGTTTCCTAATTAAAAATCAACCTTGCTACAAGCGCCGCTACATTACCCCCCTGCCAAGATCAGATTTGGGGTAAGGATCCGCAACAAATCTGATACCGCTTGTAGCAGGTTGTATGGTACATATCTATAAAAAGGTAATTTACTGGCGTATGTCTTTCGCGTGGTATACTCCAACGGAGCGTCCATTTAAGTCCTCTAATTCGTAATAACAGGAGCCAGTTCGCTTTCGTATCCTCGCCTTAATAAAGGGTGGAGCAAGTTTGGCATTAAAACCCTTTTCAAAATTACTTTGATTGAAATTTCTTCTAAAAACTTCCTGCCCGACCACATAGTTTACTTCCCTTGATCTTAAATTGTAGGACCTTTCATTCCTGGTCTGTTGCCCCACCATAGTTTTCCTAGCCTTAGCCCTTACAATATCGAAGGTGTCCGTGCGATCGAATTGGATCGATCGGTCCTCCAGCATCTCCAATTTACGCAACAGCTCATACGATTCGCCATTCGTAATCATGTGTTGACCAAACGCCATGTAATAGGGAGAAGTACCTATTGAAGCATGTACAGATGAACGCAACGCACAACTAATACTGCTGAGGTATTCATCCCAATTACTCTGGTCATGTTTAATATATGCCCGAATCGCAGAAAGCACCGAGCGATTGACACGTTCAGAAGCATTCGATTGGGGCGAGTGCACCGCTGTATAGACGTGCCTTATACCATAGTTCTGTAACAACTTGTTAAACTGGCTTGACCTAAACTGTGAGCCATTATCGGATACTATCATCTCGGGAGTGCCAAACGTATGGAAAAGTTCCCCCTCGAGGTATTTTGTAACAATGTCAGTTTTAAAATTCTTCACCGCCTTCAGGAAACAAAATTTCGAAAAGTGATCTACAACTATGAATATGCCGATGTTACCGGTCTTAGAACGAGGGTATGGACCTAAAAAATCTATGTAGAGTTTCTGAAAAAATCTAAAAGTTTCTGACGTTTTACCCATAGGTGGTCGTGTACTAAAATTAGGATGCTTAGTGCCCTTACAAACTTCGCACGAATTTATGTATTCCCTTACATCGTTTACTAAGTTCGGCCAAAAATAAAATCGCCGAATACGCTCCAAGGTTTTATTTATCCCTCCGTGCGCGGACAGAGGGTTATCATGAGCCTTGCTTAGGACGTCTTTTCTGAGCTCTCTAGGTATCCATAACTTCCATGCGAGATCGTCCTGCACTTGCTCACCTGAACAGTGATCCGTTCTTCGGTACAAGTAGCCGTCAATAATTTTTAAGTCGGGAGTTTTACCTAAATTCTGTTTCACCCGGTCTAAAAGTCCGGTGTAGTCGTTTCCTTGGAAATGTGCAGAGTTTAAATCTACGAAAACCCCAGTCTCATTTAAAACGGACAATTCTGGATTAGAAATCTCGGATAAGTCATCTGTATTTGCTCTCGAAAGAGTATCAGGAACCACATTTCTACTGCCTTTGCGGTGCTCTATTTTAAAGTTAAAACCTTGTAGCTTTAAAGCCCACCTTGCCAGCCTTGAGCTTAGGTCAGTTTGAGACATGAGCCACTTTAACGACGCATGATCGGTTATAACAGTAAACTCATGCCCTTCAACATATGCTCGGAACTTTTTAATGCTTAGTATTGCTGCTAAGCACTCTTGTTCGGTCACGGAATAGTTACGTTGGGCTTGGTTGAGTTTCTTCGACATAAAGGCGATTGGAACCTCTTCACCCTCCGCATTTTTCTGGACCAATACACTTCCTATTCCAGAGTTGCTAGCATCGCAGTGTATGTAAAAAGGCTGTGAAAAATCAGGACTATGCAAAACTGGTGTTGTGGTGAGGATGTGCTTTAACTCATCAAAAGCTTGTTGAGCCATTTCGCTCCAAACAAATTTACGATTACCCTTTAACAAATCTGTTAAAGGGGCAGTAGTAGAAGCGTAGTTCCTAATAAACTTTCGATACCAGCCGGACATCCCTAAAAATCTTCGAAGTTGCTTAACAGATCTTGGAGCAGGAAAATCTAAAATGGCCGAAATTTTATCAGGATCTGTTCGAATAACCCCGTCTCCCACTATATGGCCAAGATAACGGACTTCCCGTACACAAAACTTGGATTTTTCTACATTCAAGGTAAGTCCAGAGGCACGAAATTGTCGAGCCACTTCTCGCAGTACAAACAAATGTCTTTGAAAGGTATCGGATACAATTAACAAATCATCCAGATAAACGAACACCTCCGTTCTCAATTCCGCCGGCACCACCTTGTCCATTAGTCTCGACATCGTTTGGGGTGCGTTACAAAGGCCAAACGGCATGACTTTGTAATGGTACAAGGGCCGGCCGGGAACGGTAAATGCCGTCTTATCCTTCGATGATTTGTCAAGAGGAATTTGCCAAAAGGCGTCCTTAAGGTCAAGGCTCGTGATATATTCTGCCTTGGGTAGCCTTGAAAGTATGCCATCTATAAGGGGAAGTGGATACGCATCTTTGACTGTAACTGAGTTGACTTTCCTGCTATCTAGACATAGTCTCACTTTACCGGGCTTCCGTACTAAAACTATGGGTGAGGACCATGCGCTGTCCGATTCTTCAATAACATCCATTTCTAGCATTCGGTCTATTTCAGCGTAAATTAATTTTTCAATTGCAGGAGATACGGAAAAATGGCGTTGTTTAATTGGGGGGGAATTGCCTACGTCGATTACATGAGAAATAACATTTGTCCTACCCAAGCCTTCTTTCGCAAATGAGGGGAAGGAATTGACAACAATTTGTAATTGCTGTTGTTGTGCTGTAGTAAGACTTTTCTTCTCCGGGCTGTTGTCTATGGCACTGACAGAAAAATTGGGATTCATATCTGTCATTAACCTAGTTGGTAAAAGGTCAAAGAGCGTCCAAAAATCGATGCCTAAGTAGAGATTTTGTGATAAATTGGGAATAATATATAAGTTAATAGTTTTAGTGTCCCCCCGAAATGATATCTCAGTCTTTAAAACACCAACAACGTTCTGTCTCCTCCCGTCTGCAGTCTTCACGACAGAGTTAATTTTCCTATAACAGTTTGTATTAAGGAAGTCCTTAGCAGCCTGCGCTCCTAGACAACTAACTGAGGCACCAGTATCCAATAAACCAACCAGGGTTTTACCAAAGATCTGAACCTGCGCATAAGGTCTAATGTCATTTGGATTATCATAAATGGTACTCAATAAACTACGTCGAGTATGATTAACGGTTCTCCAAAAATTGCGCATACGTGTAGTTGACCGTTTTTGTCTTTCACTAGACCCTGGTTCATTAAAAATTCTATCTCGTATAGCATTATATTCGGCTAATCTAACATGAAATGGTTTAAGGTAGGTAGGTGGTGTAGTTAAAATTTCTCTTTTTCTATTTACGGGACTTTTAGGTTCGGGGTTTGAAACGGGTGTGGAAGTTTCCAACATTTTATGAACGTTGGTTGGATTTTGCAATATTTTTAGGGGTTTTTCATCAGAAATTATTCCGCATGAATTAAGTGACAAAGCAGGTGGGTGCTGAATAGTGTGTTGAATACTATCCTTAGGTAAGTCATATGCGTTATTACTAATATTATCTTGATCTGAATTCGTAACGCTATTGTCTAATCCATACTTGTCGACTGATTCTGTTTGCGTGCACTTTGTTGTGCACTCGACCGACCGTTTTTTGAAACGTTATTGCAATGAGAACAGTTTGGTTTATAGATATTGGCTAAACCGCAGCCATAGCAAAAAACTTGCCTATCTGCCACGCAATCTTGGTATCGGTGGCCAGGTTTTCGGCAATTCCAACAAACCAGGGCAATGGCCGAAATATCTTCCTCTGCCGGAAATAAAGTTTCCTCAACTTCGTGAATTTGTTTTCGAGTGGGAGGCAAGGGCTTTGTGGAACAATTTTTCCTTCCAATGTCCTGTAAGAAAAATTCTCTTCGCCGACAAATATCCCGAAGTTCAGATATACTATTAATTTTCAAATTCAAAATTTCGTGCTGAATTTCAGGTAGTAGATTTCTCCTAAGTATTTCCACCAAAACTCTTTCGCCCAAGGGTTCTGCTAATCTATCAGAAATTTCAATGATGCCTTCATAAAAAGTGTCAAAACTTTCACTATACTTTTGCTTACGATCCCTTATCATCTCCCGTAAGTCAATGTCAGTTCTAGAATCCTTGTACTGTTTACGTAAAGCCCCACATAAATGTGGCCATCTGATTGAGGGAACAGATTGATGATATCTCCAAAACCAATCGTTTGCTTTCGCCTCAAATAACGTAGAGATATGATCGCATAATAGTTCAAAGTTTCCATTGAGGGTTTGGTTTGTCAGGGCCTCAACACGATACAAAAAACTATCTACAGACATACCACGCAAGTCACCTGAAAACCTCACTTTCCAATTGTGAATTATATGGCCTATCTTATCGGGTCTTATTGACGAAACATTTGACTCGTTATGAAGGTCATATTGTCGGTTGGGTTGCAAATTAGAATTAGCTGGTGGTAACCCTAATAAGCCAGAAATGCTTTGCTGAGCTAAGGGTACTGCAGGATTGACAGTTCCCGAAGGGTGAAGGTCTCGTTGCCTAGAACTATTGTCCATCCTTGGAGGTGACGCATTAATTTGCAATCGTCGAAATCCTGTTTCTATGTTCGTCTCAATAAGTCTGGTTAGTGTTTGACTTAAACTGGTCAGCATCTCTGCCTGTTGGGCCCCAACAGCAGCTGTTACAAGATTACGAATCTGATCCCGCTGTTCCTGGGGAGAGCTACCAGATAAGGACATAAGTGGTTGGGTGTTTTGTTCATTATTGTCGTTAGTTGGTGAAGATGTCATACTACCAGATTTGCTTAGATCTAAACTTAAGGGTTTCTGGGTCTGTGATCTTGTAACCATTGGTGGAGGTATATTATCTTTGCCAAGTGGAGTCGCTATTGAAAACTTTTTACCACAGACAGGACAGTTAGGTCTAATTTTAACATTTTTTTGATAGCATGATTTATGAAGGGGGTGACCACAAGGAGTCTTATATAAATATCTAGAATCGCTTATAAAGTGGCTGCATATAGCACAATTAAATTGACTAGTAGCGGTATCACCAGTAATGATACTATCTGATCCTCCCGTAGCCATTGTACAAAAAAAAATCCTTTCGGTAATTTACCAAAAAAAAAAATGGGAATTGAATAAAAATACGCGTAAAAAAAAAATTATTTTCCTTTACTTCACAAGAAACTACATAAACATAAATATTCCGAATCTGGCAACAAAATTTATTTACTAATATATACGGTCATCCACTATCGTAAATGATTTACTATTGAACAGAAAATTTGTTCACTCTTTCGATTCTTTCTCTTTTCTTTCACATTCAGGGCAATTTCGATATATTCTGTAGTGATCGTCTATACATAAAAGGTGAAAAATATGTGAGCAACTAAATAACCTTAGAATTTCATGATATGGCATTATACAAAAATTGCAAATCGCACAAACCGTATCCGATTTTTCGGGTAATTTACTTCCCATAGCAAAAAAGTTATAACCAAGACGTAGTGATTCCTACGTTTAGGCGTTAAGACAAGAACTCGAATTGAAAAAAAAATTGGTTTAATTAATCGGAGTTAAAACTAAAAAAAATATATATGTATGTAAATTTTAAAATTATTTTCAAAAAAAAATATAGTCCTATGCAGGATCAAAATGAGATAAAATAAATTTAATAAGGTATAATATAATAAACATTTGATTTCCCAGCGTGCTGTCAAGTAGGTGTCTGTTTACGAAATAATGAAGTCAGTAGACTAAACCTCGAGAAAACCTTACTATTTAAGCAAGAGTAGAAAGAACGATTACATAAAATTAAGGTTTGTACTAGTTTGATCTTTAGACAAATAGTCATTTCAAAACCTTAAAACAACAAAACAAGTAGGGGAAAAACTATTAGCTAGATTATTCTAACGGTCTGAGTTTAGAATTGTTCCAAAATTCAGCAATTCCTGAAAGCGTTACCTAACAAATAATTTAACCAAGTTTACTGGCTATGAAGGTGCACACTATATTGGTTAACAGCTATGTATAGCAGACTGTTGAATTCCGAATATTTTAATACACCAACAACTTACACAAACATGAGTTTAAAGAACAATTATTAAAAGCAAAAGAAAATGAAAATGAAGAAGAGCCACACTTGCGATTTTGAAATGAATTCAAAAGATGTTATGCTTTTAAATATTTAATAACAGTGTGGCCCCACGTTGGGCGCCAAAAATTAACTATCTGTAGCATACAACTGCCAAATGGGTTAAAACGGACGAGGTTGCAAATTTCTAACAAGATGTAGTAGCTTAAGCATGCAATAAATATCCGGCTCCTGTCTCGTCGGCTAATGGGGGGGATTCCTTTGCTACTATGTCTCGATAGTCATACTGGGCTTTTAAGCCACCAAAAAGAAGCTACAGGCATGTAATTTTAATTTGCATGCTTCGAGGTTAAGGTCTTATAAAAACAGGTAAAGAAATAGAGAGATAAGGAGATAAAGGTGGTTCAAGACATCTACTAACTTCATGATTCACTGGCTATGATTGCTGTTGACATAACCAATATAACCCTCCCAACCATGATCATGCAAGGAGTATTCAGCCATCTTATACATGATCCCAAAATATTTACCCACTCGGACAGCCGCTTTAGGAAATCAAAACAGGATCAATTTAGAAATTCATAATAATAGACATTTTTATTATGATAAAAAAAAATAATAATAGTAAATTTTAGCTTAAATTAGTTACTACAGTTCACTTCTAGCTTATAACATAAGGTTAAAGTAATATAAATGATGATTCGAAACCATTTGCATAAATAAAATTCTAAAGGTAGCTAAAAATAGCAAAAATCACCAAAATTACCTCTGAGATAGAAAACGGGTATCCAACTCGGTTACCAATAAAACTATTGTTTCTATATATTGAGGAAACGAAAATAGAAATAATGTTTAAAGGGGACTCAACTTACAATTAATAAGTCTCCTGATAACAATATAACATTTGTATAGTTTTCACCTTTAGAAGGAAAAATCTATTAATCTAAAGAAACGCATTTGAGTTTAACGGCCATAGCTGGTCGAATATTGCACCATTGCAGCTATGCATATGCATATGAGAGTATATCAACATATATAACTCTAGCAACAAATGTTTACAGCGAATTTACTGTATGCTTTGCCTCTTTTATATTTACCCGTATATAAGAACATTTCTATTAGATGTATAAATCAATATCGTTTACTTTAACAGTTTTTTTTCCTTTTTACTTTTGACGCAAGAATTGTATATAATTTTGCTTTGTTTTATTTATCAAAGTAATAAAAATGAGAGGCACTAATCGTTTTCTTATTTAACATCGGTGGTGTATTTTTCTACGTCTGATGTTACGGAGAGTAACATCAAAGAAAGTGCTTTTGTTTAAAACTTCTCATTCAAAAGATCCACTGACCAGTCAATACAAAAAAAATATATATAAATATAATAATAAAAACTTACATCCATAGTATTTCTCCCTCGGTGAAAGATCTTTCGGCCGGAGCAGGGATGGTGGTTTTAATTTATTGCGTGCTCCATAACTTTCTAGTTAGCATTTGAGACGCTTTTGGTCAGAAAAGATTTTACTTTTATTAATTATTTTTCTTATAAAAATGTCACCAACTAAAAGCCAGCTTAGAACAATAAAAGAAAAAATATTTTTCTACATTTGTTTGCGCGTTAACGACTAGCACCGTGCGAATATTTTTATACACCACTGTATCCTCTGTTAAAATATAGACAACGTGGGTCTCATTTGACAAGTATTTTTTCTCACTAACTTTTACGACTTTACTTTATTAAATTTCTTCTGCAACTATCCGTACAAAACTATTTTAATTATCTTTTTTTTTTTTTTTTTTTTTTTATATTTCTATATTCTTGAGTTTTTTCCCTTTGTATTTTTTTCACAGATCTATTTTTTTTTTTTTTTTTTTGTTTCTACTCCATTCTACGTCCTCTCTCAATATTTAAACTCTTTTGGCACTTTCTTCCTATTTTGTTTCTTAAAATTTTTTTTTCTTTTAATGTAAAAATTGTGATTTTTGCTTTACATGAGGTAATTTTTAGGTACAAAAATTTTAATTTATTTCTTAATTAACTTTTTGTTCTCTTTCTTTTTTTTTAACTTATTACATTTATATATTTAAAAAAAAGAGATTTGTAAAAAGAATTTAAGGAGATAGATCTACCTACGGAGGTTTTCTTCTTTTTTGGTTAAATATTAATCTATCACACCGCGATCGAAGTCAGTTACTGTCTGTATGACCTTTTCTCTAGTTACAAGCAAATATTTTTACATTAATTTTTGTTCTCCACTCATTTCTTTTAGATAATACCAAAACTTGAGGTTTTTTTTTTCTTTCCTCTTATACTTATGTGCAATTTTTAGCTGTGATATTAGGTCTAAGTGATTTTAGTTAATTTTTAAATAGATTTTAAATATACGAGTTTTAACCTCTTTTCTCACTTTAAAATTCTAGACTTGTGAATATTTTTATTCTTTAATTCAATTCCTAATAAAATTCAGTTTTGTTCTCTTCCTTTCAGGCCTTATACTAAGATAATGTAAATTATTGGATTTGACTTTTCACTTTTTAGTAATAACTTCAATAGCAAATAATTGCAAATACCTTTGTGTTCCCTTTTGGCAACAATTTAACTTATCTTGTTCGGCACCACAGATTTAATTACGATTTTCAGTAGGAACCTACGAGTTTTCGGGAACCCTAAATATGGAATGGAAAAATTGCGTCGGTTCCCCTAAGCGCAGCAGGTTAGGCCAATATAATTGTTCCTTACAAAGATGTTGAGTTCGTCCTCCTCAAAACCAGGAATTAGATTAGGTTAGGTTACTTTACGTTATGGCAAATTAGACCCAAGGAAGTCTACGTAGAAGGGATAAATATTTTTGTAAAAGGTAAATGCTCTAAATATTTTCCTTTTCACATGTAGATAAAAAAAATCGAGCGGTAAAGAATTTAACTTACTTGTCGCCTTCGAAAAAAAATGATTTTGCACTCAACACTATTTCTTATTACATTTCACTTTTCTAAAACTTTAAACAATTTTCAATGCCAACTATTTAGGTGGTGTGACCAAAGGAAAAATGCCATTCTGTGGACAGTTATCGCTTTTTATACCCTTCGAAAAACAAAATTCCTGGAAAAATTATGTTATAGAACATACATAAATATATTCAGCCTATAAGAACTAAAACCAACTTCATATAGATTACTCTAAACTGTATTATCTAATGTGTACGTTCTTGACCAAAATACAGTGCAGTATTTTTTTGCCTTGTAAAATATCCGTTAATATCAAACTCAAAATATATATAAGCTGTTATCCCATAGGTACACAGTTTCCTAATTAAAAATCAACCTTGCTACAAGCGCCGCTACATAGGTACTTAATATTTATAAGTTAAAAATTTTATTTTTTGTACTTACACACAAAAAATTATCTAAGAAAACTTTACTTAAATCAAGCCATAGCGGTGTCAAAAGTACGGTGAGTACGGTTTTTCTTAAATCAAGTACAAAATTTCTTACTCCACGTAAAATTTTTTAAGTACGAATTTCTTACTTTTAGCCACAATTAATCCTAAATAGGATTGATTTAAGTTCGGACCGTACTTGATGTAAGCCATAAACGGGATTAATTCGAAAATAAAATGTCATTTTTTTGACTTATGGAGCTTTATTAAAGAAGAAGAATTTTATAGTTTATTTTTATTTTATAGATACTTTAAATTTATAATTTAAAAAATTAATTTTTTGTATTTACCGAAGCTGCGATTCGAATCAGGGATTTCTACACTGCAGTACAAGCGCGTTACCTCTAGGCCACCGAGACACTTTGTTTTTAAATGTAAAATAATATATTAAAACAAAAAGTTTTTTTCTGCTTGATTTGTTGAAGCAATCCGAATAGGCTTGATTTAAGAAAATGTAAGTAAGGATCGTACTTGAAAATTTCAAGAAAGATTTTGGATAAAATCAAGAATAAATATCTTGATTTTAGAAAGCCGTTTTTCGTTCTGTGTACCGTAGCTAAGATTCAAACTAAGTACTTTCCGCACTGCAGCACCAGCGCGCTATATCTAGGCCACCGAGACACTTTAATTTCAAATGTAAAATGATATATTAAAACAACAAGTATTATTTTGCTTGATTTGTTTTAGCATTCCGGATAAGATTGATTTAGGAAAATTTAAGAACGGATCGTTTTTAAAAATTTCAAGAACGATTTTTGATAAATTCAAGTATAAAAGTCTTGATTTTAGAATGAGTTTTTTCTTTCTGTGTATTCATTTAGCTAAAATCCTTTCTCTTTAAGGAATAGAGCTAAGCCAGCTTACCGCAATCTTTAAATTTCTCCGATTTGCCCGCTATTGTCTGTTCAAATAGAAATACATACACAGCTCGTATAAGAAAAAACAGTTTTAAAGATGTTTTTCCTGTCACTTTTAATATCGAAAAATTTTAAACAAATATCCCAAAGCACTACTCCCTCTATTTTCCTTCATCTTACCTGTTTTCCTTGTATAGTCATTATGCTTCATTGATCTTATTAAAGCAATGTAACGTAAAATGTCAAGCTCTCCTTGATAACGAATTGAGTAACTATTTTTACATTGTAACCGATGTCCGCCAGGAATACATTCTATCTCTGCTTATTTACCTAGAAACACACAAAGGAATTAGATGACGACGTATCTAAAAAGTAGAAAGCCTCAAATACGTTGTCGTAAAGATTCAATTTGTTTTTTTTTCTAATTTAGATTTTTCTGCTAATAAAATTATAATAGGATATATTTTTAATTGAAAGTTTTAAAAAGTTTTTAACGAAATGGTTTAATTGGATCTACGAATTTTGTAATAGGTTGTAATCTTAACTTTTTGTTTTATCAAATCAACAAATTTTTTAATTAAAAATAATTTTTTCTTGTAAAAGAAACCTCATAGTTGAGCACTAATAGGATTATAGTTCTTTAATTATTAAAAGAAAAATGAAACAAACGTTGCGAACACTAAAACAAACACATTTTAAAATTTTCGTCACAGCATATCTTTAAATTAAACCAATTTTTTAGAAAATCTAAAGTAAGGTGCTAATTTCTTTAAAAATTTTTTTTTTGCAATTGCTTATAATATTTTTTTATTTTTTATTATAAAAAAAGTTGTTCTCTCTTTAGCTTTCCTACAGAAATATTTTTCCTTTTCCCCATATAGCTTCTAACAAAGTGAATTTATTGAAAATGCCTTGGCTTCCATTGAACTTGAAAACCGATAATTAGTCATCAATGTCTAAACTTTTTGTAAAAAATTTTAATGGAAAATAAAAAACACTAGGCAAACGTACTAAATGAATTGAGGCCGCAAAATTTTGGTTTTTAAAAATAACTTTTAAGCAAATGAGGAAAAATGTTTTTTTTTAATTGCAAACAATAATAAACACATATGATGGATATTGCTAACTAGACCAGTTTATCTATTTGCTTTTGATACTATTGAAATTTGTGTTGTAACAATAAAGTAAAGGAAAGAGAAACAGAAAAAAAATTTTTTTGGAAGTGCGAAAAATGTGTAGATCTAGTGCGTTGCCAAAAAATTTTCGAAAAAACTATTAATTGTTTTCGTTTAAAGTTTTTGTAGATAATTAGTTTTGTTTACATTTTAAGAATTTTTTTCTTTTATATATTAAAACTAATTGATTGAAACATATAGAAAATAAATATTGAAGCCATAAAACTTATATTATTTCGAAAGCTGTTAAAAACGCAGGAAAGTGGCAAAAATTTTAAAAAATTAAATGTATTAAAACGTGTTAAAAATTCTAGCTTTTGTTAATTATATTACTTTTATATATGTTTATGAAAAATATTTTGTTAAAAGTTTTGCAAAATCTTCTAAAATTTGTTTGATTTTGCTTTTTTATAGAATTTTTAATTTTAATTGGAAAATAATAGCGAAAACGCTATTTCCCTTACACTTACAATTGAAAAATGCATTTTCGAGTCCCGCTACAGTTCCTTGTTCGCACTATATGTTTGGTACTACTTAAATATACAGTCAATTCAAACTTAATTGAAAATCGGGACCAAAAACATTTTTTATTTATTTTATTTTACAAATTATTTGAGTTAGGCTAAACTTACTGGTTTTAAAAAAATTAATGTCAGTAAAAGATACCCATAATTTTTAAATATTTATTTATTTATTTTCATTAATAATTATAACATTAATTTTATTACTCATAAAGGTAAATTTCATTATTTTATCATTACATTCAAATTTTAAAATTTTGCATATTTCTCGTGAATATTTCAAAAAAATGACCTCACTCTTTCTAAGCATTTAAAAGTATTTTTTGATTGTTTATTTTCTTTAAATATATCTGTGAATTTTATATGCAAAAAATAGCAACAACTGTAAAAACCCCACTAAAATATAAAAATTGTGTCAGCGAAAAATAAAAATTATTTACGTCATATCATATTGTACATGCATATACAAAGCATCTTTAAAATATTTAATCTAATTCTAAAGGAAATACAAATGAAGGAATTAAAAGAAAATCATATTAATTGAACATTTTAAGAAAATAAGCAGTATTTTGAACGTTATTAGTGAGTTTAGGCTATCAAATTTATGTCATACCTGTTAAACCTACTTTCTAGGGGTTATAATCATTATAAAGTTTTGAAATTGCTTTCGCTTGCTGAACTATTACCTATTTAAAAAAAGATTATATTTTTTAAAATACAAAAGCAGATGACAATTTACTTTTCATTATAATGACAGAGATCAATCTTATGAAAACTAAAAGAACATCGCTCAAACCTCATACAGCATGCTGTCAAATGTATAAAATTTTGTTTTCATTTTTCTTTGTATACATAAACATATAGTTATTTGAAATAAATTCCAAAAGTTTTCATTTTATTTAAAATAATGTGCCATCAGTTAGTAAAGTTTGTTTTTTTAATATGCAGGACAGACCTTTTTTCAATGTTAATTTATTTTTACATTACCAAATAAAGGCCACTCTGTAAAAGATCAGATTAGAGGTTAACGTACCGAGAACAATAAGAACAATGTCATACAAAATTAAACTTTTAAAATTGTTTTAATAATAAAGATACATAAAATTTAGTTATATGTATTTCGAAATAGGACTATTTGAAAGGTAGTTTCAACCCCTAATAAATTATTACAAAAACTTTGTAAAATGACTATCTATAAGATGAAAAAATGTTGAGACAAATTTTATAGTTCCATCACTATTCATCTGCAGCCCTATAAAGCATATATTTTTGGCTCTTATAAAAAGTGAAGTCGATTTAGCGATGCCGGTCTGTCCAGCTGCCCGTTTGTCCGTGTATGATTAAACCTAACATTTTGAAGCCACCTGATGTCACATAGACCCGTAAGTGGTATCTAACTATTAAAAATACCTGCGAAATATTGGTATTGAAACTCAGGAAAATCGCTTGATAGTTGACCGAGATATAAGCCAAAAACCAAGACTACTTCTGTTTATTTATCTTAAAAAACTTCTACATTAAAACCTCTAAAACTACCCCACTACACGGACGCAATGTAAGACCGACTCCCATTATTTTTTCTTACCAATATTTTTGTGGAACATACTTACCCTATTTCAGGTCCTAACAGAATGGCAATACAAAGTTTAATTTTTTTGAGTATTTTTTAAATCGCTCCTACAGATCGGAGGGTGCTCCCAAAAAGGTTGAATGTAACACAAACCCTAATTAATTTTTCCTTATAAACATTTCTATGGAACATATTTCCACCCTATCTCCAGCCATAAAAAATTTTTAAAAATTAGTGTAAAAGCCCCTACAACTTCCCCGTAGTCTCCCTTAGAAAAATAAAATGTATCCCATTCCCCCATTAATTTTCCTCCTTTACTTATTCTTAGAACATATTTACCCCCTAACGCCATCATCTAAGGGTGGTTGCCATAGAAAACTTACAAAAATTATGTAAAAACGCCCATAACTTCCCCAGAGTCAGCCTAAAGAAGCAAATTGTATAACCTACCACCTATTAGTTTCCCCTCCCAAACATATTTCTAAAACATACTTACCTCCTATCTCCGTCGCCTAAGGGGGCTCCCATACAAAGTTTTGGAAATTGTAATAAATTCCCCCATACAGCTTTAAGGCTGCTCCCACGAAGGTTATGTGTAAAACGGACCTCAGTAAATTTTTCTTCCCAAACATTTTTGTGGAACATACTACTCCCAATCTTCAGCCCTTAGCAGGGTTGCCATACAAAATATAAAAAATTATGGTAAAAACCCCTAGAACTTCCCCAGAGTCGCTCTTAGAGGAATTAAATGTATCACAGACCTCCATTAGTTTTCCCTCCCAAACATTTTCCAAGAATATCCTCACCCCCTATCTTCACCCTCTAAGGGCGTTGCTAAACAAAATTTAAAAGAAAGTAGAGCAAAAAACCCTTCCAACTTCCTTGTAGTCACTCTAAGGGGGTTTAAATATGGCACCGACCCCTATTTAAAAATTAGAAACATATCATATATATAAAAAAAATTTATAAAAATAAAAATTTTCGGGGGGTTTCGAAAGGCCAATGTAAAGGGTATATAAGATTGGGCACAGTGAATTTAGTGCTCTTACTTTATTTTTAGTTTTCATGATTATTCAACTATAAATATGAAATCTGTATCTGTCGATTTCAATTTGTGTACGAAGGCAACTAAATTTGCCGAAAGTACTTTTCACATTGTTTTGGTATTTTTTCATATTTCGAGTTAAGGATCAAACAATGCAATCGATAAAAATATTAACCCCGTTTTTATTTGGTACATTTTAAAATTTTGAAGTGAACTTGTTTTTTTGTTTTGATATACATATGTATAAGTTTTTGAAAATTTTTCCATAAAATAACACATAAATACTTTGTAAGACCCTCAAAAAGCTTCGTATAAATCAAGTTTGAAAGTAATTTATTAAGTAAGTTTTTAAAACAGCTAAAGTACATTCATGTTAAACTGTAACTATGCTCTAATAAATTTTTGTTCAATCACTTTCGTATTAGAAAATATATGTTTGAATAAAAAAATTGGCAAAAAATAAAGATAAACACATTTGGAAGTAGGATAACAAAATAAACATTTTTTAAATAGATGTGGGCGCCTATTCAGTGCTTCTTTTAGTTTTTTTGATAGAGTCATCGTTTTCTCTTTTGCTATTTAAACTATTTTAGAGTGAGACCTCGAAAACTTAAACAATCGTGTAGGTGAATATGTTACACTGGGCTTAAACGATGAAAATTTTCATGATATTACTTCAATGAAATTTTATGTTTCTAGATGAGAGGTGTAGAAAAGAAGTTTTTGTACTCTTTGTATACAAGCAAAAATTTCAAAAATGTAATTTCATAAAAAAACTTAATCGTGTAAATCTAGTTATGTTATGGCACGTATAATTGTACCTTAACAAAGTCGCGCAAAAAGTAGCAGACCGGAAAAAAGGTTGCAAATTTTTTACTTCAGTCGACTAACGATCACGCTGATTATTATAAGGCAAACATATTTTAAAATGAGTGTTCAAATGTCCAACACAAAAACTCTACAATGTAAAAAACTTAGCCATGTTAAAGTAATCAATTGGACATTTAAAAATGTGCTATAATTTTTAACAAGTTAACATCTCTACATATGTTTATATTTAACAGAGTGTATATAAACATGAACTTATATACAAACTTTAGTGTAAAGGGCATCATCAAACAAAACGGTAATATGATGTTGCCAGCATAAGCAACCTGTTTCCTCAAGATACATACATAAATGTTGCTGCTATGTTTATGTTACCAACAAATGTAAACATTATATTATTTAAATGAACAAAAACAAGTTGTAACGGATTAAGATACAACAGAAAAACAAAATTTGTGTTTTATTTTTTGTTGCGTTTACAAACAGCTGAGTCCTTAAACAACTAGTTTTGGGGTTGTTTTTTACTTGAAATAACTTGTTTTGTTTTAGAAAGAAAAGAAGTGTTAACTGTTAACTTGGCCTGCGTGACTAATAATATAATAACACTTTGCACAAATTCCAAACAGAAAAAATAAATTGGAAATATGACAAACTAAATGTTAATGCTTTTGAATAAAGATGTTGAAAATCATGTTTCCTTCATTTGAAAAGGTTCTAATGTTTTTCCAATATACAATACTTTTTTGTTTCTTTATAAATATGCATTAATGAATGTTGCTTTTAAACACCCTCATAAAACTTTTTCACTTGACTTTATGTGGAGTCAGTCTAACATTTTTTGTAGCTTTAATTAAAGTGAAAAAAAAAATATATTAATTGTGCGTGTGTTTGTGTTTGAGTTAATTTTTTTTTTCGTTTCCTTTATTTTTAATGCCTTTTTGTGTGTGTTTTCTTACTTTAAGCCATCTGTGTATTTAAGTTAAAGTGTGCGTGTTGCAAATGTTTCTGTTGACTTGGGCAAGTGTATGCCTGTGAGTGTATGTTGCCGTTTTGGCCAACTGTCTGTCTTCATCTATATGTTTTTTAAACAATTATTTTCACATACTCGTACATAAAATTTCAGTTTCATTTCAAACGTTGTGCCGAATTGTTGTAAAATTGATACGCGCTTGTGTTTTACAAAAAACAACGTTCTGTATGTGGTTCTTACGCGATTAATGAATACAAATATTTATAAAATTTTGGGTGTTTCTCTATTTTTTATTTTTGCGGCATTTTGTTGTATGAATAATAATAGAAAGAAATAAAATATTAAAAATCAAATTTAAAAAAAAGGTTAAAATAAATAAACGACGAAACGTTAAAACGAAACGAAAGAAAACCGTTAATTTATAAAAAAATATTTTAGAAATTTTAATATAAAAAAAAATCAAGAATTTTATTAAAGAAAAAATTAAAATAAAGAAAATAAATAAAAAAAAATTGGAAAAGCTGAAGCAAGATAGTATACGAAGTAAGATTTAAAAACATCTTTATAAAAAATTATTTAAAAATTAATAAAAATGAAAATATGTTTTCAAAATATTGAAAAAAAATATTTAAAAATTGGAAAACAGGTGTTAAAATTATTGTAACAGTGATTGTTAATATCCCTAAGCGATGTAGGGATAAAAAATATTGGTGTTGAGAAAACAAATAAATATTAAAATCAAGTGGAACCTTGAATTAAATATGTTTAAAATAAAGTTGAAAGAAAAATATATATTTGCAAATTTTAACTGTAAAGTTTCATATTAGTTTATGGAAATTTATTTTATGAAACGTCAAGAACATAAAAGCATTAAGGCACGTCTTTCTCCGCATGGTGTCAATATATTGACCCACCTAGTGGAATGGGGCATTGCATTTTGGCAATTGGCAATTTACAATAAAAACCAATTCTAAGCCGCAAAGTTTTGACAACATTGGCAGGGACTGTTCAGCCCGTCCTTCTGTAGCTTTAAAATTTTGGTCTTGGAAGCTCCAGAAACTAGCATTTTCGACTCTCACCGTCGAGAAATGGCTCCTCAACAGTACTTTTGTGATGAAAAAAGTGTTGTTGTTGTTGTTTTAGAATTTGCACCAAGATCAAGCAGCAAATGATAATATCCGGTGTTTGTATGTTAGTCTTTTTCTAAATCTTTGTTTGGATTTGCTGGTCACTAAGTACTTATTAAGGGTGCCCCGGTAGGTCAGTGGTAAGTGCACGAGTCTACCAGTCTGGGGGTTGTGGGTTCGATTCCCACCAGAGACCCTGGTAAGTTTGCTTCATTTTCTGTTCTTTCTTTCTTTCTTTCTCATCCTCCTCTTAATTTCTTCTTTCCTTCTATCTCAACCTCTCCAGGTAACACAAAGGGACCGAATGAGCGGACCCAAGTGAGCTGTATCCTTTCCTTCAACGGCTGCCTGTTCTACCTAACCTAACCTAAGTACTTATTAAATCAAACAGGTGTCGAATTAATCATTTTAAATCTAACCGTCAGCTTGTACACCCCAAATGTTAGATTCCCGCAAATTTTCTCCGAACTCCGCTTAATCCGTTTAAGAAAGCTATATATCACCAAACCCCCAAGTTTATCAGAAAAAGAAGACAATTTTTGTTTCGAATAAATTTTTTTGGCTCACTTTTATAGTGACAGTTTGCCTTTATTAAATGAAATAACTAAAAAAGTTATTTATCCAACACTGAACGAGTGAAGTGCATTTTCGTAACCTGCTACAGGTTCTCGTCAGCACTATTTGACTATCACATAAGTGTTGGTAGAAAATATCCTCTATGGAACTTAAAGTTAATTGGAAACTGAATTAAAAAAAAAAAAATTTTATTGATTTAAGTAAAATATTGATTATTATGTTTGCAAGGATGCTGATTTTAAGAGCAGGTTAATAAGCATCAAGATAAATTGAGGGCGTTTCCTAATTTCAAATATTACAAAAATCGTTTTGAAGTTCTTAAATTTGTTAAATAAAAGATAGTGAGTAAATCTCTTTACGACTCAAATATCGAATATCCTCGAATTTCTAACCAAAATTTTCAAGGGATTTCCTTATTTTCGAGAATTCGAACTGGATTTCGAGACATATCAACGCAACTATTTAGTTATTTTATTTTATTTAAAAAAATTCTTTTAAATAAAATATATTGTTTAAAAGATATTTTAAATATTTAAAGAAAAAGTAATCAAAATCAGTTATTTTATTTCTAAATAAAAATTAATGTGTTCTGTTCTGTTAGCCGTATATAAATTTGTTGCCGTATAACTTTGTAAATTATACTTTATTGTCATATCAAGGCTACGAGCTTGAAAAGTAATAATTTTTAATTTAGTAATTTTAAAATAAATCAATATGTTTTCATTGAGTACAAAATGTATATTTTTAAATAAAATATGTATTAAGGAAACACACAAATAATAAAAAATATAAACAGCATTGAAAATATTTAGATAAAATGACCGCATACTTAAAAAAATTGTCTCAAATCAGCGACAAAATTAAAAAAATAAGTTTTTTAAAATTTAACATCTTGAAAAAAATAGCAGAAATAATAAAAGAAAACAGCAACAATAAATATTAAAAAAAAATTACAAAAATTTTATTAAAATAGTGAAGGCAACAACATCGAAAAAAATTATATTTAAACAAGAATAACAAAATTTTAAAATAAATAAAATACAAATTGTTTAGGTTAAGAATAAAGGAAAAATAAAAGCAACAACAAAAATGTGTCATTTACTGTTTGAGCAAAATAGAGTGCAAAATATATCAAAAAAATACGAAAATTTTTTAAAATTACGTGAAAATATGATTAAACAGAATAAGCGATGAGATAAAAGAAAAAATTAATATTAAATTTTTTTATTGGATTTTTTTTAAATGATTGAAGTAAAAGAAAAAGAAATTAAAACAAAATATTTTTTATAAAATATCATTGGCAAAATGTTTTAAATATTAAAATGATTTAATCAACAAGCCAAAAGGTTTAAAATCAAAACACAAACAACAGGATATAAATATTTTTAATATGTGGACTATTTTAAAGCTTTTGGAAAAGTTATAACAAAGTTTTTTATGTTTGAAAAAATATATGTGTTTTTAGATTTTTGAAAACATGTGTTAACTGAAACAATGAAATACAAAAATTTTATAAATTCAATTGTATTGCATCAATATGCGTTACTAAACGAAATGTTAAGTGTGTTACGGGTAAAGCTTTCATCATAGGTTTAAGTGAAAAAAAGTTATTAGAAAAAAAAAATATTTTAAACCATAATTATTAAATAAAAGTAAAAAAAAAATGCATCATTTAAGTATAGTTTTGGCATCGATAAGGATATTACAAACATTTTTAATTACGACTGTTGATGGTTAAGTGTGCAACACGATAATATTTCAGTATTAAGACCGAATGAGATTGCATATTTTGAAAGTTTTATAAATTTCAAAGCAAGTTTTAAAATGACCAAAAGAATTGTCAAATTTACAACAATCACAGTTTTTGATTTTATAACATACTTTACGCCTTTGTTTAAAAACTTTCACGCCGGAAGCTGACCCAAATATTGCCGGCATTCAATTTAAAAAAAAAAAATTAGATTTCCCTAATGCTTTTGGAATTTAAATTGTATAATTGACAAATAAAATAGGAAAAAAATGAAGTATAATTTTTTTTAATTTTTTTTTTTAGAAAAGGAAGGTTTTTGATTTTGGTCAACAAATTATTTCTTTCATTTTGAACAGCGCTAACTACAACTAAGCCGATACCAGGGCCCCTTATCATTGTGCAAAAAATCTTATAAAAATTAAAAAAAAAGAGTTAAGAATTAATAATACGTTTAGTTTTAAATTTTCTTAAGCAGAAATAGTAATTTCTTTCTGATTCTTTTTTGGTAGAAAAAATGATTTTTTTTATATTTTTTGTCAAGACTAACTTAAAATTTGTTGCTTGCATTACTTAATCTTTTTTTTAATTTGTATACAAATATCCTTACACTAATTTAGAAAAGCCCTATTTTGTATGTTTTCGAGATTGTCGAGATGTTAAGATTTTTTCTGGCTCATTTAATTTTTTATTAATTTTTATTTTAATTTTATCGAAATAATTAAATATCTGGGATAATAGAAAAGGCGAAATAGACACTTTCTATATTTTGGTAATCATATTCGAAATAAAATCAGCCAGAAAAGTTAACAATCACTACCCTACGGGGAAGTGGACTGGTCTAAGACTATTGACGTGAACGGTCCCTTAGGGTAGAGACTGGTTCTAGTTCCTGCACTTTATATGGAGAAAACCAGTCACTTTTACATTGTGTTGTCATTGGAGGGGACAATTTGTTCAAAAATAGCACCATAGAACGGGTTACAGGCCAATCCTATATAAGCAAATTTTGCAATAATTATTTAAGATCCTGTTCAATCTACTTTGTTTGTATTTATGCGTGTTTGTGTGTATATATTAACAGATGTATGTTTATGTGTATTTCTATTTTTTCCCTTAAACTCTTGAACACCTTTTAACCAGTTACTTGATGTGTGCCTTTTGAACCAATCCCGATAAACAACTTTTGTGCAATTCATGTTTTGTACCTGTAACAGGACCGGTATGCTGACCAATTGACACAGATTTCCCACAGGAAAGCAGCAATATTTGAAATTGATTAAATTTTCAACAAAAAAAAAAATAGAAATTAAAAAGTACTAGATTTTCCAAAAATTTCATTCAATTTGTTCTTCCTTACTTTTTCCTTCTGCTTAATTTTGTTTGTCTTTGAAAATTTAAATGTAGTTGCTACTTTCGTAACTTGTATTATACTAGCTAGAGCAGGTGCGCCCTTCTTGGGCCGGCCTAATTCTCACATAAAAGTTTGTTAAGCTTCACCATACAATACCCTACACGATTATATTAATTACGTGTTACGTATGCACAATATGAACGCAGGTCAGGGTTAACTTCATAGCTAAGGGTTAACTTGGAGTTCAGGTAATACCTTCTATGGGGGTAAGGTCAATCGAATTGAATTTGTTCGATCGATCGAATTGTCATGGTTCGAAAGGGCACATGGACACTCAGCTGGACGGACGGACGGGCAAACAAGAATTCATTTGGGAAGTGTTTCTGAATCGATTCGTATAGTGCGACTATGACTTGACTTAAAAAAAAATGTACTGTAAAGATATGATGCTTTACTCTAAGGATATAATGCGCAACAAAATTTAATTTTTAATAAAAAATTTCTTTAGAAACCTTTAATACTTAAACGCACTTCCTAAGCATAAACCACCTCCTTTTTATTTTACTGCAATACCAGAATTGATTAAATTCTTAAATAAATAGACAAAACTTTTAGCTTTTTATGTATAAATTCTAAATTATTTATCAACTTCTTATGTTAAGCTATAAACCAACCAATTTATCTCCTTTAATTTTCACCAGCTTTCTTATGTATTCAGCATGCCATTTTCCTTAGAATTTATACAATCACATACAGACAATAAGTGCCTTAGAGGAACATTTCTCTTCGCCTCTTTTTATTACTTTTTTCATATTAATCACCCTCGTACGAGAGTAGAGTACAAAAACATATGAGAAGAACCGTTCGTTGGTCGTTTTATAATGAACATAAATTTGGCTAAACAAACATATGGTAAAAAGCGCAAAACTAAATTATTGTATAAACAGAAGGAAATACATCAGAATACAGCTGTTTTTCCAAATGAAATGATATTATATTAGGCAGACATAAAATTAGAAGGTAATTTAGGTATAAGGGTATTAACGTATGGAGGTTCATATGTATCCAAATTCATGTAAGAAAACAGAAATAAAAAAAAAAATAATTTGTAAACAAATAGGATGTCCCACTTTTTAAATAAAATTTAAAATTGCCGCCATTTGTGTAATAAAGGGTTTCTAATTAATAAAATAGAATGTAATAACTTGACAGCTGTTTGTTTTGGATTAATTAAAAGACCCATACTACGATGTCGAAAAAACATTGTTAAAGAATAACATTTGTTAAATTCCTCACGTTAATAAAGAGTTACATGCATTTGTTCACAAATTATTTACTAATTGGTAAATTGTTTTGTTACCACAAGAAAAATTTATTTTAAAACTAAAATTAAAAAATGCAACGCGGCAATTGTGTAGGCATATTACAATTTACTTATTTAAAAGTCTAAAAGCTTTTAATTCACCCATGATTGATGGTTTGTTTCTAAGTGATCTTTTCTTATGTTTTACTTTTTGTTTTTTAATTAATTTTAATTCTTCTGACATTTTTGATGATCTTAGATACCCATGACTCACAAATATCTCTAAAACGTAAAAAATATTTCACGAACCAACTTATTTACAGAATCGCAAGGGAAAATTTTAAAATTCCAAATTTATAAAATAAAAAAATAAAAATTATTAAATATGTATAATTAAATACTCGTTCGAAAATTGGGAACCCCTACAGAAAATAATTATTTATTTTAAATATATTTAAAAAAAGAGCTAGCTAAGGCCATTTGACTTTTGAATGCGAAAATTGTTCCTTTACTTATCGAAAAAAGTTTAACTTTTATTAATGTTAATGAAAAAGCCGCTTTTAACCTATTTATTTGTTTAGTATTGTTACAAAGCTTACACCCAAAAAATAAGTCAATTTATTTTTCCTTTAATCAAGCCTTAGCGGTATTTTAAACCAAGTATGGATTTTCTTTGACTCAGTATAGTTCAGCTAGTATGAATTTCCTTTTTTGTCATATTTAAGCCAAAAAAGGATTTATTTAATTTTGAAACCGTACTCGATGTAAGCTTAAAAAGAAGAAGTAAAAAGATTTTTGTTATTTACTAAGCTTTTTTAAAAGAGAAATGTCTTTAATAATAATTTTATGTATATTTAATATTTATTTATTATTTAAAAAATTATTTTCTGTATTTGCCGTAACTCGGACTTGAACCTGGGACTCTTCGAACTGCAACACGAATGTAAAAATGTATATAAAAGCAACTAGTTATTTCTACTAAAGCTTTAGAAGTTATCCCGGCTAGACTTGATTTACGTACTAAAAAATCTCAAGTAAGGTTTTGGATTAATTAAAGAATAAAAGTCTTCATATTAGAACGTACTTTTTTTATTAAAGAAAAACAAACATTTTGCTTTAATCCATCCTTTCAGTTTTAATAAAGCTTTCTTGCACTTTGCGGGAATACGTAGTCCATTTTAATCTTCTAGACTTCTGGGCACCTTTTTTATACCGTTCAAATTTCTTTTAACAAAAGTCCAATATCTCTGGACCTGACATAGTTCTGGGAAGTTTTTAGTATTTGCCGGTTATAACACAAATACTGCGTTATTAGTTCCTATACCACTCAAGAGCTTTCTTAAGGTAGTGACAGGAAGTTGAATAAGCAGCCTTATAATGTCTTAATGATGAAATAAAACAGAGACATGAGGTTTTTTAATAAATAATGACATAAAACTCTGCTGCTGAAGGAAATTATAAAATAGAATTTGGTTTATTGTGACAGCGATTTTTCCTGTGCTCTTACTTCGAAACGGAAATTCTCTTAACAATATTGCCATACTTTTATTATTTTTAATTCTTTTTCTAAACAAAACCTAATGCTTAAAAGCAGACAGATAATCACAAAAGAAAATCAAAACAACTTTTAAAAAATGCAGTTGTTTTTAAAATCATCACAGGAAAGTGTTTTAAATAAGAGTTTGACAAATTGCAGGCGACGCTTCAGTTGGGGGCCGGTTTTCTCTGAAGCTTATTTTTGCTTAGAGCTGCGGTCGTGTTCTGTTTGATCATGGAAAAAGCTTATTTTGTAAACATTACTTCAAAGAAATTTTGTAACTAATAGAGTCCTTTATAACAAATATTTGGTTTCCAAAAAGTTTTTTTTTTTTAATTTTTTGTCTGCTTTTAGATCCAAAATTATTTTTTCTAATATTCCCTGTAGCTTAAGTAACACAAAAATTTTGATCTGATGGCTGCAAAAAATTTTCTAAAATTTACGTTTCTTCATTATTTTTTATAAAACCTGCCTTCAAATTTTTACTTTATTTTTTGGCAGGAATAAAATTCATTAAGACCTTAAATTTCAAGGACTTTTGTCCTTCACATAGATATGTCCTTTAAAAAATACGAAGAAAAATAATATAGTGTCTTAATAAAGTTTTATATAGGCATTGGCTTCAATATGGTTCTTTTTCTGATTTCCCTTTTTTGATTTGGCACAATTACTTCATTGATAAAATATGTTCAAATTTCTGCTTTTAAACCAAGTTCAATTCTCAATTTTTCCAATAAAAAAATTTTACAAAATCTAAAAATAAGTATTTGTTCTATATTTGTAGAAAATTTTTATGGTGTTTTTGTAGTAAAAATTAATAAAGTAAAAAATAAAAAAATTTTAACAATAAACGCCAACCCAACTTTCCATCTCTGGATATATTTACTTTTTAATAATTATTAATAACACTTTCTTTTAAATCAGTTTTGTCAAATACCACCAAAGATTGAAACATAAATTAAAGGTCACTTTTATACTTATGAATATCCAAAATAAATTTTTTAAACGCCAATAAAAAACAAAAAAAGAATGTTTGTAGGAGTATAAACACCGACAAATAAATTATCATTCTAAAATTTTCTTTGCAAAATAAACATTTATATAAATAAATATCTGGGAGATATTTATGTATAAATCTACGCATGTATGTATGTACTTCAGTCTTTATGTTTGTTCACACAAATTAATTTATTAAGAGATGCTGACTTCCCATGCCACCGAATTGGTACAAAAATCATTTTTTTTTTTTAAACACGTACACTTAAGAGCGTGTTTTTAATTTAGTATTTTTTTTTTTTTTTTGAATAAACACAAATAAATTTACAAATATACAAACATTGTTTTCCACAAAAAATTTTAAAAAGAAATGATTGAAATGAAGGCATAGACGAAAAATCGTGGAAATGTTTATTTGAAAATAAATAAAAATTTTCTAATTTTTCTAACCTTTGGGATTGGCCTTGAAGCTTTTTTTGTCATTTATTTGGAAATTTTGACACTTTCAAAGTCATTTATGAATTCAATATCATTATCGTTTAAATGTTTACAGATGAAAGTATACACAAGTATTAGGGTCACTCACACTTTAAAGGGGAAGATGGTTTCTGGCCCTTTAAGAATTAAAAAATTTTAAAAATTTCAAAAATAGGTTGATACTAAAATAACATTATTTGTACTCGTAATGGCTTCAAGAATACTGTAACAGGTGTGACGTTTACAAATTTAAGTTTTTAAAAAATTTAACTTTAAATTTTTATTATGTTATTATCAAGTTATAAGAAACAAAAGTTATTTTTATAGTTTTAAAAAACATTATCATTATTATTAAAAACAAAACAATGAAATTATTGTAACATTACCTTAGTTAAGGCTTTTGCACATAAAGATCACTTTGGTAATGCTGGGGTAGATGAGTGTGAATCTTCTGCCGTTGCTCTTCAGAAACGAGGTGTTACGAGATTCCTGTTAAGCTTAACTCTCTTTAAGGTTAACTCAAACATCCTGCCAGGGACCACTTCCACAGTTGTAAGACTAAGGAAAAGGAGAATACTGCCCATTCCCCTGCCTTAGGTGCCCCCTTACAGCGTTGGCGGGTCTCAATAGGCGTTATATATAAAATTGTCTTTAGTACTTTTGTTAGAGTAGTTCTGAATGTTTAATTAATACCAAAAGCATATTATTTTTGGAATTTTTGTAGGGTTTGAATATTTTTGTCTTGTTCGTTGATATGTCCTGAGTATACTTACCAGCCTAAAAATTCATGAAATTTTTGGTTTCCTTGTAAAAAGATAATTTTAGTCTCGCCCAGGTTCACACTTAACTCTTTAGGCCTAGCTAGGTTATGCCAAATATTAAGAGGCCTTATGCCTTGATTTCAAGCTGAGTTTTAACAATAAGGGAACTGATCAAATTACAGAACTGATTATATTAAAATTTGTTTAAGCCCCCTAAATCTATGCAACACTAATTGTATTACCCTTTATAGAAAAGTACGCAATAGCCAGGTAGGTTGTTAAACTTATATTTTAACAAAATAAAAATTTGATATAAGATTTAAACCTTACATTGGGTTTTAAATATTTAATTTTTTTTTATATAAAAAAGCCTTTATTCCTTCTACATTAACCGATCATTTTTGAAGACTCAAATTATCCTTAAATTGCAATTTATATAATTCCATTATAATAAATGAGGCCCAAGGAATCATGGAAACATTATTAAAAAACACCTTGCAATTTGTTTGCCCCTCCTAGTACAGCTTCATCTTTGCGCCACAATTTTAAAGTAATTTATTTTAAAAATCATAATTTTTTCACTTCCTTCATACATCTCGACCTTTTTGTTTTTGTTGTAGGTCCTTATGAATAAACAATTTTTTATTTGCTCATGTAATTCCTTAATTTTCTTTTATAAATCCCTATAAAGCTTTCTTCAATTCATCATTAGCGTAACAGTAAAACACACTTTATGGCGAATAAGAAAATATTTCTGAAGAATATTTAAAAAAAAAAAAAAGATGAAAAAAAATACTTTAACATTTGTGCCATTACCATAGACAAACATATGTATAAGTATAAAAATTTTTAGTATTCGCAGTATGAGAAGAAAAAGTTTTCAAAAGGAAATTGAGAAAAGAAGAAGGCAAGAACAAAATATCATCATAATCATAATCTTTGTCATTATAGACGACATTGTTGAAGGCATCTCATCACAAATGCCTAACACGCAGCATGCTTTTAGGGTAAACGAATCCTTAACGTTTAACATTAAATAGCTATAGTCCTACTCAAGGATTTGCAAATGAGCGTAGATTATAAGTATGAAGTGATTTGTATGTATAGGTTTTATATAAAAAGTATAGCATATTTTGAGGGGCATTTACCTTTTGTTTTTATATGTAAAATATTTGCCAACTGCTGAACCATGTAATTTGCGAACTTTTTTGCTAATGTTGTAGTTTAACGTTAATTTTTATTTATTGTTGAACTAATTGTTTTTAATACAAATTTTTGATTCTTTAGTTTGGCTTTAGTTCATATAATTTCTTTTTTATTAGAAGAAATTATTATTTTCCGTTAATGTTGAAAGAAACTTTCAATTTGAAAAAAGCTGATTCTTCTACCGCTACTAGCCGAGTAGAATGCATTTTCGAAAGCAGCTACGCAATTTCATCATCAGTACTCTTTGAACGGTAGTAGTGTATATGGTTGTAAACATCACCTATTTAACTTACATGTAACAGAGAAAAGTATACGGTATCAGTGTTTTCCTTCTGTAGCGGTAGAAGAATCAGCTTTTTTCAAATTGAAAGTTTCTTTCAACATTAACGGAGTTGTAGTTTAACTTTAAAATATATTTTTCTGTAAAAGTGTTAAATTACTTTTATTTAATTACCACCACATTAAAAACTAAACTCAATACAACTGATCAATAACTAAACATACCTCAACACTCATAAGCAAAGGCAAAATAGAAATAGAGATAAAACAAAGCTAAAAACACAGAAAATTAAAAAAAAATAGCAAAAAGCAAAAAAAAAAAAAAAACATAAGATATATTGATCCAATCAGGGATTGAACCTGGCCGCTTCCGAATGCCAGGCTAAGACTGCAACCAAAATCCTACAAATACAGGTTTAAATTCTTCTTCATATCATGGTTGCAACGTTGGCCTATGTTACTGTTTATGTTTGCTTTTTTATTTTTGTATATGATCAATTCCACGTAAAATGGTCCAAAGTGGAAAGAAATTGTTATATATGTTTTTAAAAAAATCGATGAATTTACGTCTAAAGGAGAAGGAAAATATTTAAAATATTAAAACATTTGTTCCATCTATTATTTTTATTTATTTCGCAAGAGTTTTGCTCATATGCCATATAATCAACTCCTCCCGGTTTTACCTTTTTATGCAAATGTCACACCCGCCACATTTTCTAAAAGAGGTTTACTTTAGCTTAATTTTTTGTTAAAATAATGTATCAAATAAGATAAAAAACACTTTAAACTACCATTGAAATCAAGCAAAATAGGCCACTTCTTAAAAATATTTTACACAATTCGATCTAAATGTCAAAATTCTCTTAAATTCAAAACTGTAAGGTCACACCCGTCGCAGTTTTTAAGTGATCATTGTAAGCAGAAATTATATTACTTCTGGGTATTTATAATTATACTTTATGGCTTGAAAACATACCATTACTAAAAATCGTACCACATTTTCAATTTAAAATTTTTAACTGTGAGCAAAATGGTCAAACCCGCCACAATGGAACTGCTCATATTCAAGTTAAACTCTGTTGCATGTATGAAAAAGGAGGGTACAAAAGCGTTAAGTTGCAAAATGTCTTTGCAAAATTTATGCTTTTTTAAAAACATTTTATATAAGAACTACTGCTTTGTTTACATTTCTCTAAAAACTTTATTTATTGGGACAATTAAATTTTTAATTGAAACCCGTTTGGGTTTTTAACAAGTTCGTTAAGTGAGTCATATACAGAAATATTTTTTTCTGTAAAGTTACGACTTAATGAATATTCTTTTTTAATTTAATGGACTTATTTTAAAAAGGTAATTTTATGATTTAAAAGGCTTTAGCCAATGGCCACTTAATCTCTGGGGGGGGCCGTGGACTTCCTTCTTTATTTCATTGCGAACCCATTAACCTTAGGGCTTCGTTCGAGAAGGGATAATCAGGTTCGTATTAAAAAAAGCTTTTTGACTGAGGTTCTCTTGTCTGTATATCTAACAATTTCAAGATTTGATTTTTAGATATTTTTTTAAGTTTGAATTAAATATTTAAATTCAAATCTCTTTATTTTTATTTTAAACCTAATTTTTGACGCATGGCTTTTGACTTTCAAAGTTCAAACAGAAAAGTTAATTTAAACAAAAATTATAAACGAAAAAAATTATTTATTTAAATTAGGAAAACATATGTTAAAAAGAAAAAAAACACTTTTTTTATTATCCTCTCCACTCCTGTTCCCCACGCTTAACGTAACACGAAAGCAAAAGTTTAAATTTGTTGAAAAAAAAACAACATTAAATAACAAGTCACCACCACCTTAAACGAATTTTTTTAAACAAAATTTATTTAAGGTTTTTTACTTCCATGTCTTCTTAATAGTTTGCTTTTGTAAACACGTTTGTTGCGGGGGTAATTGCAGGTAACTGAATTAAAGGTTAAAGAAATGACAAAAAATAATTAAGGCTAAATACCAACTTACTTCTTAAGCACTCAAGCGTAACGTCTTCAAAATATCTCCTAACAATTTTAGACTTGTTTCATATTTAAATAAATGTGTGTGTTTTATATCAGTATGTGTATGTATATGTAAATGTCCTGAAACATGCGTGCTCTTAATAGTACACTTGGTCAAGCAATTTTTGTAGGTTTGTTTTAAGGGTGGTTTGTTTTTTTTCTAAATTTATTGTTATAAGTAGTTTTATGTTTAGTTAGTTTATGTTCTTTTTTTTTGGTAAAAAGTCCGTTAAAAATTTTATTATACTTTATAAATTTTTTATCAAGCTAATTTAAGGTTTGCCCTTGTTTCTTTTGAAAACCTGTCTCGCAATTGTTACACAATATTGACTTGGGTATTTAAAAAGAAGGCAGTCCAAGAGATACGTTTTTATTTTAAACATAAATAAATTATAATGCTGTGCAGCAGTAAAACCATAATGGAATACTTAGAACAAGGGCCTTGTCAGGCTTTGTTGAATGTTTTGTAACGTCTTTTTAAAAACTTTTTGAAATGCCCTTTGAAATTTGTTTTTACTTATGATGACATTGCGCACCTTATGTGGCAAAAACTTGTTTGTTTTTGGACAAACTTCGGTAAAAGTTTTATTGGGAATTCTGGAAGGAGCCTGTTTCTATAGGCTTCTTCTTTAAAACAACGTATCCTCATAAGACTATAACAGAAAATTAAGGTTACTTTTATATATATTTTTATAATAAAACTTATGTTTTATGACAGTATATATTATCGATTGTCTATAGAAATTTAAATTATTACTTATTAACTACAAAAGGACAATAAGGCTTTTTCTTTACACTAGAAGCGGCGCGCATTATTTAGTAAAAGCGGCCAAAATTAAAAAAATTTTAAAATTTAAAATTATTTCGAAAGTATTTTATTCTACAAAAATTTCAAAACATATTCTTTTAAGAAAATTAGTTTTTGATTTGATTTGATTTATTTTATTTTATTTTATTTTATTTTATTTTATTTTATTTTATTTTATTTTATTTTATTTTATTTTATTTTATTTTATTTTATTTTATTTTATTTTATTTTATTTTATTTTATTTTATTTTATTTTATTCTATTTTATTTTATTTTATTTTATTTTATTTTATTTTATTTTATTTTATTTTATTTTATTTTATTTTATTTTATTTTATTTTATTTTATTTTATTTTATTTTATTTTATTTTATTTTATTTTATTTTATTTTATTTTATTTTATTTTATTTTATTTTATTTTATTTTATTTTATTTTATTTTATTTTATTTTATTTTATTTTATTTTTTTTTTATTTTATTTTATTTTATTTTATTTTATTTTATTTTATTTTATTTTATTTTATTTTATTTTATTTTATTTTATTTTATTTTATTTTATTTTATTTTATTTTATTTTATTTTATTTTATTTTATTTATTTTATTTTATTTTATTTTATTTTATTTATTTTATTTTATTTTATTTTATTTTATTTTATTTTATTTTATTTTATTTTATTTTATTTTTTTTATTTTATTTTATTTTATTTTATTCTATTTTATTTTATTTTATTTTATTTTATTTTATTTTATTTTATTTTATTTTATTTTATTTTATTTTATTTTATTTTATTTTATTTTATTTTATTTTATTTTATTTTATTTTATTTTATTTTATTTTATTTTATTTTATTTTATTTTATTTTATTTTATTTTATTTTATTTTATTTTATTTTGTTTTATTTTATTGTCCAAATAATTGAAAATAAATTGTTTAATTTTTTAACTCTCTTTTAAGAAGGGCGTTGTTAGTAGAAAAGATTTTTTGCCTTTTAGCTATTTTAAAGTTCTACGCAACAATATTTTAAAATATAGAGGCAGCTGCCTTTTTTCCTACAAAACTTTTTACAAATGAATTTTTTTTTAAACCTTAACAAAATTAAATTTTCGTAAGATTAAAGTACAAGGTGTCTGGTGGCAGATTTATATTTTCGAGCTTAAATAAAAATCGTAATAATTGAGACAACGCTTTATTAAGTGCACCGAACGAGAAAATGGAAATGCGGATTTTATTTTTTTAGGGTTTAAACGAAACCTGGTGTTCTGTGCCACACGCTGCAGTAAACTTGGTTTAATTGAGCTAACTTCTTGACGATTTTTTTTCTTTAAAGCCCCAAGTGATTGGAGATTGTCATTATAAACCCTCTGTCTTAGGTATCTCCAGAAAACAAAATCTTTCAGAGTTAGATCTGGCGACCTCGTTGGCCATGGGATGTCCCCAAAGGGACTTATCAGTTTTTGGGGGAAATTTTCCGAAGCTAATTTATCGAAGCTCTGGCTGTGTGTGCAGTAGTCCCATCCTGTTGAAACCACGTGTGTAAAGAGTACGATTGATGAGCTCGCAGGTTTGGCCCCGAGAATTTTCGAACAAATGGTTCAGTTATCTCATTCGTGGATAAGGAACACCAAACAGATACCCTGGGACAATGTTATGGTTTTTGATGTTTCAATCGAGGATCGCCAGTTCTTGTAGACATGTAATGGCAGTTTTGCTAGTCGATGTGTCTCTTTAAGTGAGAATAAGTGTCGTCGCTCCAAAAATGGGATTTACAGTGCGAAAACGCTCCAGCATCGTTTTACGGAAATTTTTGCGTAAATCAAAGTTACTTTCTTTTAAGAGGATCGAACTTCAGATCCCTTTAAAAAATTTCATGAATAATCGCTCTAAAGAGTCCCAGTAATGCTGCTCTTTTTCGCATTGAAAGTCCGTCAACTGCTTTCAATCAGTTCAATGTTTTTAGGAGTCCTTGAAGATCGATTGGGCCTTGGTCGTAGGATATTCATAGCCGAAGCATTTGAGCGGAATCTCTGCACTAATGAACGAATTCAATTTACACTCGGTCCATCACTTATTCGCCAAATACCAAACTTTGAACAAAACTGTCGCCGAGAATTTTCGTAAGCACTATTACTCCTAAAAAATGTCGCCACAGCAAACTCCCAATACTAACTCGACCACTGCGACATCTTGAATGACAAATCCGCCCTATCTTTGACTGTAAAACAGCCATCCTCCCTCCGCACCGTTTAGTACTTTGTGAAAAAATTGTTTTAGAAAATATAAATTTGCCACCAGACTCCTAGTACATAGCTTTTTAATGAATTATTAATATTAATTTTTCTCTAAAAAACTCCTTACAAGAGTTATTAACAACTTTATTTAATTGTTGGCATTAAAATACAACAACTTTCATTTAGTTTACTTTTAAAGCAAATTTTATAAGCAAGAAATTTTCACATGATTATAAAATCAAAAGCCATGTTTTAATGAATTGTTGAGGGCAAAGACAAAAAATCCCCTTTTTTTACCCCAAGAAATAAGAAGTAGCCGAAGTCATCTTCTTCTTATTTTGCAGAAATAAAACAGAAAAAAAGAAGCCGATATCTTAATGTTATTTTTTTTTAAGACTTAAAACACATTTTCTTCGACAATTGTCTTTTTTATATTTCATCTAAAGATTTTCCCAACATAAATTTAACTGGAAAAAATAAAAAAGCAAAAGATGGAAATATGATAATTTTTGTTGTTGTTGTTTTTTTTTTGCTTTTTGTTGCCACTTCTTTTGTAAAATCATCATCGTCCCCCACGTTAAGGTTTAAGCCATTTTAAAGCCGTAACTAAAGCAAGACTATTTCTTTTGAGTGTTTTTGTCTGTTGTTGCTTCTTTATTAAAAGTGGGGAAAAAAAAACAACAACTTTAACGATTGTGTAAATAAGTGTTTTATCATAAAATAAGAATTGGGTAA
Source organism: Melanophora roralis (assembly GCA_963583895.1). Lineage (NCBI taxonomy): Eukaryota > Metazoa > Arthropoda > Insecta > Diptera > Rhinophoridae > Melanophora > Melanophora roralis. Next base: position 85,297,657 of record OY757189.1, read on the forward strand.
GTAAAAAATCATGTTAGGTAATCTAGAAAAAAAGCGAAATTGTGAATTTGAATAGGCTTAAGGGAAAATATGGTGTGAGTTGGTTGATGGGTTTTCATTTGCACAGCCTTAAAAGCATTTGATAGTTTAATCCAAGGCTTCTAACTTTTTTTGAAGTATTATAACTTAAAGGACAGGGACATAACTTTTATAACATTTTATTAAAGGTAAACAGGTTTTTTTTTTTGATTAGAATAATTGCTTGAAGCAAACGAAATTTTACTTGTGAAAAGCAGCCTTAATTGAACAAAATATAACAAGTTGATCTGATACTAAATTACTGCCTTAAAATTTTGGATCAAAAAAGAATTCTGAATTTGCGCCTTATTTAAAAATATCATTTTTTGAATAAGCTTTTACTTTCTTTACCGGCACCTGCATTGGTGACAAAAGTTTGTAATAAATATTTTAATATGCATCTGGGTCACAAAAAACGGTAGGTAAAAGTTTTTTGGATCTTGTCACTTTTCCAATCAACTACCTGGGCGTCTAAGAATTAATTTAATTTTTAAGCATATTTATAAACAGTTTTAATTTTTTGACAAAGCCTCACCCACTGTGCTTAGCTCAGAACGTCAATTTTACCGTTTTAACATAATATATTAATTAAAATCACAATTAAAATTGTAATAATAACAACAAAAGGTGTTGCCACATACCCAGTTAACCAAATTGTCGTAATAAATTTTATCTTAAACGACGGGGTTACAAGCATTTCCCAGATTGCCAGTTACGGCGTTAGTTCCTTATATTATCTAAGGACATAATGCAGAAGTAAATATGTTTTTCTTAATTATAAAACCCAATTGACCAAACTTTAAAACTTTTAAAAAATCCTTCTTCCCATAACCTATGTTCCCGATATCAGCACAATGCATTTCATATTTAGGGGTCATTCCTTGAGTGCTGGCTGTTGAACCTTAAATATTAAACGAAGAAAGATAATTTAAACATTATCGACTTCGCCGCAAAATCAGACAAGACCAAAAGAACAAAGTGTGTTTTGTTTTGTTACCAAACTTCATCTTTTTTAAAAAACTTTAAACTGCATCGTTCAGAACAATATAATTTACGACGACTTGCCTGAGTTAGTTCCATAAGTTATAAAAAACGCCAGCGGAAATTAAAGAGAGTGGTGCAGCCTACTTGGATCTATTACTTCGATCAAGAAATGCCGATAACCAAAGACAGTGACCTATGTATGTGGATGGAAATTGTAGCCGCTTTCTGACTTCTTATTGGCAATCAACCCCTATCCCTAATGGAAGATGGTAGTCAAGAAAGGCTTATGTTAGCCTTAATGGAATTGCTTGGACATTGTCGAATCATACAAAAGCAGCCTTTCTCTCGATCTAGCCTTTCTGACCTCTACAGTGTTGCCAGTGTATGTTTCAACACGTATTTACAGGAAGAGAGCCAAGTGCTTTAGAAATGGTCAATCGTCCCACCAAAACATTTTGCACCATTTTCTGAGTTTGTGCTAAATAATCAATTGCTCGAATTTTTTCGTATTACCGCACACAAACAAAAATTATGTTAAAACGTACTGCCATTCAGTATATTAATGTTCGCCTGTCACAATACACATTTGGACACCTTATGGTGGCTCAGCTGTCTGTAAGGATACCAATATTCCTGCAAGATATTCCATATATTGTAGCCGGTTGCACAAAGAAATTTATTTCCAAATTTTTTTAAATTAACTCATTAATCAAACAATTTTGTATTTTTAATTAAAAATTTAATTGTTTCAATTAAAATTTTAATCGCTTTTGAAAAGTAATGCCAACAATGATGCTTGCTCACAAATTCATTAAATAAAAATTTAATTTTACTTAAAGATTTTTTGTCTTTGCTTATGTAAAGCTGACCTAAAGTTTAGTTGCTGGAATTGAATTTTTGAATATGGAGGTAAGAAAATAAAACTTAGTCTAACACTTCAGAAAAGGAAATGCCTTTTTGGGTGAGTAGATAAACCGTAGAAATTGTGGTCAAATGGCCCATGGCTTGAGCAGTTGTTAAAACTTTTAATAATGTATAATTAAATGTAAATTAAACATAATACGTAATACAATTAAATAATAAGAATAAAACATAAATATTTGACAAAAACCTCTATTTCTTTAATATATAATAGTTAACAAATACTTTAAATTATTTGTATTGAACTTTAGTATTTTGATTAATGAACTAACTGATTAAATATTTTTTTTAATTAAAAATTTTTAATTAAAGTTGTTAACATATGTTTTATCAAATCCACAATTTTTTAATTGACAATGATTTTTATTTTATTCTGTGTATCAAACTTTCTTATTACTAATAGTACAGTTTATAGCATTCTGCACTCATCGAGTAGTCTCTACGAAATTTCTTTTTTTGCAATTCATATGCAGTCACCAATTAATATGCGGATTTCTAGGAAAAAGGTTTCTGTATACTTGCTTTCATAATGGCCATATTTGCATTTTCCCCTCAATATGTAGACAATTCACATTTGCCTTTCACTAAGCTATTACTTTAAAACGTGAGTTTAGAGCCAACATAAAATATACTTTTCACTAAATTTTTTACATACTGCTACAAACAATCATTACACTGGAAATATATTATAATTCTCGTTTGGTTTACAACAAGTAATCGTAGCGATTTTGGGGTCCCTTGCATTTTTCTTGTAAACGTTGACAATACCAGATCCAATATTAGTCGTATATGGTAAAAAATTTTTTCGCAATTTTTTTTGATCGTTTCTAATACGAAATAGTACTTAAGTCTTAGTTGAGTAAAAAGAATAACAACAAAAAAAATTCTCGTATTCGTTTTTATCATTCGTGCCTCTGTCTTTTATTACCCTACTCCACCGAATGAAAGGTTGAACAACCCAAGATAGACTTAGTTATACATTAGCTTAAAAATAAAACTGCACCACAACTTAATAAAAAAAAGTTGTTTCAACAACTATATTATGAAACTAACTGATGTTCTCTGAGACTAAGCATCTAGGTATTGCTAATTGAGCGATTACACACAAGCATTGGCGTCCGTTCCTACACCAGTCCCACCTTCCGTTGAATACCGTAGTTGTTATTGTTTTATTTGACTTAAATACACGAGTTGTTTATTAAATGGTATTTCTGATCCAGATATAATAATAAATATTAAAAAATGATGTTCCCGACGCAAGTAATAATTGACTAAGTCCAACTAAGTTGTGTGGCTTTCTAACTGTTAGTACAGAAAGGTGTATTAAAACATTTGGTGGGAAAATTCGTTAATATTTTCTAGAGCTTTTCAAAAGTTTTGTAATTTTTATTTAATAAAAATTATAAAAGAGCAAAATTGAAAAAGTTACTTTAAAATAAATTTTTAATTTTCTAAGGTGTGTGCGTGCATTATGTTGTTGTTGTTTTAACAAATTTATTTTTTATTTACTTTTTTTCTTTTAATAAAAACCAACCACAAGAAAAGGTCCTTAAAAAAAATAAACATTTCAGGAAGCCACAAAATAAGAAAGAAAAAAATTAAAAACCTCATTTAAAGGTTTATCTTATATTTCTTTTCTCTGCCATCTTTCTCTGTTAAATGTAACATTTCCTTTTTTTTCTTAAAGGAAATAAACGAAAATAAAAACCTCCTTTGTTAGATGTGCGAATGAGAAATAAAGGAAGAGATAAAGACTATATTGATTATAACTTTACTTTATATAAACCAAAATGAGAATGTAGTGGTTGTTTATTTTTTTTTAAACTCAATTTGACTTATATTTTTTCTAATTCAAGGATTTAGGAACAAAAGAAAAAACTGGCAATTTTGTGTTGGTTTTCTTCTTCTTTTTTTTTTTTTGAGGACTAACTGCTTAGAAGTATGAAAAAGTAAAAAGTAGCTACTTTTTTACCACAAATAGGCAAATTAAATTCTTGTTGCTGGATTTTCTTTTTTACTGAATTTTAAAACTGAATTATCCTTTAGCTATTTTCTTAGAATATGTTACTAAATATGTCTCTTAGATACCAGCTAACTTGGATGTTTGAACATCAATCTACTATGAAATAGTTAAGCATTTTAAACAACTTTGAACAAAAAAGTTTTGAAAAATCTTGAAGGTTTGTTAGCTTTGATTTGCTTTTTGAAAAAAATATCCTTTTTTCCCAATTAAGGAAACTGTTAATTTTTAAACATGATAAAAAATACTTTTTTTAAAATATTTTTCTTGAAAGATACACAAAGCCATTCTTGTCTTGACTCCAATTAAAGAAAAAAATTGCACAATTTCAGCATTATAATTATTGTTGTCTTTTTAGTAAAAAAGGGTTTTTGATTGTATTGTTTTTTCTAATTATTAAAACGTTTCAAAATACACTTTGAGGGAAAAAGAAGAATTTTTTATTTAAAAATCTTACATATATGTATCTCCATCAAGCGGATGTTCTCCCACATTGTAATATAAGGGTATCTGAAAACACTGACCCATAAGATTTTTATCCATTTGGGTATCGCCTTCTTTCAATTTTGCCCACCATTTGTTATGTTCGGATTAACCTCAAATTGAGGTATAACACTTAGTTACCCGGTTTTTTTTTGTAGACATCATTGGAGTTTATTGAAACCGTGAAATCGTTGCTGCTGGTGAGTTCAGTGTTAACAACTATTCTTGACTTCACCAGTCCTGTCATAAGCCTGTAGGTTGTTATTTAAGTTGAATTCTTAGCCTCAAAAAACCAGCTTGCCCAACTAGTAAACCAACTAGTAAACACTTCGAGTTTTTAAGGACAACACAATTATACCCTTGACACTTTCTCACTTTGCATCCATAAAAAACTATCAAAATACGTTCTTTTACCTCACGGCTACTGACCGCGTACAAGAACTGGCGAAAATACTCATAGGTGACGTAAGGATATCTTACTTTGCCGTAACGTCGTTATGTAGGAGGTTTTGCGGTGTAATATCGATATTATAATATAATATTCCTGACTGGCGGAACTTTTTACCTTATACATATCCTTCAAGGTGAAAGACACCAAATTGTTAGCAACTGAGCTGGGAATGCAGAAAAAACTTGTGCTTTAGTAGCACAATTTGTACGTGAAGGACGCTTAAAGATTATTTCTCACAAACCTTTTTCCCCTCTTTCGTCCTTTCCCTAATCTATTGTTCTAAGATAAACATAATATACTGTCTGTAATATATATTTATTGTTTTTTTTTTAAATCAAATCCTTACTGTTAATGGATTTTTATAAAGATCCGGTAGTCTAAACACTCACTTTATCATTCTTTTTAGGGTTTTTCCCAATTTGATTTCAATAGAAAATTCAAAATCAGATTCGATTAATTATAAGAAGTTTTTTTTTTATTTATATGACACTTGGCTTCATAGAATCGAAATGATTCCTTTATTGTATCTTAAAATAATTTACTTTTCTTTACCAAAATTTGCAGAGTAATTATTAATCTCTTTAGTTTTTATTCAATAGAAAATTTAATATAAATGTTTGTATTAATATTCCACAGTTTTCATATCAAACTTTTACCACCAAAAAATGTTTTCTATCATCACTGAAAAATGTTGACTTAATTTTGCCTTTCTCCCTTTTTTTAAACCATGAAACCATGAGCAAATCCCTTAACAATCGTTTTAATTTATAGCGAACCTTTATAAAAGACTATCTTTTTCAATATGTTTCATCCCAAAATTATGCTATAAATTATTACAAATTACACAAAACCACCCATTAAATTTTAACAGCTTATAATTCATACACTATTCTATACAATTTACACTTATTCACACTGTTAAAAGCTTTCACAAACACATACATATTTATGTAGTTAACACGATTTTCTATAACAATATTAAATTGCGATATAATCTATATTGATTTAAGCACTTTTGTCACAAATGCCAATGAGGAAGAGAGAATAAAAATACAATATTTATTAAAAATACATAGACACTTGTTTGTTTTTTTAAACGTATGTTTATGTTGTTGGCATATCAAAATAATACAATATTAAAAATTTATAAATATTAAAAAATAAATTTATGCATAACAAACAATAAAAGGGGGAAAAGCGTCAATAAAAGTAATAATATCAATAAAAAAACTTGTGTATATTAATAAATTATCAAAAGCAAACAACGTAATATTTTTTTATCTGAAGAGTTTTTAAAATGAACGAGATGTTAAGGGGTGAAAAAATGACGATAAATTTAATAAACAGTAAATAAAACAATATTTAAAGGGAAAACTTCAACTTGGAATACTTTAGGGCATATTATTTTATTACCAAATTAAAGTATATTTTTAGGGGCATAAATTGAATTAAGTGTAATTTCAAACTTAAAATTTGTCTTTTATTTATTAAATGTACACCCTAAAGATCTTGAAAAAAATTGACTGTTTAAGCACTGTTTGATACTTATATAGAAAATCATTAAAAAAAATTAATAATAAACAACTCTAAATACAAATCCTAACATGTTCCAGCCATTGTATATACTTTAGCTGAATTAAAGAAAATGTTTCGCATATTTTAAGGGATAATACTTTAAACTTAACATTTTTTTATCTCCGTATTTTTGTTTGAAAACATTTGATCTTTTTACCCTTTGTTCACTTTTAATAATTTTCAAACTGAGCCCTTAATGTCTTTTTGCTAAAATATAATACAAAGAAATTGCCTCAAATTACAGTCAACAGCCTATAAGTATGCTTCAAAAATATACATTTACAATATGCACGTTTTGTGCTAATACTATGCCATTTAAATGTATACGTTTCAGTATGACATGGCATGTGTGAAGTTTATAGAAACTTTACACATGTCAAGTCACATTGCTGTTAATAAAAACTCATCTCTTAAAGCAGAGTATACTTTTAGGTCTGCTTATAAAACAATAAGAATTTTAAATTTAACTTATTTTATGTGTTGATGAACATTTTTTCTTTTTCATGAAAGCCAGTCAGTAAGATGAAAAAGAAAAACCAATAAAATTTTTTTATATATACATTTTTTTATTATCATTTTTATTATATTTTGCTTATCTGATAAATTCAACCCCCGCATGTGTGTAATGCTGTTATTCTAGCAAATAAACTATTTTATTTCCTTGTGTATGTGTCTGTCACATGTCAAAGTAATTTGTGAAATACAGCAATCAGTATACTTCAAAACACACGCATTTGCCATCACCCTCCCCCTCCAACAAACTTAAGCTAAAGGCATTTTTGGAAAATGTCACGCATTTTTGTGGCATACTTTTGGGGTGAAGTTAAGGAAAGCAGTCAACTTTTTTAACACCACACAAAACAAGGCTTTTAAGATGTACGTAAATGTCTACCTCAATTACTGTTTATAGAATTATTTGAATGTAAAAAGTAGATACATGCCACTGTACCCTCTACTAGTAGTTTGTCAAGTAGCTGTTGAAGTTTGCGTTTTCTATTTAGTAATCGATAGAGATTTTTTCAAGCTCACAGTGGAAGGGTAAGATGTTAAAGAAGTTAGAGCATATGTTTGATAGTTAAATACACACGTATGTAAGGGACTACTGAAACGATTTTTGTTTTATTTATTGGTTTGCATGTTAAGATGACTAGAAGCGAGTTTTCAGATTTTTGTTATTTATTTATAAGGTTTTGGAACACTAGCAAAATTTAAGATGTCAACTTATCTGACTGACAATCATTGCAACACAAGAAAACTATTACTGACATTTAACACAAGCATAATAATTATATTTATATTACTGTTGCTAACATTTATTGAACTTTTTCCTGATGCTTTCTTTTGCCATCAATTAATTCAGCCCCCTTTTTTTTGATAAGATTTAGTTTTACTTTGAACAGAAAAAGGAAACCAAACATTAGAAAAATTTCGATTCTTTAATTTGCGGTAAAATTGTAAAATTCATAAGTAAAAATTTTTGCAGTAATTCCTAAATCCAGATGCAGTACGACTGATTTACTTTCCCTTTGAAAGAAGTTGAAAACTCTGATATAAATAAAGACACTTAAATTTTGCTGTTGTTTGCCCAGTTGGCCATGTCTTCCAGATGAGAGTAAGATCATTATAAGCCAATGGGGGTATATAAAGCTTGGTTGGTTGGTATAAAGCTAAGTTAAATAAATTATAAATTACACTTTTATAAAAATGACTGCAATGTCACACAAGAGAAAAGTAACTACAGTGTCGTTCATTTGTTTTTATTTTTATTCAATAAAGAAGCCAATGCCTGTATTTTGTCATAAGCAAAATTTTTTTTGTTTTATCCTAAAAGTCACTATAAAAGAGAAGCTGATAGATTCGAAAGTGATTCGTCTTTGACCACTTGGCCAATTGGGTATGTACACCCATATGTATGAACATATATTAGATTATGTGTTATAGCAGCAACAAAGTTAGACACATAAAATTTCGTTTTATTACAAACGTGTTTAAATATTTACGTTCTTTTCTTCCCACATAAAAATGTAATTGTAAAATTAAAAAGGCGATATCTTTAGCTTTCGATTTTTTTATACTCATAACAAATGTTCTTTTTGTTTTTCCATTTATTTATGCTGAAAAACATAAAAATTCGTTTTTAATGCTTCTCCTAAAAGTATTCTAAACATAATGATTATCGCAAAATATCGCTAAGGCGTAGCTTAGGAGTAAGCTACATACTGAATTTAGATTACTTTAGATTTCTATTTCATTGCTTATAAAAATATAAGTAAATTGAGGAGTTTTTTATGGGATTTTTTTTTGGCATATTAAAATGATAATATTTAGATTAAAATTTGTTTATTTAAACAACTTTAAAAGAAATGTATTTTTCATGTTATATTCATATAAAAAATATGTTAAAAATTAGCTTTTAAATTGGTTCGTTGACATAACGAATTATGTACATAAATATAAAAGATTTATGATTATTTCATTGTAATCCTTAAAGTATGCTTTACCTTTTAATTATGTTAATTTCCTACACGTCTGCTTTAATATTTGTTTGGAGTTTTCGAACAAATAGTTGCTGCTGCCTTAAGCTTTGCCAACAGTATCTGAATTATTTTTGGAATTCACATCCTTTTAATTTTTTTAATATTTAATATTTCATTAAAATATCTCTGATTTCAAATTTTAAAGGATAATGCCCTCATTCGTAGACAAACCATAAAGTAATAACAATTTTTAGAAATAAATTTTCACTTGATTTAAATTTTTTACAAACCTTATAAAAGTTGGACTTTTTTCCAAAATAAGGTCCTTAACGTAAACACTTCAAATAATTTAAAGACGAATAAATTCGAATTTTTTAAGCACAGCTTGAATTTATTTAGTATTTTCTTTTAACAGTATTTTGATGTGTCATATAATAACTCTATAGTCAAAAACCAAAAATCACAGCTAATAAGCCAAGAATCCTCTTTATATTAGAAATAATTCCTTGAGAAACTTTTTTGGTTGGTCTCGTAAGGTAGAATCAGAAAGCTAGCATGAACACTGGTACACTTGTTCGGGGAATGATGAATGTGACATTTTTATGGCTTTGTCTTGTGCGTTTCTAAAGACAAGTCAACACAATAAAAAAAAACAACAAAATGTCTAGCAAAACCCAGGAAAGTTTTTATTAAGTTGGAAAAAAATTTTTAGGCATAAAAAAATTTAAACAGCGGTTGTAAGAAAAAGCATATATTAAAATACTTATTTTACGCCAAAAAGTATGCAGCATAAGTATTTAAGTTTTAAATTAAAATGTACTTTTTTTAAAAAAGTATCGGGTTTTCATAAAGCTAACAAAAAAAGCTTAAAAATTTACGATAATTTACTTAAAAGAAAAAAAAATACTAATACATTTCGTATTAAAAAATTCTTTGGTTTAAAATTTTTTATATTAATGTTTGATGTTGCCTACTTTTAGGCAAAATATTAAACGACAACGCTTGATTTATTTTTTTCCCCCCACTGTTTTGGACACTTATTTATGGACATATTTTACCTTTATTATACATAAAAACAATATATTTAATAAAAACAATTCTTTAGAAAGTGGCAGTTCCAAAGCACTTACTAAGGTAAACAATGTCATACTTTTACTCAAATATACATAAGCACATACAAACACATATTCACACGGACTCCTAAATAACAGTTCAGTGCTTGTAAAAATACTCTATTATAGAGTTTCATAGCAGAGGTCACCTTAAATAGAAAAAAAACAACTATAAAAACATTATTTATAAATAACTTGCAAAGAAGCTGTAGGATTTAACTGCCGCTACAATATAATAAAGAAGCCATTTCGGTGAAAGTCTTAAGCAAGAAAACAGTTTCTTTTGTATTTTTTTAAAACACTAAATGGTAAAAAATTATAATATTTTATTTTCAAACTTTTAAGAATTTTTAATTTATTGTATTTGTTTTTAATTTTGGGACTTCATTGTGGAGCAGCCCTGTTAGCACATGCTTTATTTCAATTAAACCAAAATTTTATTTTATTTTTGTTTAAATATATTTAATGAGTTCTGATGGCAAAACAAATTAGCAAATTTTAACAACCATTTAACAAACAAAATAAAAGAAACTTTAGACTACTAATTGGGATAAATAAAAACTTAAAACAAAAGTATAATAAAATAAAAGGTTAAAGTTAAGACAAAAGTGTGCTTAAAAAAGGCTTTTTAAATTAACAAAAATAAAATTTTTTGGAAAAACTTGCACAAATTTTGGAAATGGAAAACATCTCTAAAACAGCACATTTTTTTTTTTGGCTCATTAGAGAAATGTTTACGCATGTATGAAAAACAAGTAGGAAGAATATATATTAAGAGAAGAAGGGAGAGGAAAACGTCTGCTATGCAGAAAGAAGAACTAAATAGGAGGCATGAGTGTGAGCGTATCATGATATTCATTAAAAGTATAAAGTTCAAAACCTCTGCCAAAAAGTAAAACACCAAACCAAGGGCACATTCTCCTATAAGGTTTAGGAAGGTAATCTGGTGACATAAAAGAATATTTGCTGAGAACATGGAAAAATCATTTTGAACACCTGTAGGTATCCATTATTAGCATTGCTGAAGAACCAATCGGAAGAACCCTTCCCACAAGATGGTATTAGGTGCATACCGCCTAGTTGGAATAAGATAGAAATAGCAATTACCCAGCTGAAGAATAAGAGACAGCAGGAGCTGATGAATAGAAGCTGAACGCCACAACTTTGAAATAGTCAATGTTTTATTTACGTTGGCACCGCTTCAAGTAAAACAGACAACATCAGCTTTGAGTTTTAAAAATAACGATATTAGCCAATAGATTATACTTTTGACTAAGTTAGCAGTTTAAAATTAAAGCCATCCCCCGACAGTCAAAAATCACTCCCTAAAAATCACTGCTACTAATCTTATTGTATATGGCTTTGAAGCCTGGGTACTTGTGAAGGCAGTGCTTGGGGTGTTCGAGAGGAAAATTCTTCGAAAAATACGAGCTATGTATATAAGCTGTTTTGTGACATTGACTTAGTAAGCCGTATTCAAATACAAAGTTTACATTGGCTGGGTTATATTGTGAGAATAGATAAAGATCCTATATTTTAATGCAAACCTGGTGCCGGATCACGCAGGAGGAGAAGATCATGAAGATTTCAAATAATATAATTAGAAGGATTTTTTGTAGAGCTGGCATGACAGCCCGTGGCCTTTCAAAGTTTACCTAATTCACCATAACTTTCCCAATTTCATAAGGGTTAATTTTATGTCAATGTAGGAATATGCTTTAGTAAAAAAAAAGAGGGCGTGGAACATAATACAAAGCTAAAATACATATTTTGAAATACTATATTAAAAACTATGTAACTGGAAAGGGGAACATTAACTCAAATACATATTTCTCATGGGTTTTTAAAACCATATAGATTTTTTTAACAAGGACTCAAGAGGTTACAATAAGGGGCGTGGCATACTCATGCCTCCTCACTCATCATGAAGTTAATAAAAATTTTTATCATATTTACTTCAAACTAATTAGGGGGCCAAATTTCGGTCTCCAAATACAGTAAACGATTTTTATTTATTTCTAGCTTTAGCCTGTGAAATAGACGCCATTTTTTATTGCATATTTTCCGATGTTTTGCAAATTTTTTCTTTACAACTTTTTGATCGATTGTGCAATTTGCCATTTTTAATACAATTTAACGAATTACGGGCAAATATGTGAACAAAGATATTTTGAAGAAGGTGGTTTTGCCAGATAAACATGACTTAATTCGCCCCGTTCGCCAGGACTTTGCCGCACATATAAAATTTCTTTGCACAACAAAAGTTAGTTTTTATGGAATGGTCTGCGTAGTCCTGCTACCTTAAGGTAAATTATAGCCTTTAAAAAATCAAAGTGAAATATCTTTTAAAAAAAGTTTTTGGGCAGCCAATCAAGACTGTTTAGTTGAATTTTCCAGCCAGAGCTTATGATAATTTAATAAACTTAGTGCAATAGTCGGGTCCAGAAAAGCGGGCCAGGGGTGGCTGATAGTCAAAAAATCAAGATTCTATGAAGCATTTAAAACTATTCCCGTGAGAATTTTAAGCATCTTACTAAATTGACAATATAAAAGGATTAATTAAATATTTTTTATATTATACTCACTATTAGTTTACGGTTCAACAAATAACAATAAAGATCTATAAATTTGATTTTCTTATGTCTGTGTAGAGTGGATCTCAGTAAAATATCTTCTCCAAAAAGACGATTTAGGATAGCTATTATTGTCTTATTTGTTTAATTATTAAATTTTTTTCAAAATATTCTGCCGAAAAAGAAAAATTCTTTTTACTTAATAGAGCAATGTTAAATTTTTTTAATACAAACATACCTTTATGACTTTAGAATATCTTCCACAAGCTTAGTGACCAACAGCGAATAAATTTTCTTTGTAATATTTTATGTCAGATTTTTTTTTATTTTCAAAGGTAACCTTTGTATATTAGAAATGCGTGCATAATATTTTTATAACATACTTATTAAATTTACATAAATTTAATATACAAATAAATCATAGTTTTAAGAGGGGGAAAGTGAACTGGTAATTCAAATTCTAATCTTGGACTTTATAAATCTAAATTTGACAGTATTTTGTTTGGCATAATTTATGGTGTTTTTTAATACATTTAATGTTGCCAGTTTTATATACACTACAAAGGTCTTGATAAATAAAAATATTATTGAGGAAAAAAAATTGTTACCATATACTTCTTTAGTGCATATTTAATGGGGTACATTACCATTAAAAAGTGCGTGAATATAAGGTGATAAAGTTAATACTTAAATGGGGTTTGAATATATCAAAGATACTAACTGAAGATGGCAGAATTTTAACAAAAATAAGAAATGTTTTTTTTTTGTATATAGACTTCTACATTAAGGCAGCACCGTGATTTTAATGGAAATCCATATTTACACTTGATGGCTAAGTTGTGGATTTGATTTTTGGCAACGTTATGTTGGAAGATCCAGGTATCCTTGTGCAATTTCTTGCAAAGAAAAACCGCCTGTTAGAAGAAAATTATCTGAAAATATTAAAAATGATTCTACTCGGTTATATGATAATAGAAATTCTTTTTTTTTAAAGGTCTGACACATATTTTAATACTTGAAAATTGCTTTGATAAAAAAATATATAAAAAGCCCGCTGGTAAGCAAAGTAACCACATTTAAATTAACTTTATTATTTATTGATATATTTGACCCAAATTTCTAATATTTTTTAAAATGTACAAAAATTTATCTGGTTTAAAAATAACTCTTTTAAATTCCTGGTTACTTTTTGCAATAATCTACATAATTAAATATATAATTTTTATTGCCTATTTTAAGGCTTAACTTTTCTAATATTTTTATAAACTATGTTTAGGCAAAGATTTATTCATTTCTATAAAATTATCTAAAAAGTTACCCTAAAACCATTTATTTTGTTTATTTATTTAGCAACAATTTAAATTTATTCCTCTATTTTTTTTTTATCTAATAAACGTGCAAGAGAGATTGCATTTTGAAACACGAATTCCATTTTTTTTGTTAAGGTTTGCGTTTGAATTTAAATATGTTTGGATTTTTTATGTGATAAATCTTAAAATAGAGACTTAATATTTTATTGCTTAGACCCTAACTGACCCTAAAGATTTGTTGCTTTTACCTATATTTTATTCTATTAACATTTACTTGTTCTACTTTAGTTTTTGTTATTTTGATAATTTAATCAAAATTTATGACTTACTAACCTAAGTCATACAATTTATGTGTGACTATGGTTTTAATCAGCATTTGCTATGGTTTTATGATTTCTACATTTACTTGTGATACTATTTGTCTTAATAATATTCATAAATATAAGATAACAGAAACATAAATAAAAAGAAATAAATAATGAAGAGGGAAAAGGAAACCATATACATAAGAAATTCAAAGGCATACAAGAATAAAGAGATTTTAAAGAAAACTAAAAAAGGGATTTAAATAAAAAAAAATCGGCCAAATCCAACAACTTTATAACTCGCTTAAATTAAAGTAGTCATTATAAATTTAAATTTCCCTAAAAATATGTTAACATTTACTCTATCTTACTTGTCACAGACGGTATACATTTACTTTTATGGCCAATCTTACGTATACTTACCAATCATACACACATACAAAGCTCTTCCATGAATATGTATTAAGTTATATGAGAGTGTTTATTTTAAAGGTTTGAGTGTTCATTACAGATATGCATGTTTTTGTGTTTGTATGCATGAAGGTACTTATGTATATATTTGTTTACGGTATTAATAAAAGGCTACATTTAATGTGGCCATTTTATTTATTCGTGTCATAAAAATACACTAAATATTTGCATAATTTTAGGCCAGTTACAAAGAAATAATATGAATGTAGAAACTGGTATTTTATTTATAAAAAAATAAACAAAACAGGATTGTAAGGAAGAATTATATTTGCATTATTTTGTATGATAATAAAATCAGATGAAAAAAAAAAATTCAAAAAAAAAATCTGAAATAAAAATTTAAATAAAAGTAACATGATTTACGACAGGTTTAACTATTTAGTCATAGTAATAGAAAAATAATAATGTGGAAGAAATTGATTTAAATTAAAAAAAAATTAAAACAAAACATTTTGAATATTCTCTTAATTAAATTTACTTAAAACTTAAAATTGTTTTGGCGAAAAATTTTATAAGACACAATGTGCAAACAAAGCAATTTTTTTATTAAAAAATATTAAGGACCTTGAAACTTAAAAACAACATTATTGGCAAATGTTTTTTTATTTTTTATTTAGTAAAATTACTTACTAAATTGGCAATCAAAATATGTTATTCATTTGCATATTTACTTGTTTTTTAGTTTTGTTTCAAAGTTTTTATTGGTTTTGAAATTTTAGTTTTTAATTTATTCATGTTACATACTATACTCATTGATTTAAGTGCTTTTTAAAAAAATGTTTACTAATTAAAAAAAAGGGTAAAAATTTGATTTGTGGAAAAACTATAACCAAATAAAGACAAAAAAGGCTGCATTGTTTCCACAGCCTAGAATTATACAACACTTTTTTTGTAGAGAATATTTGTTTTCAATTAAACAAAAAGATTTTTGTTCTTTAATATTCTGCATTAATGCTTCCAGTTAAATTTATTATTATATTTTCTTTTATATATGTTAAATATTTTTTCGGGGAAAAATTTTAAATTCATTTCTGTAAATTTAAAAAGGCTTAATTCAAATTCAGTAAATTGATTCAAAAATAATAATATGCTAGAAGTTCAGAAGTTTAGCAAAACAAAAAAAAGGTTATTTAAAACTTAATTCCTGTCAATAAATGGCATATTAAAGTATGCCGAAATTTAAAATTTGACAATTTAGGAAAAACTAAATTTTTTAAATATTATTTTATACAATGTTCAGTCCATTATTCGAAATAAACAAAAATATGGGCTGGTATGAAACTTACAAAGCTAAAACCGAAAAAGGGGGGTTCCCATTTAAGTATAATGAAAATATTTACATTAAGGTTGTCTGGTGGCTGCAGTTGCGGTTGGGTCAACGAGACAGAGATACATTGTTGTTATTTTCCTGGAGACTGTAAACGAAGTGGTTTTCTCCAGACAATCGTGGCTCTGATTCTCTTAACAGAGCCCATATACCTACTGTGGGACTGAAGGGAAGCATGGCCTTCCAATGCCGTTTCCAAAATGCAAGCGGATCCTTTGATTTGCCTGTTCTTCCGCCATTACACTTCTTTAAAAATCCCTCTGTCCCGGAACCAGTCAATGCGCCCTTATCGTAGAGCTTTGCTTTTTTTGCACGCTTTAACAATTTAAAAATGAGACTTGGTGAGACTTGCGAAAATTTTCCGATCTGGTTAGGCGGATGACAATGGAAAACTTTTGGCTTGGAAGGACAAGCCTTTGCATTCGATAAGAAGTTTTCAGGACTCTTGAATACCAAGTTTTTGATAGAAGACGGCAGCTCTGAGTTTTCTCTCCCCTCCACACCCCTTTTAAAGTCTCATTTAACTTTCCGTATAACTCCAGTTCATGGAGTTTGTAGTCTCTGCTTCTTTTTTGCGCTCTCAATAATTTTTTCATAACCATGTGGTCCCTGAATAAATTGTCCTGCTAAAAATAATCAGGCTGCAGATATTTTTGCAACAGCGTTTGCAAAAAGATTACCTGGTTCAAATTCAAGATTTTATTCAGCAACGCCGTAATGGTGCTGTAATGAACACCTAGTGGTGCAAATCAAATCCAGGAACGCTTTTCATAAAGTAAGGTAGTCGTAGCAGCATATATCTAATGCGTAAGATTTGATGTAAGACCACATGTTGTGCCGGGGTTTTTTTTGCGTGCGTTGAACATAATTAATCCTTTTTTAGACTCCTTCCTCCACATTAAACCTCTTCGAGAGTTTACTATCAAATGTCTCTACAAATACTTAGGAACACAGAAACAAAATTAATTCTACCAAAATCTTGGTCCTTCTGGTGAAAATAAAAAGGACTGTTAGAGCTATTCACACTCAAGTGACAAAGACAAATACATTATTCAAGTACACGGATGGTTTTAACGGCTCCGCCCTTATGTCCTGTGAGAAGCTCATGAATAAAGAGTGTCTGAAGAATTGATGGTAGTACTTTTTTCTAAGAACTTTCCCTTAAAGATATTTTCTCTCTGTCTTCGCAGTATCGCATTCCACACATAATCCTGATATCCAGACGATTAGTGGTTCTGTGACTTTCGCTTGCGACACGGTTTTGGTAATTATCCTGCGCCTCATTTTTGAAAGCACCTGCAATGCCAAGGAGTCGCAGTTGTATATTCAAAATTGTAAATGGCTGTTTATTAATTTTTCAGGGCGACTTAAACATTTTACTTTAATAAATTTATTTCAATTCAATTAATAAGACCTCTACACAGAACACCTAAGCGTATACTTAACAAAAAAATTTAATTTTCCCTTAAATTTCTATTAATTTTCCCTTAAATTTCTATTAATTTTTATTTGTTTCTTCTTTCGAAAAAGCATGTTTTCATTATAAATTTCAAATCCCTTAGTTTCATAAAAATATTTGTTTTCTGTTTGGTTTTTTCACCTGCCAAGCACACTTTTAAAATCTTTCTCACTTTATAAACAACGCAAAATCGTTTAGGCTAAAAACAATATAAAATAATTTGTTAAAGCCATAAGCTTGTAAGAAAATCAACACATCGATTAAACTTTATTCTAACTTAATACGAATAAAATACAAAAACAAAAGCCCTATTTAACCTAACTCATAGACTATGAAATCATAATTTTGTTAAGATTCAAGCCCCTAAGGCTATACTATAATTTGCAAACAACAAAATCAAATACTAAGAGAAGATGGTTTTATTAAGCAGATAATACAAATAAATAAATTCTAAAATTGCCAAATATAATGGGGAAAAAATTTTTGTTCTTGCCTTTTTAAATATCTTTGCTTTAATATTGCAAATCCAAAAATGAAATGAAATTACCAATAGAGAGAAGTCTAATTTATTCTTCTTCATTGCTTTTTCACAGATGACTAAACTTTGTATACGGCTGTAGTCACAATAATCATAGAACGACCATAACGAAATTACAATTTGTAAAAACAAGTAAATACTATTTTTTTCTATTTCTTGACTTTGTGTTAGAAATTAAAAGGCATTGACACAAAATAGAAATAAGGGCAAAACTAAAAAAAATTATTTTAAAAATAATGGAATCAGGGATGTGTTCCTAAAAGTAGGCAACAGAAATAAGTAATAATATAACTATAGTATTTAATGGTAGACTAATCAAATTATTTATTAATAAGCAAGCACATACATAACACACATGTATTTTTAAATTAATTTATTAAAAAAATAGAGAAACTAAACCCATATGGAAAAGACAAGATTTAAATTAAATACACAGTTTACTCAAAATTTTATTAAAGAAAAATATAAAATATATTGAAGGATTATTAGTATACATTGTTCGCTTTTCCAATTAAATTTCAATCAAACCTTTTAAATGAGTTCCCTACATATGCATGCAACTATGCCATAAATTTTTCCATTTCCTAATTAAATGTTATGGCTTTAATAAATTATTTAACCATAAATCATGTTGTCCCTGCAGTTTTCTTATTATTTTGACACTACAATCTTCTTATTATTAATATTTCATAAAAATTATATTAAGAAACATAATGCTATTATACTTTAAGATTCATATATCATACTAATTAATATTTTTCTTTCATGTGAATAGAAACCGTCCCATTGCTAAATACAAAATAAACAAAATATTTTAACGAAAAGTATGTTTAACAAATAATAAATAAAATAAACACACGTTGTGCTAAGTAAGAAGCAATAAAATATGCTATGAATGTGCAAAAAAATATTCGCCTTGAAATATGCCAAGAAAAGGAGAAACAAATATTGAAATTAATAAGAAACACATTTCTAGGGCTTTAGAAATTGTTTGTTTATTTATTATAAGCAACCGAGCCAGCTATTAAGTACAAACAAATTCTTGATTATATTAATATGGTCAAATAATAAACTAAAAGGGAGAATCAAAGAAGAAAGCATAAAGCTAGAAAAGTGGTTGGCTCTTAGTTTTTTGTTGGGGTATGGTTTAACTTGCTGTTGTAGCATATTTTACAAAAAACACCTGACAGTTTGACATGGTGTTGTCAGAGAAGGTTTTCTATTGACACCAATAAGACACAAAAATGTAAAATATGTTGCCAAAATAATTAAGGGGTCTTGAATTTTTTCATATACACGTTGTAAGGTTTTTTAATAAAATAATAGTAAATCTATTGCCAAACTTTAATCAGCTCAATACCTTGTGATTGAACAGGTGATTAGTATAAGTTTTATTTTAGTTTGGATAAGGGAAGCCTGGTAATATGCTTCAAAAATATTACCAATATGATCTTTAAGTGTAACTGATTTAAAAATAAAACGTTCGTGATCTTTGACTTGTATGCTGGGTGTAACAAGCTAAATTGACCCTAAATACATTTATTCATGACGCTAAGGTATTGTTGTGTTTTGGTGAATCCAAAGATCAGATCAATAAACCTGCCGTTAAGACTCTGGAAGAAGATAGTTGTTGTCTTAGAAGCCTTATTAAATATGTTACAAAAGCTGCAGACAAATACTTATTTTTCTATGCCGATCAGCCGAAGGTCTTTGAAGACTTGTTGCCCTTAAACCGTCACATCGCAATCTTAGAGAAACTTAAGCAAAAAGTGATATAAACATTTGTGATCTTTCGGCAAATCATTTCAGGATCACGTTCACTTAAACATAAGTTAATTACGCCTGTTGTTGCTAGAAAACCTATAAATATATAACTACGATTTCTAGATGTTAAACTTAAAAAAAGGTTCCGCCCATGGTAAAACTAATTGCTAAGCCTGAAAAAGATTCTTAAATTTTGGTGTCTTATGGTTATATAAGGCTGCTCCCAGCTATGGTGAAATTTTTTGAAAAAAAATTTTCAAAACGAGGCCAATTACAATCTCAACTGACTCCAACTGCATTTCAATTCATTAACTTTGCTGTAGACGACAGCATATTAAGTTCCATTATACAAACTCACAGATTAGTATAGGTTATAAGAAAAAGCCTTTAGGGGAAAACATGATGGGAGAACATAGTAACTAAACGAGTGCTGAATTCGCCAATAAATCTTCACAACTCTTTTCTAAAGTATTGAGCCGTATGAAAATTTGTAATCAAAGAGGAAGATAACTCAAACTGTCTTCAACCAATTGGGGCTGGCGCACTTTAAAGTAGCATTTTAGGGCCACGGTAGACATGCCAATAAACTGTCAAACACAAACGTCCACATTTGTTGATGTAACTGCTTTCCGCAGTCCTTCTGAAGATCCTTAAGAATACTCAGACCAAGAAATAAAAATAAATGAAAAACAAGTAAGAAACTTATAGGCGGTCAAGCCCGATAATATTGG
Source organism: Melanophora roralis (assembly GCA_963583895.1). Taxonomy (NCBI): domain Eukaryota; kingdom Metazoa; phylum Arthropoda; class Insecta; order Diptera; family Rhinophoridae; genus Melanophora; species Melanophora roralis. Next base: position 85,318,215 of record OY757189.1, read on the forward strand.
GGCTACATGAAAAAATAAGCTGGTAATATTTGTACTCAGTTAGTTCCATTAAGATAAAAATGTGTGCAAGTCTTTGAGAAGGTTAGTTTATATATAAAAAATCCAACGATTATCAGAAGAAGCAATAGGCTTAGTGCGAGTGGCAAAGATCTCATCTGTGCCAAACTTCATCAAAAAATTTTAAAATTGGTACCTGTACTTCAATCACAAGAATGCATGGACACCCAGACAGACGGACATGCTTAAATCGTGATTTTTTGAGCGTTACAAGCACAAAAAACCGCCATAACGTATCTGCTGTAGCGTAACCTTAACCTTGCGAGAACCGTTTCCTAATCACTATTAATAACATTTTTAAGGTGAAAAACCTTGGCATTCACCTCCATAGTTGCCTCAAACCCCATATATTCCTTTGCAAGCGACAGGAGCATATGCAGTTCATACCCATTTGTGTGAATAACACCCTGAACCGTGATCTGGTGCTTATCTCCGATCGGAGACGTGCGAGTAGGATTCACTTTAATACCCGTAAGACCTAAGGTTGTCTTTTGGCACATAAGCGTACGTTAGACCGCACTGCAACGTCTGTATTATTGGATGGCATGAGTTTTGAGAAGACAGAAACTCTTGATGTTTTGGGCGTGGAACACATTTCTTTTGTGTCGAAGGAAGCTTCCAAGTGTATTCGTTTCCTAAAACGGTATGGGAATTACTTTATGCCATCTGATCTTCTCAATATTTATATCACCTATATCCGACCGAATATTGAATGCAACTCCCATATATGAGCAGATGTTCCAACGTCTACTTGGCCACATACAGGAACGGGCAAAGGTACTCATCGTAATCTTGAAAAAAGTTCCGTTTGCCTTTCTGGATAACACGTTTTTTGAAAAGATTATGTTTCCAGCCAAATGCACTACTGTCGTTCAAAGAGTACTGATGATAAAAATCCGTAACTGTTTTCGAAAAGACATTCCACTCGGCTAATATCGGGAGAAAACAAATACAATTTCGTTCAATATTAATGGAAATTTTTAATGTCTCCAAGAAAAAAATATAAAAATGAAAATTGTCTTAAGATATAGGCAGCTGCTCCAAAGTCTATTTTGGAGCTTCTTAACCACCTACAGGAACAGGTCTGGATTCATTTGAACATCGTTGCTATGTGGGTTGTGTTTCACTTTCCTATCGATACTATAATGAAATGTGCTTCGAAGAAATCAGGGAACTTCTAACTGAAACCTTGACTCTTTTTGCGTGATACACCCATTTGAGGTCGACTGGCTAGTGAATGGCACTACGCATTACAGAAAGAATTCGTTTTTTAGTCGCACATCCCATAAGTAAAACAAACTACTTAAATAATTTTTTTCCTATCACAGTTGATATCGGGAAATTTAAATCATGTGTCCACAAGCACCTATATCCTTCTTTCCATTACCTATTCTGCTGATAGCAGCGCGACGCAATACATGTATAGGGGCCATGCCCTTCTTGCTGTTTATTATATAAAAAAAACTTGGTAATCACATATAAGTGCCAGGCTGACACAAATTAAACTGTGGTTATACTATATTATAATATAGTAGGTAGAAACCCTTTGCTTCTTCTTGTTTGCCAATTTCATCTTTTACAAATCAAATTTGAAGCCAAATGGTTGCCACAATATGTTGTCGTGGGGCCCAACTTATTTCTGAAAGGTGTTCTTGGTATATTAAAATCAGGACTCTTTAAGTTTAACTTGGGAAAAGGCGTCCTTCTCACCCCAGGACGGGTTTGAGTATTGGGGATACGTCTCTGATGTTTAAGATAATTGATTTTGTTTGATATTAACCAAAGATTTGAGCACAAAAGTATTCGATATAAATTTAATTTTTACTATTAAGAGCTTTTCATTTTAATATTAGTTCTAAAGTTTAAGACGTATTGGAAAATCAAAGAAATCCTTGAATTTATGATAACATTTGTAGAAAATTCACATGGAAATAATGTCCAGAAAGGTTATAAAAAATCATACAACACATAAGGCAAAGAGCTAAATAAAAAAAAGCTTTCAATAAAATCCAACCTATGCAAAATCTATGTTGGGATATTAATTGAAAAATTTCTCGAAATTCCCTAGACAAAAATTTTTTATATTTAATAAACAAGTTTACTTAAATTCCATATAACACTGCAAGCAATCAATTTAAGCCAAAAAGTTGTGCTACCTGTCCAATAAGTTGACCATAATAAAATAAAGAAACTTATGTACACTATCCATGGTTATGTTATGGTTAAGCAGAATAACATTAACTAAGACCGAACATAAACTTTCATAGCAACATCATAAAATCATGCAATAACCAACATTTATACACTTATTCACACACGCACACAAAAACACCAAAAAAAACCTTCATATTCAACATTGGCTCAAATAGGATAATATTAGTTTGCAATAAACTTAAGAAAGTTATATTGCCTACATTTAGGATAAGCAAAGAAGCTAGTATGTGTAGTATGCCTTAAGGCATAAAATACATTAAAAGCCTTAACTTAAATTAAAATTAAGTTTCTACTAGATTCATTTTTGCTTTCGATTAAATAATATATATTTGTTCTGAGAAGTTTTTTGATTTTCTTATAAATTATATAAAACTGTTCAATATTATAAAAAGAATTTGGAGTTTAACATATTTATCTACAATTCTTAAAGAAGTTTTCTTTAGGAAACACAAAATTATTATTAAATCGATTTTTGGTGAAAATTATTACCTTTTGTCTGTTTATCTTTTATTATTAGCCTGCGTTTGGTTTGAAGTTATCAGAAAGATTAAAAGTGAACGTCGCCTCCAGGAAAACAGAAATTTTAATGAAAAAAGTTTTTATTTGTGGGAAAATATTTATATTTATGAATACAAAAATAAGCTAAAGAAAATTGAGTAAAAGAGAAATTTTTGATAAAGATACTTAAGGAAATATTTTAAAAACTAGAGTTTCACTTAGATAAAAGAATTACTTTTCTACAAAGTTTTGGGAATTAATAACTGCTAAATAAGGCCAAAGAAATTGACAAAGTTAGAAAAACGTACTTGCAAATGTAGATCTTAGAAAAAACTTTAAATTGTTAAACAAAAAGTTTTCTAACGAAATTTTTTTACACAAGGAAATTCATAAATTTGTATACAATTCTGTAAACAAGTGTGTAAAAATAATTAATGACTTAATACTCAAGTATAAAACTGTTCATTTTAAACAGACAAATGTATTGTGCATACCCCGTAGCAAACTACTGAATAAGCTTGTTTGTAAAATGATTCCTTAAGCTTGTAGTGTTTTAAATAACTAAAATACCATTTTGCCATGTTAAAAAGTTCACTACAATTTATATCAGGTCTTAAGCCCTTAAAAATAATAATTTAATAGAAATTTAAACAAAAACTAGAAATAGGTTAAAGTATATACATAGGGAGTTCACGAGTCATGTATTATAAATAACACAATAGAGCTTTTTTCTCAAATTGACTGTCAAAGGAAATTTTAAAATACAATTAATTTATTACTCTTCCTAATACAACCCTATTTAACTACAAAACTTTTTATATATTTTAACAAAGTCTTGGGTTATATAAAAAACGGGGAAAATTCGCTCATGCTTAAAAAATATTCTTTTCAACTAATTGCAGCCCATCAAAGTAAATAAGAAAAAAAATTTCTTTAACTCTCCTTAAAATCTTTTTTTTTTATTTTTTTCACAAACAGTTAAGTATTTTGCAAAAGCTAATGAGGCCTAAAAATATGCTACAAATATTATATTAAAAGTTGTGGATGTGTGTGTATTTGTGTTAAAAGCAATTTTGTTCTGCTTGATTTTGTTTGCAAAAAAAAACGGAAAATAAAACAAATCTAATAAATTTATAATATCAAAGTCGTCTGAAGAAAAAATCAAATAAATTTAAATTTTTGTTAAAAAAAACATTTTATATTAAATTAATTTAACTTTTTTACATCTTCTATATACATATATATTAAAGAATAACGTTAATAACGGACTAAATCACTCGTAATTGTATAGCTCAAGCACGTAAGGCTAGAGATATTAAATCCGTATAGATCCACTAAGTCGAGATATCGAAAGAGAGGCAAAAACAAAAATCGAAATGTTAATGTCCCCTTAACTATACACGAAAAAACAAAACTAAAAAAAGGATCGTATGTTTCTCAAACAATAAACGGACCAGTGTCTGCCATTTTTGTCGAAGTTTCGGACTTGAGGGCGTAAAAAAAGGGTAGAAACTAAATTTTAATAGTGCCTTGGTTCACTTCTGAACGAATAAAGGCAAAAATAAAGTTTGATTTTCATTCGCCAAATCTCAAAAAATATGCAAAATATTTTTTTTTAATTTGGACCCGAAGCGGTAAAAAAGGGTTAAAAAAAAGGTAAAATTCCTATATTGGTACTTTTTGTAACTTTTTAACCAATAAAGATAAAAACATACTTTTTCGAAAAATAGGAATATATTTTGGATACTTTTTTAAGACTTAAGGGGCAGAAAAAAGGGACACATTACATACTTTATTTTGGTATTTTTCTAACCAGTAAAGGTCTTAATTTTAATTGATTTTAACAGACCTCGAGAAATCATAAAAATACTTTTTTGGCACTTTTTTGACACCTTGGACTCCAGAGGGATGGAAAAAGGACAAAAATTACATATTGTTCTTTTTAAGTACTTTTTAAGTACTTTTTGTATCTCCGTAGCTAATAAAAGTTAGAAACTTGATTTAAATTGCACTTAACAGGTCTCAAAAAATTAAAAAATTAATTTTTTTTGGGATTTCTTTTTAAATCTTTTACCTTAAGGGTTAAAAAAGTGTCCAAATTACATACTGATTCTTTTTGTAACTCCTAAACAAATAAAATTAGAAACATAATTTACATTGTGTTCGACAGGTCTGAAGGAAATATAAATTTGTTTTTGGTTCCTTTTTTTAAAGAGAACCCTGAGGCACAAAAAAAGAGGAAACTCTATATATTAGTACTTCTTAGATACTTTTGTAACTTCTAAGTCAAAAAAGGTAGAAACATCATTCAAATTTTGTTCGATAGGTCTTGAAAAAATATGCATATGGTGTTGGTTCTTTTATTTTAAGTTTTATTTTTTAAGGTGTCGAAAAAGGGGTCCCTTTTTGGTACTTTTTGTAACCCTTTAACCAGTAAAGGTAAAAAGAATCGTTAAGCATAGACACATTACCGCCACTATGATTGACACATTTTTCATGAGCCACTATGATATAAATGGTCTTTTTGAGAAAACAACCAACAAGTTGGAGCCAAGGAACGCAAAAATATCCCTCATACTTAAACAATCTTTATGTGATATATTTTCTTTATTAAAAGAAATAATGCAAATTGATGGAGCATGCAATCCAAAAATTTAAAAAAAAATTAAGATTTTTATCATTGCAAAAGACATTTTTATGTAAATATATAACGTTAGAAAAATGTCAAAACCTTAAACATATCAGTAGTTGGGTTGGGTCCGGTCCAACAGAACAAGTCGGGTAACGATCGTTACATCATATTTAAGTTTCGCACATCAATGCAATAAATAATATTTTTAAATTATATATAAAAATATTTTATGTAAATAAAAAAAAATTAAAAAAAATTTTGCTAAATAGTTTTCTTGTAATTTTAAAAATTATAAGTTTTACTCCATTAGAATCTTAAAAATTGTTTATTAAAGATTTTTTTAAACAAATTTGGTGTAAGTAAGTAATTAATTCCAAAAGTGGATTTTAATTTAACTTTCATAACATTTTGCATAAATTAAAACTAATTTTTCCTTTGATTTTTTTAACGCCCTCCTTTCTTTCTTTCTTTCATTACAGGATTTTGTTATGTGGAAGCAATTCTATTAAAGCCAAAGATTTTTAAAACTAAGTTATAAGATAACAGTTAGAAAATTTAAACCAAAATAATTTATATAAAAAAAAAACAAATTTAACTTAAAATTTAATAAATTGTCAAATAAATGAAAGCTTTAAAATAAATGCTTAAAAATAATAATAAAATAAAAACTAAATGCATTAAAAATTGGCAAACATAACAAAACATTTTACTGGATCTAAGGAAAAAAAACCAAAAAACATTTAAAAAGAAATTGCCATTTAAATAAACACATTATTAACATTGCTCGAGTCATGTGTGCAAAAATAAGTTAATGGAACAGCATCAGCAAGTGTTGCAGAGCAATGAAAACATTGAAAGAAAAAAGGAGTTAAAACGTTTAAAACAACAACTGCAGTTATAACAATACATTTAGAAACATTAAGATAAGCCGTCTTTAAGGAAAAAAATCTACAACAAGAAATTTAAATCGATGACATTGTAACATAAACTCAAACGTATACATTAACATTTTAACACATAAACACAAAATCAACAACATATTTTCAAACAAAAAAAACACACACACACATGTACATACTTTTATTGCACACACATGTAAAAAAGTTATAAAACTTAACACTAAAAATAAACACAAATACACTAACAGCAAACAACAACTGCAACAGGAGTAGCAGCCTTTTAGGCTTAAATAACAGCAGCGGCAGAAGAAACTGTAGCCAAATCACTTAACACCGTTTTTGCTTTGAAGCTCTTATAGGCTTCAACATTTTAGCCCTCGTGTTGTTTCTATAGCATAAACAGAAAACAGCAGCAACATGTTGCTACGATATCAACGTGCAATACTAATCGGATTTACATTGTTAATTTATAGCTTACAAGGAAATACAAATGTGCTTGCAGTGGGTAAGTACAACAATAAAATAGGAAAAAAATACATTTAGTCCTTAGAAAAATAGTGAATATATCGCAAGAAGCAACGTTGGGATTATCAATTTTCTATAGTCTTTGGGGTTTTTAAGGGTTAAAAAGGAGAGAATTAAGTTTTCCTTAAAGTATGCTGCATTAAAGTAAGCTGTTGACAACTTAAATTTATTGGGTAAATTCGAAGTCAGGTGACATTTAGGGCAATTTTCGCGAATCCACCTGCTTCTCAATTGTTAGGGCGTTCAAATAATCCATCGGTAGGCTATGTGCAGTGGAATAAGTGCACATGTACTGGGTTCGGTGACACAAGGGTATTGAAGGGTCCATTTGCCTATGAAAAGAGCAACAGAGCTTCGTGATCTTCTTTAGTTTTACAATGAGACTATAGACTCTACGATGAGGGTCAGTGCCACAAAGGTATAAGGGAAAATGACTTCATTGAGAGTCCTTAAGATTATGTGGCGACGACTTTTCTTTTGTCTTTGCGAAGAGGCGATGGAAGACTTATAATGGAGATCATAACATGTTATTGTTGGACAGAGATTTATGCAAAAAAACAGGACATGTGGCTATCGATGCTTGTAGATCCTGCTTTGAATTGAAGGAAAATGAGGCTGTTAAAAATATTCTGTTTCCAGCGCTCGTGCGCCCCAGAGCAAGCTGTTTTTGGTCTTATTAGTTCCAAAACCTGGAGGAATTATCTGCTGTTTGTAAGATAAGGCTTCTGGCATTTGCAAACACATTGTGGAGCATCCTGAATTTTATTACATGGTTTTAGTGAAACTGGTTATCGTTTCTTCTTGTCTGGTAACATAAAGTACTCCAAGGGTCCATATGGGGTCTTTGAGACCAGCCAGTTCAAAATGTTATTAGAGTTTTGACTGACAATAGTCAACATCGTAGAAAAATATAAATTTTTTATCTGTGAAATACATTTTTTCGAAAAATACTCTCGTTTCTATTAACTATAACTTTTCTCCTATATTTTACACATTAAATTTAGTATTATCCTTTCATGCAAATTTATTGTGTCTTAAATATATTTTGGTTAATTTTCAATTTCCTTAACTCTTTTAATCTCTAAAAGAAAAAAAACTGCAGAATATTTAAATGACCTCCTTGTGAGAAAAAACATCAACTTAATGACTATATCAAAGCAATGTGAAAAGACTTATTCAACGCCTTAGTGAAATACTTATGGCGCCAAACGCATTTCACATGTTTAAAATTGATATATTTCCATCTTCTCTGTCTTCTATTTATACACATAGTGGAAGACATTTCAATAGAAGCGAAAAGGGGAGGAGTCAATAGCGAAATCTTAAAAAACGAAAAGAGAAAAACAATATGAGTTGCAATAAAAACCTTAAGCTGATAAAACAAAAAATTTAAATGACAAAAAAACATTTATTTTTTATTAAAAAATTGGCAGAAAAAAGAAAATCAAGTGCATACCAACAGTGCTTGTTAAACCGAAAGCATTTAAATCAAGAAAGCGTGGTGGCCATCTCAAATCTTTGTTTTTAGAAATTATTCAATTGTTAAGTTTTTGTTTCAATACCAGTATTGCAAATTCTAAATGATTTGGTTTTAGACTAGTTGAATTTAAAAATCCGCATGATTTGTTTAAATTTGTGGTCAAAAAGCTTTTCGTTGATGTATACAGGGCTTATGCAATGATCTATCTCGTAGCATCAATATTTTGGGCTCATCCGGCAGCTCGAGGTCTGCCCGCACACTTTGAATCTACGAAGGTTCCAAATTCAGCAAAATTATCCTCAAACAAACAACCGGATGGAGCAGTTTCCACACCATAAAACAGGTGACAGCAGGACATGCCCGACGGATGCTCGGGGCACCCGCTGTGTTTGTCTGTTATGGATAGTGCTCGCTTTAGTGCTTTACGACTTTAGAAAGTTAGTAGTCTGAAATGTTGAGATCTTGTGGGACATACAAAATCATTAAGAAATCTGATTCGTGACTCTATAGCAGTTGTTATGCATATTGATTTACGAACTTAAGTTCTTACCAAACAGGAAAAAGGACTCAGAGCTAGAACACGGACGGTTCTTAGCAAATGAATATCGATACTAGTGCTGGTATTTTTGTTCCGGGATTTCAAAAGGCCCTGCCTATGTGCAAATACCCAACAATATTTTAGGCCGAAACTTATGCCTATAAATCTTTGAGAAGGAGCGTAAGAAGAACCCGCATTTATATCTGTATACACATTGAGAATAATTTAAAGAGATATTTTTTTCAAGGAATGGGAAAACAATCGGGTTTTTTACGCAATTGCAAAGCTTTCTATCTTTATATATTTTCCTTAGTTTAATTGTTAGTATTTACAAGGAAAACAGTTCAAATTTTTTTACATCATATGGTTATTTTTCCACACCCTGTATTTAAAAAAAAATAACATTTTAAGCTAAATTCTAGTCTTAAATTTAGTCAGATATATTGTAATGAAAAACCCAGTTGTAATTCTTCACTAAAAGGTTGAATTCGGTATTGAAATATATATTTCGTGCTAGAATTTTGTCGAAATTATATACCTTAGTCTAGATAATAGCTAAACTGTAACTTCTTATCTTCAAAATTTAGCTAAGTCGATAGCTTTATTATTATAGTACTAACTATAGCCTTCTGTATAGCCGACTCTTTTAAACAGATTTTAATTTAGCTTATAGACAGACTATTTAGTTTATGTCATATAACAAATTTCATTTTATGGTTCAACTTTTAGTGCAAAATATAACTTCATTTTGTTCACTCTTTACTGTTCCCCTCCTCTTGTAACCCACAAATATTTAATGAAATATCTTCTTTACTACTCCTACATAAAAATCATAAAAAACTATATCTTCAAATGCCATAAAGTGTGGGAGTGTATATCATTGCAAGTGTTTTCTTTTTTTCAATATTTTTAATAGCATTTGTTGTTGCTATTGCCAACACTAGATGACACTTGCTGGTGGAAACAAAAAAAAAAATAATACGAGTAATAACCCTAACAATCAGTGGCAGTTGCAATAATAGTTGTTTTAACTGAAACTGTTTGTGGATTATTATGACGACAGTAGTATTCGTAGTTTATGCAAGTGTCCCGTTGCTTTCAATATGGTCTTTGATAGCAAGTTTGAAGTAGTTAGAGATTGTGCTACTTATTTGGCACTCGTCTAGGTGGCGTCAAAAGATAAAAAAACAAAAAAAAAAAAAAAAATAAAAGCAAAAAAAGAACAAAATTGATGAGCTATGATTTGATTTAAGTGGAAGTTAAAAAAAAAAAAAAATTCTTTTGGAATAATAATGAATTTTCATTTTATATTTGAGTGTTTTTTGAAAAAAATCCCTCTGTGCGATAAAGGATGATAGACTGGTTGGAGCAATGTTGGCTACGTCCAGCAGGCTATCTAGTCTCTTGGTACCAAAGTATCTCTGAATGTCATCAATAGACATTGTATACTTTCAGCCTCCTCTGAAGCCTAACAGATTCTATAGAAGCTGTTAAAGAGTAATAAAAATTGTTTGGCATGGGTACCAAATCAACAGTGGCTTGTAACGGTGTCCCTTATTCTTCGTTTATTCAGACAGAGAATAGACTTGGAACCATCTTGTCGCTACGATTCTCCCAGAATAACCATCTATTTTTAAGCCATTCCTGGCATCGATAACACAGTTGCTCGCATTGTTTCCCTGCCCTCTATTTCACGCCAGGGAGACGCTAAAATGCATCGCCATTAGGTTAAAGAATATCTGTCATGCGCTGACTAGCTGTGATTTAGAGTATACTTCAGTAGTGGACCTGATGGTGGTAAAGACTAAAAAATTCCAACTGAGTGTCTTAGAGTACCGTAGCAGTTAGTTGCTTTGTCTCTTGCCGACAGTTCTACCTACAGTACACTGCATTTATTAGGAAATCCGAATGAAATCCGGACTCTGTTTGTGCAATAAATATGCACAAAGTTTTCAAAATTTTATTTTAAGTGTGTCAATTTGTTTTGCTTTTAAAATTCACGATTCTTTTGGATAGTCTTAGTTAAGGTGGCCTGAAAATTGATGTCATAATTTTGAGCTATAGTGGCACATTTTTTTATATTTTTTGAGTCTAAGCACCAAATTTAAAAAAACAGTTTTCGAGCTCAAAAAAAGTTATTTAAATTTCAAAATTTGTTTTTACGGTCAATTCAGAAAATATTAATTTTCTGTTGAAATGCACCTTCTAAGCCACTTACACCATGTTTTAAGGCTATAGATGGGCTTTTGATAGTTTCAGGAATTTTTGAGACTTGTTTTATATATTTTTTGATTTTTTACGACAAATGGAGGCAGAATTATTTCAGAGGAAAATTAGTGAAGATTAAAACTATTTGTTGTTCAGGGGACGCCTTGGGATAGGTCTTGAGAACTTTTACCACTAAAATGTTGACAGAGAAATAATTATAAGATTTTCAAATATATATTTGATTCTATGATGTTTCGGCTGCTTAACTGACCTTAAATAAGATTCTTACATTTTAAACTTTATGTAATTGTCGCTTAAGGGTCAAAGAAAGGTGTTTTATTTGAGGTTTTTTATTTTAATTTTTTTGATATAAAATAAATTTCAAAATCGATGATCCCATTTCTGCCAATTGGAGCTAAATGAAAGGAGGACATAAGTCCTTATTTTTTTTAAATAACAAAATTAAAAATATTAAAGTAATATTTACGACCTACAATTTTTAAAATAACTAGAATTAGCAAGAGCTTTTTAACGGTTTGAACTCGCAATCACCCTTCTTTTTCTAAAGCATAGTTTTACATATTTACTTAATAAAGTACTAAATGCAAAAAGTACCTTGAGCAAAGAAAGTAAACGTATACCAAAATGTGCCACAAATACGAAAAAAGCTTTTTTTAAGGCTTATTATACATTTTGAGGATTAAAATTTAAATAATATAAAAGAGCATCAGAGCTGCGAAAAATCTACTTATGTCTATTCTAGTTGAATTTTGGTTTAAATCGAGGCAAACAGCATTTAGTTAAATATTTCTGTACTTATAGTCGGAAAAAATGCAAATAGTGTGCCCAGCATGTATTTTTTTGACAACCTAATTTATTTTTCATCTCAATCTTAGCCAAAGTTTTTTATTTCAAATTGCAGGACTTGAAATCAAAAAGAAATTAATAAGAGAATAAAATATGTTAAACAAGTTTCTTTTGCACACTTTATATATTGATTCTTTCGTATTATAATACTCATATTCTAAAAACTGCTAAATAATATTCTAAAGTATTGTAACATAATATTTACTCCTTTTTGAAACCTAATTGATACAGAATTTCAAAGAAGTAACAGAAACACGTTGCCATACAAAAGTTACAAAAATGATGTTAAAATGCCCATATTTTCCCTAAAGTCGTCCTTAGCGGGATAGAGTGTAAAACCGATTCCCTTTAGTTTTTTCTTCCATATATATTTCTAAAACATACTTACCCCCATCTACATCGCCAAAAGGGGCTCCCTTACAAAGTTGGAAAAACTGTAATAAATACGCTCCTACAGCTTCCAGGGTGCCCGTGTATAGGTGATATATAGGTCTGACCCAGCTAATTTTTGCTTGCAAAGATTTTCCCAGTACAAACGTATCGCCTATCTTTAAAAAAATTAGGATAAAACCTCTTATAACTTCACCGTAGTCACCCTAAGAGGGTTAAAATGTGACAGTGATCTCTATTTAAAAACTAGGTATATTCCATAAATAAAAAAATGGATAAAAAGTAAAAAAAGTAGGGGTTTCCAAAGGCCGATGTGAAGGGAATATAAGATTCGGCCTATCCCAATGTTGCCCTCTTATTTGCTTAAATAACAAAATCGTGTTGGGGACCAAATTTCCCAAAGTCTGTTAAGAAATAAACATAACAAATTGTTTTTTTTTCTGCGGTAAAACTAAAGAATATTGTATTTTTAATCCCTTAAAAACAAAATTATTTTCTAAAAGAACCATTCATGTCATTGTCCAATATTCATAAAACCTAAGTTTACCACACGCCCACTACCACTGATGGATTAGTGAACTTGCGTGATTTATTAAATGTATTTGAAATTATTTCCACTTTGTATTCAAATTTATTTAATGTTACACTTTAATTATACCTCTTAATTCAGGTCCTTAATTTTGTGAATATTTCAATTTATTTCTTTATTATCCTTACTAGCATGTTTAAGTTTAATAAAATATATTTAGTCAATACTATGTTTTCTTATCATTAATATGATCTTAAATCTACTGTCATATAAATCAAATTTTATGATTCATTATATCAACTGCTGGCCACATTAATCACGAATTCAGTTACCCCTTAAAAAAATTAAGCAAAGAAAGTTATAATAATAAAAATAATATTGTTAAGCAAAGCAAAGTTATAGAAATGGGGGAGAAAAATACTATAATTTACATAAACATACTTCTAAATATTATAATGAAACTTGTACTTACTTACCCTTTTACAAAAAATATTATTAAGAAAAGTTAAATAAAAATACTGCTGAAATAAAATAAAAACCCTAAAAATATCACAGAGACAGAAAAAATTTCTCACACTTGAAAGACATGCAACAAATACATTTGTTTTTTTTAATAAAAAGTTTGTAAGTTTTTTGTTGTAAATTAGTTAAGGTGACGATGAGATACTACCAACACCATAAGAAGATTGAAGAGAAAGAACAAAAAAAATTAATACGAAAAAGCTTATTAAAACCATTTGAAATTACACACACGTAATTATAACGTTATTTCGTTTGTTTTTTTTTTTTGCTGTGTTCATTTGTTTTCAGATGAATATCTGTGGCAAGCATGAACATACCACTATGTGTGTTCTATTATGCTTAAGTTTAAAAGTGCTGGGGAGGTTGTAAATTAAATCTAAAATGTAAAGTTGCTCTTAGCACGCAATATTCTAGTTTAAAACAATACACCTTAGATGATATAGTTTGTGATAAATATGTCTGTCTGTACGTTCTAACACACAAATCTCTCACCTTTACAAAAAAAAAAAAAAACAATTGTTTTAAAAAAGTGTTTCTTAAAATGTGTCTGCGAATGAGCATGTTGAGAGTGTGTGTGGCATATTCATGTATAAATTAAGAAAAATAAAACTTCTTGGGTAAATTTTAACGAAAATACAAAACATAAATACACCTGAGAAAACAAATGACTAATTTAAAATAATAACAACAAAAAGTTTACACGTTTTGTATGTAGAACTCCATATAGACACACACAAACACACACATACACTTAAATATTTATAATCATACCAGTGATGCCATATAGTGATTTGGTTGAAAAAAAAAATATAAATTTAATAGAATTAAGAAAGTTCTTCTGTATTTATACCCACACCACATACGTGGATAGGGGAATTATGCTTTTGTGCAGATGCTTGGAAATACCGATTGATTCAGAATTACTTCAAGAGTCGATATAAACATGTTCGTCCGTCCGTCTGGGTGTCCATGTATTCTTGCAAACTCGTTACAGGACGCATTTTAAACACACTTAAATGAAATTTGATAAAGAGAAGTTATTTGGTCCTGGCTCGAAGGCTATTATTTTTGGTATTTATTAGTCCATTTTTCGACAAAGCCCTCATACAAACATCCTTCCGTAATAAAAGTTTTGAGCTATAATTGATTCAAAGATTACTATTTTTTGACAAAATTTTTTACTTGAGACTAACTTTATGCCACTTAAAAGTATACTGAACAAAACTTTTAAAAGCGTGATGTAGGGTGTAATATGGTCGGGCTTTACCGACCATAACTTTCTTGCTTGTTTTATTTACTAGTATTTTTTATGTTTAGTAGTTTGCTTTAATATTATCAAAGCTGCCTTTGTAAAAAGTATATCGACAGCATAATAATAACTGTTTCAACAACGAAAGGAAACTAAAAGGAAGAACCACTATAACATCTTTTAACAGATTTCGTATATTTTATAAGCAATTTCCCCTTTATGACATATTCAAGACATTTTTCTGACATCTAAAAAGTAGGGGTATAAAGTGCTGCTTACACCCACCTGTTATAATATTAATTCACTTCACTGTTATAATGTTAGTTAACTTCACAATATTTAGCATAATTTCACGACCACCAATTGTTGCCGTTATTGAAGGGCAATGGCACAGAGGCCTCTAAAATCTTCTTAGCAGCCAAAAAGGTAAACCAGAGATTTAAAGGCAACATACGTAAAAACCAAGTAGTTTTCGCCCATGGGAGACAGTATGGTTTCCTAAGGCTAATTGTTAAGCCACAAACAAGTTATAATCTGCGACACATAAGTGCCGGTATTTCGTACACCACGTGCCCTAAAGATAAATCGTCTGGCAACAACAGCTGCACGGGCCACTGCCCTAAAGGGGCACCCCTTTGGCAATCGGAAAGCATTCCCACTAAGCACTTAACGACCATGCGATATGCTATGGAAAAATTTAATGCCGCGCTTCGGCTGTCTTAGGCTCGAAGTCGTTTTCTAATGAAGAAAAAACTCAGTCTCTAGCCAAAAACCAATTACAATCCCGAGACATCAAATCAAAGATAAAGAACGCTATACTTTTCGGTAATGCAGCCACTTTGTAATCAGTATATCCTGGGTGACCAAATACTAAGCGCAACATTAATGTTTTGCAGTCAGTGAGTTAAATGAGAGTTTTAACACAGGTTGATATCATGACTGTTTTCACTAGCACAACAGGTATAATAAGCCCCTTATCCTTCTTCTTAAGCACTTTCAGGAAAAACTTAATATACAGCATGAACCTTCCCGTAAGAGATAGTCGGATATATACCCACTGTTAATATCTCTTTGATAGTTCGGGTCAAAGATTCCTACTATTGTCCTAATATTCTTCTCCATAAAGATTTTTGGGATAAAATCTATTTTGTCTTTTTCGTGGCAATTAGTTTATTTTGCCAATGGCTTCTTTTCGAAATGCGTATCCAATTTTTAGCTGAGCTTAATAATGATCTGTTCAAAATTTTTTATGGTATCCATAGAAGTTCTCCTGCGAAAAATAACATTTGACCCAATAAACTTTAAGTTTAATCACAAATTTCAAATCTTTTAGCGCCTTTTTTTTTATTATGCAACAGTTTAAGTTAAAAATATTGATCAAAAAATAATTATGATTTTATTAAACCTTTAAAAAAATTTGTCGTTTTAAGTGCAAAAAGAAGTAATTCATACAACTTGAGATTTAGCTCTTATAAAAGGGCAAATAATGAACAAAATTTTTGGAAAGGTGCTTACACTCTCCATGGTACCCTGCTAGGTCAGTGGTAAGTTCAAGAGTCTGCCAGTCTGGGGGTTGTTGGTTCGATTCCCACCATAGACCCTAGAAAGTCCGATTTATATCAATTTTCTTTCTCTAAATTTGTTCTTTCCTTCTACTTCCATCAATTTTCCTCTCCAGGTAATATAAAGAGACCGAATTAAGTAAACCCAAGTGAAATGTATCATTTCTTTAACGGACGCCTGTTCTATCTACCTACCTACTCACCTACCTGACATACTAATATAAGAATTTAACTTTTTTTATTTAATTATTTTCGTAAATTTTAAAATATCCCTATTCATTAACTCTAAAACTTAATTCAAACAGATTCTGTAAATAAGAGCACCACACAAAATCTCATTAAAATTTCTATTTAAACTACTGCAAATATGTGTAACTAAACATATTTAGTAATCCTTCTCTAAGTGTCACAGTCTTTTTTTTCTGTTAAACCAACAAATCCACAAAATATTTGTCACAAAAATTTAGTCAACATACTGACATATGAAGCTAAATTTTGGATAGTTTTTTTCCAACAATAACCTCAATCAATATAACATTGTGCTTTGTGTTTTCTATACAAAATTAAGAGTAGTTTTACAAAATGTTTATTAACCTCAAAGTCCTCATCAACAGCATCATCATTATTTACATTTAAAATTGTAGTAAAAACCATACTTTGTTTGCTCATCATTATCATCAACATTTTTAATCACTTTCATTATGTTAGAATAACACAAACTTTTTATTAAAATTGAAGAGGGTTTTTTATAGTTAGATTTGTAAAAATTATAAAAAAGACTGAATCTAAAAATAAGGGTTTTAGATTTTGGCAATTTTATTGGATGTCCTTATGTGGTCAACTATTTGGTTGTTATAAAATATAATTTAACCTTAAAAGAATTTACCAGCCTACAGCCTAGGCAGGTAGAGCCGAAAACTACGGAGACCTTTTCTGAAATTTAAAAAAAAATAAACCCTAAGGGGGCAGAAATGGCCACTTAGTGAATATCATTAGGTTGATATCTCCCTAATGACGTATTCTACTCAAGAAAACAAACAATCCCGTTTTTGGCAATTTTTGAAATTTTAGACCTTAACGGGTGTTATTGGTATATCTTGGTACTGCTTACATCACTTTTACCACTTTTAAACCAATGGAAAAAGAAATATAATTTGCATTATACTCGACAACTCTGCAAACACATTTTTGGCACTTTTTTAATTTTGACCCGAAAAGAGTTAAAACTACTTATTGACGCTTTTTAAAATCATTTATGTTTGGGAGGGGAAACTAATGAGAATCCTACACTTTATTTCTCTAAGACCGACTCTGAAGAAGTTGTGGGAATTTTTACATGATTTTTTGTTAATTTTGTATTGCAACCCCGTTAGGTGATGGAGATAGGCGGTAAGCTTCTTCCGGGAATATGTTTGGGCGAGAAGACTAATTTGGATCTGTGATACATTTTATGCCTATAGGGGCGACTCGGGGGAAGTTCTAGGGGTTTTAACCCAATTTTTTTTTATTTTGTATAAACAAGTATAATCATTCTTACACTTTATTTCTTTAAGACCGACTCTGGGGATTTATGAGCGTTTTTACATAATTTTTGTTAATTTTGTATGGCAACCCCTTAGGTGATGGAGATAGGGTGTAAGTTTACTCTAGAAAGGCATTTAGGAGGAAAAAATAATGGGGGTGTGTGATACATTTTATTCCTCAAGGGGTGACTATTGATAAATTGTATGGAGTTTTACCTTATTTTGTTCAAATTTTGTATGGCAACCAAGTTAGGGGCTGGAAACAGGGGGTAATTATGTTCCAGAAAAATGTTTGGGGGAACAAATTTATTTGGGTTGGTCTTTTAAAATTAACCTTGTAGGAGAACCCTGGAAGCTGCATGGCAACCCTGCAACGGGATGGAGAAAGGGTGTAAGTATGTTCTAAGAAAATTTTCGCGGAAAAATTAAAGGGAATCGGTCTTACATTGCACATTGTACGGGGCAACTCCGGGCAGTTGTTAAGGTTTTCATGCACAAATTTTAGAGAAATAAGCAGAGGTAGTTTTGTTCCTCGGCTTATATCTCGGTCAGTTGTCAAGCGGCTTTGCTGGATTTCAATTTCGATTTTTCCGCTGATACTTCTGATAGTTTGATAGTACTATCAGGTCTATGCGATATTAGGACGCTTCAAAAAATTGATTTAAACCATAACACGGACAGACGGACATGGCTAAGTCAGCCTTCCTATCTCTGATAATTTTCAAAGCACTTTTTGGTATTTTTGGTTTAAATGTCAAAACGCTTTATACCTGCACTTGTGTAAAAGGTTTGAAAATATTAGCAAAACTATTTAACGAGATATTTTTATTATACTTCACAACTAATACTACTACAACGACAACAAATAAAACAAAAACACCAACTGACAAACTTTAACAACATCTCAACCTAAATACAACATTTTCAAATTAAATAAAACATCAAATACACTACTTGAAATTATACTAAGGGAAGTAATTAACAGAGAAGATTAGAAGCCAACAAATTATTTTGGGAACAAATATATATATGTTTCCTGGTAGTTGTTAAGGGTTAAATATCTATGACTTTCTTTGCTCAAACAAATGTAGCATACCTAAATGCTCTTAACATTATCTTCCTCTGTATTTCTAAATAGTTAACATTTATTTTGGTTTTATTTAACGTTTTATTAATGTATTTTTATATTTTCATTTATAACTCTTAACATGTGTGATTGCGTGTGTGTGCCTGTGTGTTGCTTTGTAACATCAAATTTTACCATAAACAATTAGTGAGTAAATCTTCAAATAAAAAAGACACTAATGCTCTGAGACAGATAGTTGTCATGCAAAATAATCATTTAGAAACTAAAGAGGAAGAACTTTCTTTTGATTCTTTTTCTACATGAGCTTAACATATAACTATTTGTTCACATTCATCCGGTTCTGGTTTATTTAGTTTCGCTTTGCAAATATAGAAAAAGAATTTTTTGTCATGATTGTAGGATATAAGACATTATTTATAAATAAAAGATTAGTTTTGGAAATAAACATAAGAATTAAATCTAATTTTCTGGGTGTTTTTATTGTATTACTTTTTTATTTGAATATGAACTTTATTCTTGGACTTTCAAACAGTTTTGTGGTTTAAATTTTGAAATAAAATATTATGGCTTAAAAAGTCAGGTGAAGTTGTCATTAAGTTTATGGTGGAAACTAAAGTTTATTAGTTGTTAAAGTGTAGAAAAATAATATAAAAACGAAACCTTAAGCATAATAGTGGAAAATTTTATTCGACTTTTTTGGACCACCGACTATTTGTAGACTATCGAAGTGAAAATGTAAAAAAAGATTGCTGAATTAAAGAAACCTCTCTATTGTATACATATATAAAGGAACAACGATAATGATCGACTGACTGGCTTATTTATTGTCGTTAAGCCCAAACAGGTACAGATAATGAAATTAAATTTGGACTGCAGATACCTCTTGCGATGCCCTAATTCCAAAATGTTGATTGGCACCACCTTTGAGCAGCAGTGAACTTCTCATATATTGGCCGTGATAATACATCGCGAGCTATTGCCGAACAGTTGCTCAAATAGTTAACAAACTTAAATAGACTTCAACAAAGCCATTGACACACTAAATCTCAAGGCTATTTAGAACTTATTACACGACAAAAATACCTCAGAAAATGTTCGATCCTGTCGCCAGTAGCTTAGCAAAAACTCCGCTTGAAACAGGCGTACATCGATAATCACCTTTTTTAGTTTATTTCGTCCTAGTTATTTAAGTAAGCTGAGCATGGATGAGCTATCTTAAAATTACGTGAGGTTTGAAAAATAAAAGAAATATGGCTTCAAAATAACTATTAACTCTTCAAAATTTTGTCGACTGCCGTTAAAGGAAAAAATTGCATGTGTTTTGGCCGAAAACGATTTCCAACACCACCCTGAGGACTATAACAGAACAGGAATCCAGCGATATTAACCATATAGCTTTTAATTGAAACTGACAGCACAATCATTGAAAAGACAGACCATCTTTGAAGTCTGTCTTGATATAAACATACCAGCTCCTTATCTGGCTACGAGTCAGAGTGTTGGATCCAACATTTTTGTCAGAGGTATCTCACAAGGTCACTTAACCTGCATCTTGGGACCTAGAAATGTATGTCTTCTAACATCACAAGATATTTAGGAAAAAGGCTGACCCATCTCTGCTCTCCGAGTTTTTTTACCCACTAAGCAGGGAAGAGATTAGCTTAAAGCAATTGCGTTTAACCCTTTCAGCTTCTTTCCATCACTTTATTCGTACGCCTGCCGTCAACAGGAGGCTACCCTAATCTATAGACCGTGCACGTGCTCAGACTACGCCATCTGTTTTCAGTCACCTTAAGAACGTAAACTCAAGCAGAAAAGCGACTGATTCCATTATGGTAAGTGGTTCCTATTTGCTGGAAATCAAATTTAAGTAATACTTGACATACTGTCTAGCCTAGAAAATTGTGTCTTATATTGGCTGACCAGTAATGACGAAGTAGTGTTCGAACATAATTTCCAACTTTCCTCATTTCTCTCACTAGACACCAAATCTTACAGCACAATCTTTAACAGGGATATCAATGCCATTGTGCTTTTTCGAGATGATCCCCACACCCTTCACTCCCGAAGAACACAAAAACGTTTTACTTTTTCTCAAAGTTCGTATTAGATGTAATATACTTGAAAGGGTAGCCCTTAATCGCGGGTCATGTGCTTTGATTCTTGATTGGCTGCGCTATGCTACTAGCATAATTAGTTATTATATTGGAAAAAGATTCACCTGTACAACCAATTTATCCTGCCATCCATCTCCAGGTTACCTGATCTACGATATACGGGTATCTGGTAGCAAATTTATATTTTTAAAAGTAATTAGCGGTGCGGAGGGAGGGTGGCGCCGTTGTATTTATCGATTGTGAGCATCTCGCGTTTTGCTGTGGAGACAATTTTTAAGAGTTATGATTCTTAAGAAATTGCTTGTTGACAAATTTTTAAAGAATTGTATTCAGCAAATACGTAATGGAACGAGTGTAAATTTAGTTTTTTCGTGGGCGCAACGGCTTTGGCTATGAATGTCCTACGGCCAGAGCCCAGTCGATCTTTAAGGATTTGCGAAAACATTGAACTGGTTGAAATTTCTTACATAAAAATCGGCGACTTGCAGTACGGAAAAGATAGAGCCTCACGGTGACTTCCAAGAGCGATTATTCATTAAATTTTTAAAAAGGATCTGAAGTTCACTTCCTTTAAAATTCAAATCATCTTATAACCGAAAGAAAGTGATTTTGATTTACGCAACAATTTTTATGAAACAATGCTAGAGCGTTTTTTCTCTATAAATCCCATTTTTTGGAGTAACGAGTCTCATTTTGACTTAAACGGCCACGTCAACAAGCAAAACTGTCCTTACTGGTCTCCAAAAACCAGCAACCCTCGATTGAAACATTAAAAACCATTGCACCGCCACTGGGTAACTGTTTGGTGTGCCTTATCCACGTATGATATTATTGAAACAATTTGTTTTTTGAAAATTCCCGAGTCGAGGGTACAAACGTCAATGGTGATAATTATCGACGCATGATAAGGTAATTATTTTTGCCAAGCCTGTGAGCTCATGCAACGAACTTTTTACACACGTGGAAAATTTTCCCCAAAAACTGATCAGTTGCTTTGAGGAGATCCCTTAGCCACCGAGGTCGCCCGATCTAACTCTCATTAATTTTTTTTTACAGGGCGACCTGGAAGAGAGAATTTACAATTAAAGTCTCTACTCTCTTGTGGGTTTAAAGGAAAATATTCGTCGGAAAATCCACTTAATTAAATCAAGTTTACTGCAGCGGGTAGCGCAGAACACAAGGTTCCGTTTTGAACAGTATGTTCAACTCGATGTAAGACATCTTGATGGCATAATCTTTAAAAATAAAAACAGCATTTAAATTCTATTGTTCAATGCTCTTAATAAAACCTTGTGTCAATTATAAGTTTTTCCTTAAGTTTGAAAATATAAATCTGCGACCAGAAACCGTTTTTTTCCTTCCTGTTGCATTCCGTCATCATTCTGGAAAAACGTTAAAATATATTAATTTTTTTTCCTCTAAGAGGATTTTACGGCCTTTTTTTATTGAGCTATATGCACACATCTTATATTTTTATATATGATTATAATTTATGGCAGTTTTCGCTGTTTTGACTCCCGCTACAAATATTTTCTTTCCTTTAAAATAACCAAGTGTTGCTCTGCATAACATTAAAACAAAATTTCAAACATTAAGTTCTTTTTAATGGCAAGAAAAAAACTTTGCCTTAAAATTTTCTTCATAAATTACCAACTTTAAAGTCGTTATTTACAATAAATAAATACATGTTGCTTTTGGTCTTTTTTACATTTTCAACAAACTTTAGACAAACTTTTTTCGTTATCATATTTGCTGCTTTCGCTTCATAATCTTATTTTCATTTACTTACAATAACATATGGTTTTTATCATACATTTAGTTTATTTACTTGTTTTAGTTGTTATTCTTTTCTCTTGTCTTTTTCCATTTCTTTTTTATTTATTTTTTTTTCTTAACATTCGTTGCTGTTTTTACTTAATATTCACATGCAACCAACCATAAAAATTTGATTTTTATTCTTAAAAAAACAACGAGGAGGAGGAAGTATGTAAAAATGCAAAGTTTTTTTTTAAAATATTTTCTTATTGCAAAAATCATGTTGTGGGAATAAATATTTGGAGTTGGTTTTTCTAAAGCTTTTGTTATTTTTTTTTTCTTCTGTAACTTTTGCTTTTTGTGCTTCTTCAAAAAGTCATTTACCTTATGTGAGTGTGTTTGTAATATTTATTAAATGTAACATTCCAAGAAAGCATTTCCCATGTCTGCATTGTTATTATAAAGTTAACAAATAAAGTAAAGTAACGATAGCTCAGGGATTCCCAAACTTTTTGAAAATTGTTTTTTGCAAAAAAGGTAATGCAACGTTATTAATTAAGTCCCCTGGCTTGATTAAATTACTTTTTGTGTAAGACTTGTCTCCCTTTGTATTTTTAACGAACTTGGTGATTTGAATTCTAGAGAGAAGCCAGTTAGAAAATTAATTAAATAGAGCAAAGGTATTTAGTTTGTTTTATGGACAGTTTATAAACAAACAGCAGTCTTCGGTCCAAGCTACCAAGGGGTTTTTTCGTTAGGTATTTACGCGACTATATGTCAGGCAGAAGTTTATGCTATATTTTTTGCACCAGAGACTAAAAAGCTAAGGACAAGTACTTTAAGGATACATGATAGTCGGTTAACAAAGTGGAACTACGAGCCCTGACCTCATACAAAGTAAGATCAGGAGTAATGTTAAAATGTAACAAAAAAAAAATGCAGCAAATCCATTAGATATAAAGGCTCCTACAAAATTTATCCTTTCGCACTTCTCCAGGTTGTCAGAAATCCTTTTTACGGTGTTTTACATGTGTGTTTGTT
Source organism: Melanophora roralis (assembly GCA_963583895.1). NCBI lineage: Eukaryota > Metazoa > Arthropoda > Insecta > Diptera > Rhinophoridae > Melanophora > Melanophora roralis. The sequence continues at coordinate 85,341,908 of OY757189.1, forward strand.
TTGGAGGGTATGGAGCTAGATTTTAAGGTTAAAGTACTTATTTAGGCTGCCTTGGCCTGAGGGCAAATTACGATATTATAGTTGAAATCGAAATTTTACTCAATCAATTTGTAAATACATTTAAAGCAGGAATTTCCATAAGAATTTTAAATTTTGATTCGAATTAAATGGTTTAATTTAACCCCTGATATTTGTTTGCTATAGACAGAGAGAACGTAGTTATCTAAGGTCAGGAGAATGAGACTAAGGACAATTTACTATTGTATGGTACTTTAATGGTAGTAAGTTTTTGTCCAAAAACTCGATCAAAGCTATAATTAAAATTACTATTATAATTTGTGGTAATCATTACTTTGATAATGGGTGACCAAAACCTTGATTATGGCTTATCATACACATTATATTTTTAGATTACGATAACCATGTTCTAGGAGCATCATATATTTTATAACCCTTAATCAAGATTATGTTTACCCGTTATCAAAATATACATATAATGATAATTTTTTTAATAAATATGTTTAGATTTTTAGCCAATAACTTACCACAACTATAGTATGGTTGTGGCGGTCACAATAATGATCTCCGTAACCATACAATGATGAAATTGTCCGTGATTAGTTTCTTGTGACCATACCCAGTCATGCTTTTATCTGTATGTGGGCATCAAAAAATAAACAAACATTTTGAAAACTATAATGCCTTTAGGCAGAGGCTGTAGCAGTCAAACTATTTGCTGATCTTTTCCTAATATCTTAAACTGAGAGTTATGAGGTAACCACAACTGTTGAGTGTAAGGTAACGATTATGAAATTTCTGCAAACCTAATCTGCATTTCCGTTGTTTTAGCTTAAATAAGATCAATTTTTAAACAGTGTGCCATGAAATGGGTTCACATATAATTGGCTAGAGGGCAGAAGGGTATTTAGGGGAATGCGATGATGTATGATCTGGAAAAGCGTAGGCACAATTTTTCTCTAAAAGTAGTAATAAATGGTGGCCCCTTATAAAGATTTAAAAATTATGCAGAGATTCTGTAACACAGAAGGCAAGTATTTTTTTCCAAATTTTTCAAACACTGACTGTGGGCATTTAATAGGTCGTATAACAGGTCACTGTTAGACACCAGTTAATGCCGAAGGAACAGGATGACTGTCAATTAATGTCTTTAGGGTTATGCGATGACCCGGGGTTGAGTCTTTTATTAATTCCAGAGAAAACTATATAAGGCCTAATTTTTTCCAGGACAAAATATCTGAAAATGGTAAGAAGAAACTTCTGGGCAAGATATTGTACATCGCTTTAAATTTCATTGCATCGAATTATTAATATTTTCTTCCGTTTTGGTAACTGAAAAGGCCTAAAAGGTCCATAGGAGGTCTTTGGAGCCTACCAGTTCAACCAAACCTACCTTACCCAACACTGAAACCGATAAGGAACCCTCGAAGAAAATTTTTGGCACTGATTTTACACATAATTAAATATTTCGGTTTTTTAATCCTGACCGCAAAAATATATATAAATTTTACTTTTTGTGTATTCTTTTCCGGCTAAATGTTCTCTTAGCCTTTGAAATCCAAAATAATATTGTATATCTTTTCTCATCATAAAACATATTTTTCAAGGTAAATTAACAAACTTTGGGAATATGTGAAAAAATTTAATTCTTTAATGATTTCCCTTAGTCTTATTGTTTGATAACAATTTTTAAAACAAAATTTGTTTATTTGTGGAAGTCGCACAAATTTTTTTTAAGTGCTTTAAACACCTTTTTGGAATCACTGCATTATTATAGTTTATGATTTCATTAAAATATACTCTCAAAGGTATACCAAGAACTTAAAAGTTCCTTTTATATAAAATACCTATAAGACTATATTAAAATAGATAACCAAAACCCTTCATGCTAATGTCAAATATCAACGAAAAGCCTGTCAAATGCTTAAGCAATTTGTTGGAGACTTTTGAGTGGCTATATTGTACTTTTTGAACTTAAATATTTACAGAACTCAGTTGCAAATATTTGTACTTTTGCAAAAACTGTTTTACTTTTATATTCCAAATATATGGATTTTTTTTTCGCAAAATGTTATTTAAGTAACATCTACAATTTAAAAATATTAAACCATTAGCAAATAAATAATAAAATTATATTATAAAAGTTAAGAAATAAAAAAATGTTTTTTTCATAAATAAAAGTGCACTTAAAAGTGCAACTGTGCGCCCAACTCTTGTATACACAGCTGATCCATTAATCAAAGTACGACCAGGGGCCAAATCGTCGCATTCGATTCGAATCGAAATTTAAAAATTCTTATTAGAATTCCTATATTAAAAGCATTGACAACTCGATCAATCGAGTGAAATTTCGATTCGAATCGAATGCGACGATTTGGCCCCAGGTTCGCTTTTTGCTTAATCAAATGTGTCTTGACGAAACTTAACGAAAAGTTGCTTAAGAACATTATAGTTATACACATTTAAACATGTGTATTCGCACTTTTGCTTAAGTAAGCTAAAGCACATTATAGTTAGCCCTTTAGAGTAAAAATCAAACCCAAATTAAACGAAAAATCTAGCCTTACAGCTATTCATTAAACCTTCCTTGAATCAACCCTCCGCCTTAAGTTCAACACATTTATCCATCTATAAAATGAATACAACAAATTCTATGTTATCAATAGAAATTACCCATAAAATATTTAACTTTTAATCTAATCTCATTTAAAATAAACATAAAATAATATGTTTTTAACAACACTTAACTATCATTACTGCAAACAAATTTAATCCAAATAATTATCATAAATATTAAAATAAAAATACAAAAAAACACTAACACTTACACGTGTTAAGCTTTCTGCTGAAAAATAGTAGAATGACAGGCATTTTAGAAAACAGTCGTGTAATTAAAATTTATTTGTATTATTTTTAACTAAATAAATATTTGGTAAATTGCTCATTAGTTAGCGAATAAATATAATTTGATTTTAATTTTTTTTCAACTAAATATTTTGTTTTCATTTTGATGCACTCAAAATTAAAATGTCTGTAATTCCAGCAACCTTCACAACAAATGTTGCGAATAGCACTTGACTAGTAATTAAAAGTTTTACAAAAGCAATGCAGTTCATGGTTTGTGTAAACTAAGTGTTCTCGTGTACATATTTATATTCATGAATTATTTATGATTATTAAAAAAAAAGTATATAGAAAAATAAATGAATTTTTAATTTGTTTTCATAATGAAAATACTGCAATTTAAATGCATATGTTGGAAAACTAAAGAAAAGGAAGAGGATTACGTAAAAAGCCAGGTAGCTCCGTCATATTACTATGTGAAAGTTTTTAATTGCTTTGGCGTGTTTCAGAGGGAATAAATTGCATTGGATTGAGTCTGTATTGACCGTACACATCTTACAGCATTGCAAGATGCAAAGTGGATTTTAAAGGTCTCACAATATTTTTTTTGTAAATAAATTGTTAATACAACTGCAAAAATCTTATGTCGAAATATTTTGCTTTTCAAAAATTAAAAAAAAAATGTCTAGAATTGTATCTGCTCTTTATATTTTTTACACATCATGTCCCTAAACAGAATAAGAAAGTGTTTGCAAACTTTTTTAACTCTACCATAGATTTTCAAAATTTTATTCACTCCATCCCTCAAGTACTTACTTATTTTACAAAAAATTTCTTATAACTTTACTGACATGTGTTATGGACAATATCAAGTACTTGCCATTTAAGATTCAATTTAAATATTGTTTGTTTTCTTTAGGAAATTTCTATTAAAATTTTTACTCTTCATTTAACAAATTTGCATTTTCATAAGCTGGCCAAAAATAAAAAATAACATAAAATTAAAGGAAAAATTTTACGAGCACTTACACACTAACAAAAGTAACAAGTTATTTTAAAAAGAAATAAAAATATATTCAAAGAAAAGGATGCAGAAGTGAAATAAAAAAATAAATTTAAAGAAAAGAAAACATAAGTTAAGGATAGAAAAAAATATTTTAGTTAATTAAAATTGTTCAAAAAGAATAAATATTTGGACAGATGTTTAAAAGGAGAGAAAATATTAAAAGTAAATAGTTTTTTAAGGATTTTAAATTAAAATAAAACAAATTACTGTTAATAAACTAAAAATATCTAAATAAAATAATATAAAATAAAATAAAATAAAATAAAATAAAATAAAATAAAATAAAATAAAATAAAATAAAATAAAATATAATAAAATAAAATAAAATAAAATAAAATAAAATAAAATAAAATAAAATAAAATAAAATAAAATAAAATAAAATAAAATAAAATAAAATAAAATAAAATAAA